>CM021110.1:191404836-191642969 GCA_007115665.2 Sequoiadendron giganteum | reverse complement strand
TGTTTGAGTGTTTGTACTAGTGAAGGGAAGTGTGTGCCAGTTAGAGGAAGCATGTAAAGGTAAAATAGGACTAGTTTAATATCATTAAAGGAAGCACATGACATCATCTAACACCGACAGTAATGTATTTGATTTGGGGCCAAGACAACTACATGTTTCATATCATTTTGATTTAAGATTTATCCTTGGCCAACATGGCTTGTTACAAATGGTGTTAAAGGGTCCTAGGCCGACATTTAGATGTTGTTAATATGATAGAACGGATATATATTGTGAATCATTTCATGAAAATGAGGGGGTGAGTGTGTGACTATGTGTCAAATGTATATGTAAAAAGTTGTGCAAGCAAAAAAGAGAAGTCAAGGATGTTGAGCGAAATTGAGATATCATCATAGGATATTTTCACTTGTTGATGTTGAGTGGATTGAGTGAAAGAAAATCTATATTTCCTTCTGTAATCTAAGGTTGAAGCCACCTAATATGAGTTGGTACTCATTGACTATGTTGTAGCTCAGTCATAGGGGATTGTGTCTCCTATAGGTTGGTGCTTGCAAATCCGAATTCAAGGGGATTGGTGTCTCGCTTCAAGGTTGCAATTCTTGTGGGTTGGTGCCTGCAAAATTATTGCAAGTTCTATATTTTGTGAGGTTGAATTTGGATAGTAGATCCAAGCAGTTATTCTCACCATGATTTTTCCCTCCAAGGTTTCCATTTAAATCTGGTGTACTCTTGTGTGGATGTTTTCATTACTTGCATTGCAATTAATTATTTTTTAATAGTATGATGAATGCGGTAGTTTAAAGTAAAAAGTATTAAATACTAATTCACCCCCACCCTCTCAGTATTTGTGTCTAATAACATTATGCCACATGTAATTTGTATTATGATGTCACTTGAGATGTGTAAGAGCACGCATAATATTGTAAGATGTAAGAGATTATATGATGCACGCAAGAGCATATAAAGAATATTATAAGGTGGATTTCACAACTCGTGAAGAATTTTGACCAATTTATGTTGTGTAAGAGTAGTGTCACTACACATCTTACAAAAAATGAGTTCAAAATCAAGAACCATATTTTAGTTGGTTGGTATGACATATTGAGTTGGATTCCATGCTGAAATATTTTAACATGTCTAGATTTGTGCATTGGATTTATTCATTGGGATTTGGGTGGCACATTTAACACTTGTTACACACATGTGTGTGCACATGCACACACGCGCACACACACACATTACTAACAATACGTTGAGTGCTCATATCCTGGTATGGTATCTATTGTGTTATGTGTACTGACAATACATTGAGTGCTCCTATCTTGGTAAGGTATTTATTGAGTTGTGTTATTTTGTCTGTTCCACATGGTTGCAAGTTGTTGCAAGAAGTTTGCATGTTGATTATTCTTTCTCAAATTGTTAGATCTATATCCTATTAATAATTTTTCCTCTCTTTGGGTTTTGTGGATAGTTGGATATTTTTACTTGACCTTTATATATATGCCTCTAATGCAAGATTTTCAAGTGGAGGTGGTAATTTGAATTGATCATACCCATTAGAATGACCAACATTTATATGAGAATGTTGTTGGTATTGTTGAGTTGAAAAATTTTATTGAAACTATCACTTCATGTTTGTGATATCAATCTGTACTCTTTGCAATAATAGATTTGTTAAACTCTAGATCATTGAATATGGATTATTTTACAATTTTACTAATGGCAATCATATCATCTTCAAGATTTACTACTTTCTCTTGAGTTTCTTCTTATTCATCAATATTAAGAGGTTTAATTATGAACACAATCACTAATGAAAACACATTTAAAAAATAACTCAAAAGGATTTTTAGAGATGGCTTCAAAGTTGTCAAGATTCTTTTGACTGAGAAATTAAATTGTACTATATTTTTTCTCATTAACATTGTAATAATTCTTAGCATTTGATAGTTGGACAAAAAGAATATGATTGTCCTCAACAATCTTTAAGTGACAAAAAAAAACTCCTACATGATCTCCCAACTTATGATTGATCATACAACAAACTAATGTCCCAACAAAAGGTTGCATTACGACATCTTCATGCACCACTCCAATAGTATTGCATACTATAGGGAAGGTTGTAATGTGTTTATCAAGATAGTTGAGTGTTGTCACCACAAAACTTCAAAAAACTCTTCCTTGACCCATGTGAAGTCATGGTGCTTTGCAAGAGCCAAAGGAACAATATTGGCTTCCCATGGTAAAGGAAGTAGAGGCAAACCATTATGGCTATTGTGATCATCCATATTTTTAAAAGATTTATCTTTATCTTGATTTCTTATTGTAAAATTAGCTTATTGTTCCATTGTAAAGTTACCAAAAATTTCACAAATATGAAGTGCCAAAAACCTATTTGTTTGAGATTGAAAAATATATTTGAAACCTCTTTCATTGCATGTTGAAGACCTAATTGAACAAGTTGAAACCTTGGAATGAAAATATGTAAACCCTTGAATCTAAAACCTAATTGTTTGTGACTAAAGAATCTATTTGAAACCTATTTTGTTGCATGTTGAAGTCCTAATTGGACAAGTCGAAAGCTTAAAGTTGAAACATTGGAATGAAAATGTGACAATCCCTTGTATCTAACACCTAATTATTTGTGATTGAAGAATCTATTTGAAAACTCTTTTGTTGCAAGTTGAAGACCTAACTATTCTAACTAATGACAAGTGCTCAAAATCAGATCTATGAATATTTTCAAAATATTAAATTGTTATTAAATGCAAGCAAGAACATTATTTTTGTTCTTGTAATAGGTTGAACAATCATACAAGATAGTCATGAATATTGCCTTTTGTTTTGTATTGCTCTTTTGATGCATGAAATAGGGGTATGTGAAGTTATCAAAGCTTGTGATCATGCATAATCAAAGTGTTGTTTCAAATACATTGACTTTCATTGTTTGAAGATGTTGAAATCCACTCATAAGCAATTAGACTATTGTTTTGATTAGAGGTAAAAAATGGGTTTTGAAGGGGCCCAAAACCCTTTACAAAATAAAGCAGCTGATAATAAAAGAAAACAACATTACGCAACAATCAACCCAACGACAACAAACCAATAGCCAAAAAGAAGGAAGTCAGTCAACAGCACTACATATTCTTCAGAATCTCTACAACTTCCATATCAGTAGCGACCATCTTTTGTGCATTGTCCAAAGTATCAGACATCCCCTGGCCCGAGCTTTCATTTTGTTTCTAGTTCTGACCCTCAACCCACCAGTTTTTACCTCATCACTCAAAACACTGCCTTTAACAACATCCTTCTCACTAGCACAACCCACATCCAACAACTTACCCCCAACAGCAGTATCATCAGTAGACATAGTCTCTTTTCTCTTCTTCACAGTAATCACTGGGGAGATCACCTTGGCAGAATCTGGAATGCCCAACACCTTAGAGGCATCTCCACTCTTCATCACAACTTTCCACATTTTATCAAATTTATCCTCAAGGGATAAGATTCTACCTTCCAAATTTTGATTCAAATTTATGGTTTCCTCCGCCACAGTATTAGCCACAATACTAAGAGACTCCATTAGATTCTCAATTTGGCTTTGGACAACAAGGTCCTCAGCCTTACTAGCAACACCTCTAATTCTAACATTAATCCTATTAATCTCATGAAAGAATAACTTAAAAAATTTAAACTGCACATTAGCCCTCTCATAGGCCAAGCCCAACACATCAGACAACTCCTCCCTATCAAAGTTCTCAACTCGATTCCCCATAGTAACATCCTCATCAGAAGAACTAACATGAACCTTATCAATAGAAATATCCTTACCTTTGCCAGTAGAGACAAGAGACTTCATCTTTCGAATGGAGCAAGCAATTTCCTCTGCAACACTCTTCCTTTTCAACATCCTATCCCCATCCGCTTTGCTAGTTCCCACAACATTTCCACCATCCACATCCCTTTCCTTCCCCTGCTTCATCCCAATGTCAGCACTCGAAGAGGCCACACCACAGATACCTCCAGCCAGGGAAAGAGGGAAACCCTTCACCAAGATTTGGCTAGCAGTTCTCAACTCCCTTCTCTTTCGGCTCCCCTCTTCAGTCTCCTGCAAATGTCTAGTCATTGGGGGAGGAGAGGAAGCTTCCCCATAAAGTTCTTTTTTGTCCATAGCCCCCTTAGGATGAGCCTTCACAACCACATCATCACTGCAAGTAGTATAACCCTCTTTATCATCCGGCTTCCTATTCCCAATTTTACCCGGAACAGGGGAAGAGGGTCCCTCCTCAAAAGAGGCATAGGAGTCTAGGACATAGTCAACATCATCATCCCTATCAAACTCAAACTCTTTGCTCAAAATAAGCCTCCTCTTAGATTTTTTACTAACCCTTTCCTCACCCGAATCCGTCTCATAACCCTCCCAGGGTTTAGCAACATTTTCCTTTCGGAGACAGAAGATTTTTATGCACCTCATGCACTTTGACATGTTCATAGATCAGGAGAATTAACCCCACATGCAAGACAGGGTTCTTGGGGTTTTTCATATGTTCCTTAATCCCAGTGTCAAGCGACATCAACAAATAGTAAGGAAAGGAAACCCATTTCTTATGCCGGAAATGATTGAGCAAAAGGAAATGCTAATTGTTAATCGTCGTATACCTTCCTTCCAAGGTGACATGCCTCATAATCTCTTCCACCACATCACACCACAACACTTTCAAAGAGCTCCTTTGATAACCACCACTCTTCACCTTTTTCAAAACAACAACCTCATTCCCTTTGAAGAAAATAGACATCGCATCCTACGAATCTTTTTTGTCTCTAAACACCTTCATACCCTACATAGCCAAACCAGTGATTTGGGCTATAAATTCTTCATCAACCACAACTTCCCTTCCACCCAAATTCAGGGTTCTCTCATTCCACCCTTGAGCAACCATATCGGTGACCTGAGGATTGTAGCCATGCAATTTCTCCATATACACAGTTAAGCCACCCTTCTCTAAAATCTCCCACACCTCCTTCCTCTACTTAGCAGAAACACAGGACTTAGGCTCGACATGATTTTTGTCCCCACCCATTACAAACTGAAGCAAAGCAAACAGACGAAACCAAATGAGACTGATACAAACACCACCCAACGCGAGAATAATCAACAAAAGACTCCAGAAACTAATGCAAATATCACCTAGAATCCATGCGAAGCCAGCCAAAGGACAGATATACAATAATGAATTATAACTCTGATCCTTGTGAAAGTCATCCCCCATACTCATAACTTTAACGTCCTCATTCAAACCATTCGACCACGTGACTAAGGACATGCACCCCTCAAAGCCAGCTAAGATTGGCATAAGATTTGCATTCATTAATAATAATAGCCATTGCTTCAAAAGGAATAGGATCATTTAAATCCTATTCCTTTTTTTCTCTAACACCAAAGTTAGCGAAGAAATCAGATAACTTATTTCCCTCTCTCAAAATATGAGAGATATAAACATTATCCAAGGAATTAATAATTTCAATAGAGTCCCTTACCAAGGCCTCAATAGTCCAAGACGGAGGTGAGGCTTTCTTCAAATTATTTATAATATTCAAAGAGTCACCTTCCACCGAAACCTTCCTATACCCTTTACTTTGAGCCAATTTGAGTCCATGATAGACTGTCGTCGCCTCCGCGTAGTGGTTTGTCTGGATTCCCAAAGGGAGCACCATAGTAGAGAGGAGCCTACCATTAGAATTTCTAATCACTCCCCCACATCCAGCAGGTCCCGAATTTCCTTTAGCCACACCGTCAAAATTCATCTTAACCCAACCATCCGGTGGCACCTTCCAAACAACATCTCCTCTTGAAGATTTCCCTTTAGAGATCGGAAGAGATATATCACAAGGCAGCTTCCACTTTTGAGCAATAGAGATATCATAGGGACTAACATTAATCTTATGACCAACATAAAAGGAGATTCCAAAAAGAAAGTTTTCCTTAATTCCTGGACAAATTTTATGAGCCACAACTAAAGCCGGAAGAGCAGAATTTCTAAAAAAATTGTTGTTTTGCTCCAACCACACCCCCCAAATCAAATGAGGCAAAGTGAGAGACCACAAGATCTGCAGAGCCGGATTAACAAAAGGGCAATTAGACTATTCTTGTAACCATTCACCTACCTTAAAACATATCATGTGCTCTTTTTGAGGGATATTTGTCACTTATTTGACTAGACAAAGGTTTTGCTCACTCAAGATAACTCTTTCAAACCTAGGTACAATAATTTGATGAATGAACTGTCATTGTAAGAGCCTTAATAAGTTTTGCCACAAAGATGAAAGAAAAAGGGCTAAGCCACTAGTAAAGTACATCCTTTGTTGAATGCGACTCTTTGCCAAGTTAGGGCAATGATATGAATTGTAATTGCTAACAAACCCAAGCAAAGCTTTATAATGTTGCTACCATTGGAATGCATTTGGAGGTTATTTGCCACTTGCCTAGCACAATCCACATCACTTACTACCCAAAAGTAGAATTGTATGATAATATTGCCAAACAAAAGTGCACTTCATTAATGTTTAGACATATTTCCTTTGTCCAAGGTAGAATTTCAAACCACTTAAACAAGTTTTCCATGTTTTCGTAGGGTTATCACTTCATTAGGCCACTCAAAAGTTGTGCCTCAATCAAATCCTTTACATGGTTAGGCCACTCAAAAGGTGTGCATCAATTAAGTCCTTTGCACCCTAGTGAAGATTTATCCACTTATTGCCCTATTTTCTAATGCAAGCAAAAATCCATAACACATTTGCCATGTTTAATCACTACCAAGAAAAACTCTACCATGGCAAAGCTAGGTTAGGCATGTGCCCAAGTCATTTTTATCACTTTTACTAAAGTAGAGAATTTGCTAGGTTAAGCCATGTTATATCCACATCAATGAAATTTGTTGACGATTAGGCCACCTTTGTGCACCCAAGCAAAGTATTATAACTTGAGGCCAAAAGCAAAGACTTGAGCAAAGCTTGCATATGCTTGGCAAGAATTTCGTATGGAATCATTGTCTCTAGTGTGTATTCATGTGTTTTGCTAAAGTCTTCAGAAAATTTTGGATGACCTTGAGTGCCACTTTGTGTTTTCTTAGCCCTATCCATGCTTGTAGAGATATCATCACTCACTACCATATTCTTCATAGTGTTATGCAAAACTCTTGATACTTAAGTCACTTTTCCTTGTTGATTTGCTCTTACTTCTGCCATATGATTTTCCTTGTTCTACTCTTCCACAATCTATTCCATCATTCTTTGCTCCTTCATGGCCTTCAATATTTTATATAACATCATCATTTGCTTCATTTGAGTTGTAGCAATCATCCTCATCTTACAAATGTCGTTTATCAAAGGATAAATACCATGACATGACAAACTTTGAAAACTAACTAGGGAGACCATGAATTGATTAGATTAACAAACAAATGATGACTGATTGTGATGAACAAACAGACAAAGAGTAGTATGAAAGTTGAGCTTCATATGGGTACCAACATTTACTAAAAAGAATAGAAATTTAGATGGTGAATGTTTCACTATTTTACCCCAATTTCACTATTTGTGGTCCTATAAAATCCCATAACAATGGTGTGTGGAATTTTAGCATGATCACACCAATCTTCACTTTTATTGAACAATCCCTACCTATTACTTTCCTCATGAGGTAGCATTCAAGTACCTTGATACAATTTGCAAGCAATTATGGCTGAAATATTCTCTTAATACACTAAAAATGTCATTGTAGGTAACCTCCTAGCTAAAGTGGCTATAAATCAATTCACTAGATCTAGTTCCACTAGATGGGTTGTTGTGTTGCTCTTTCTTTCAATCTCCTTTGAATCTATAGATTTCAATTTCCTAAAAAATCTTAAGTTTGTTGTTAAAAATATAGATATCATGTACATTAATTTCAACTAAATATTTAGTAAAAAAAAATTATAATCCTCAATCATAACTTTTGTCTTGAATAACATATAATATCAACTAGCAAAAAAAATTGTGACAAATGACACAAACTACTAATAACAAAAATTGGATAACTTATGTCTTTCACTCACATCCTTTGGAATATTAATGCCAAGTCACAAACTAACTAGATACTTTGTACCTTACTCTCAACATCCATTATGAGAGGGCATCACTAAGTACCCACAAACCCACTCTCATCATGAGATGCTCCACCTTGAGAGAAAATAAATTAGATTCTAGATATTTCTGAAAGGATACTACATTAATAAAACCATTTCATTTCACATAAAAATGTACATTCCATAACATATAATACTAAACATGTTTTAAAGATATACCTTTAATGCTAAAATATTAATGTACATTCCATAACATATAATACTAAACATGGTTGAAAGATATACTTTAATGCTCAAATATTAACTCACGAGTTTGGCTCAAAGATAATTCAATCATATGTAATGTCCCTAGTAGGAATATTATTGGTTTGATTCTAAATTACCAATTTCCAAACAAATAGGAGGTTTAGAGAGTACCTTAGTTTGATTTAATCCCTGCAAACAAGTTAGATATCAATTACAACCATAACCTAATAAGAGAAGCATCATGTTTCAACATTAGAAATTCAATGGTAAATTTACTATCTCGATTATTACCTTACCTTGAGGTGCCCACCATGGGGAGAAGCATGGAGGAGCATGGTTGATGGGGTGTCTTAGTTTTCGTGACCTCATGTGGCACATGCCATTCATATGAGGCTATCTCCTTAATCTCATGTGGTGCATGCCATCCATATGAGACGACCTCCTCAACCTCATGTGGCGCATGCCATTCATATGAGTCGGTCTAGGGATGATCCTAATTCCCTCATCCTTCCAAATGCTTTCCACTCCCCGTAATTAATCCTCCCCTCTTGTTACACCATGGTAGGAGGGTGAGATTACAATGGTTACTCTGGTGATCAATCTAGACCCAAGGGTAGTACCCTTTGACCCCAAAGGCAAGTACCTCCTTGGCCCTTTGTGGACTCATCTTGTTCTCCTCTCCGGGAAGCATATCTAGGAGAGACCCCTTTGCAACATTCCCTTTGTAATCCTTCTTCCTTACCATGGTGGAAAACGAACATAATAATATAAGCAAAGAACTGATTATTTATATGCATAGTAAATTGATTAAACTCAAGTTTGAAAATACTATCATAAGATATAAGTGGGAATGTGCGTGATTTATTGATCATATTTAAACAATATATTATAATCCTATAAATGACCCTACACAAGATGAATTAGTCATAATTCTAGAACCATAAAATAAGTATGAATCTAATATCATAGTTTAATTACCTTCAATTAACATAATCTTGAACTCAGGATCTAGTTACTTTAAAATCACGAATTAATCATTATTATTATTATATATATATATCCATTATCAATTAGTTCTAGGCTTACAATACTCACCCTTACCGAACATACATGTTATCTATATTTATATACTTATTTACATATTATCTATAGTTATATACTTATTACTGGTTATAATCACTTACTACCTTCGATTTTGGGTAATATTAATATTTGTTTGTTTTATTTTGGTTATTTGTTTATTTTATTGTATATTTTATATTTGCTTATCTTAGTCAAAAGTAATATTTGTTATTTTATTTCTTTGATGTTTATTTATTTGTATTTAATATTCTGTATTTTAATTATTAAAGTATAATAATAATGTGGGGTTGGGGCCCTAGCTCGGTTGGCTAAATCTTTTATGTTGCTCGAGGTTGGTCACGAGATCTAGTCTCCCCCACCCTCGTGGTACCAGGGGGCGTGTTGCGTCAACACCTTTGGTCACGTTAAAAAGTTTACCATTACAATATTTTATATTGATGTATAATGATTATAATATTTAGTATTTATATTTTGGTAATTACAATATTATTATATATTTATAATTATAATATTATCTTTGATAATTGTAATCATAATAATATTAAATAGTTAATGTTTTCAATGTGTATCTCATTTATTTTGTTTTCATGCTTAATATCTCAATATTACAATTTTGGAAGACATGACATCATATAACAACATAGATACTTAAAAACATTTGTTGGTTGAAATTTTCATAATTCACATCTTGTGAATCATCTAAAGTATCCTCACATAATTAAATTCAACTATGGTTCAACTTCATATTACCATGAATCTAGTAAACCTAGAACTTCTACGTGAAATTACAAGAACAGGGCACTCACAGAACCAATTTAAGAATTTCCGTATGCATAACTGACATAGTATTTCTTTAAGAGCAAAGTTATAGCAAACATTATATTTATTATTATATATTGCATTTCATCACGAAAACTTCTAAGAAGGAAAAGCTATTAAGTTACATCGAACTTTATAAATACTGGAACTTACTAGGTTCACTATCTTCACTTTACATCTGAAACCATGTAATACAGAATGCTGTTTCAAGTTATTTATCGTAAGTGATCCATTATGATTATATTTCCTTAGGTTTATCATTTAATCAGTGATCGGTCATGGTAAAAGCAATTCCTAATGAACGTACTAAGTTGATCAATTGGAACTAAATACATGTAAAATGCCGTGTAAATTTGCCAGAGGAGACTAAGATGACGAGCAAATTCCTTAGTTTCTAGAAAAAAAAATGACCAAACTAAGTGATGCAGAACATTGATATATATATACATAGTCTTCCACATGTGGGCTGTAATATTTGGCACGCGGCAGGAGGCCACTTGAGCTGATTAGATAGCTACAGTCAGTATAGGTAAGTAGATGAAATGGGCATGATGTATTGAGACAATTTGATAATAATAATAATAATAATAATAATATATGATAAACTTGATGTCACTTTGGTTTTCTGTATCTTCTCTTCCTTGACTCTGGATACTGCTGTTTGCTTGGAGTTGTTTTCTAATAAGCTGTTTTTTGATGGATCATAGTCATCATACATAGTTTTAAAAAACCTTGAAAGTTTGATCACAAGGATAACTTCTTTCAATTACTGGCAGACCACTTTTAGCAAGACCTTCAAGATAACCTACATGAACTCCGTATTTTCAATTCTCTTCAAGCACTCCCTTCTTAGCGTTGTGTCTGAGAAAATTGCTCTAACTAGCTTTTGCACCTGTAACAAAAATAATTCAAAGTGTAAAATTATATTGCAGATAAAATATTACAGATAAACTTATCTACGTGGCTTAAATGTCTTCCAAATTGAACATACATGATTATACATATATGATAATGAAATGAATATTCCAAGCAAGGAAATATTTTCATATCATACTTTAATATAATAACTATCATGAGATTTTCTTATTTTCTAATAAACTGGACAAATTAGGCAACTGCCCTATATTTACTTTTGTACCAATTTTTTTAAAACTAAATAACTAGATATTCAGAAGAGTAAACACTAGCCAACAAAAACACAAATTCCGTACCCAGGTGAGAAGAGAACCCAAAGGTTATCATACTTGAAACAGAAACTCGTCAAGATAACCAAAGATGACTACTGCGTGATCCATACTGAGGTAATTTGATGAAAAAAATATAAACAAAAAAAATAAGAAACTATCCATTTGGATCAAGGACAAACATATTCAACACAAATGATGAACAAAACTGGTGGTCTTACGGTGTTGAAACAATATAAGAGATTGAAAATTTAGAATAAACCTCAAAACAGAAGAACTGTTGCTGCACTTGTTACAACACGCCCATGCTTGTGTACCTAGCTCAGGGCCCCTTTCTTGTTTTAGCTGAGTGGTATAAATTTTAAACCCTAATTTTTAGTTGTGATTGATTTGTCATATTTAGTGCTTCCAGGTTCATTTGCGTCTATGGTTTCAGCTCCCCATGTTATCTCTGTGTTTTATTTTTTGTGTGGACTTTTTTTAATTTGAACCTGGATTTTAAGTTTTCTATTTCTAATTTAAATCTTCCTTGCATCCGGTCTTTTTCTCACACTTGGAGCTGTAGGGTTACAGCTTAGGCCTCTTTTTTCTATGCCAAACCTTAATAGAATTTGGAGCAGAAGTAGAGCACATGCATTTACACTATTATCGGATGCTATTTATAGCAAAAGCAATAACCCTAGAGCTTCTTCTGGGAGCCATTGTAGTCCTATAGGCTATAATCCTGTCAGAAAGAATATCCAGTTTAATGGAAATATAACAATAAATTAGATAGATAGATAATCATCCCCTGCACAATTCAGAACCACAACTAATTCTTCTGAGGGAAGGATGGAAAAGAAGTAGGAGCCATGAATCAGTACCTCTGAAGAGTTGAAGCCACAGACAATCAGCTCCCCACTCTCCCATGAAAGTGTGATGGACTTCAATGACATGTCCAAAAGATCTGTTATACAAGCACCAGAAAAGTAAATGCTTTATGCTGCAAAGGATAGTAACAATAGTTGCAAGCTATGATGAAAACCCAAATACTTTTACTAAGGAAACAAATAGCTTGAGAATGATGAACCAAAAATCAAGAATGGCATGGAAATCCTGCACATGCCTGTGATTCGCCGAAGCTTGTGCAATGAGGGGATCAACTTCTCAAATTGATCCCACAGGATCTGAGAATCACTGTCGTCCTTTTGAAAACTTTCTCCACTGACCCGTAATCTCATTTCATCATCAATGACAGACGTAAGTAAAGAAGATATATTTCCAAGAGCAGTCTGAACCAATTTGCGAAGCTGTTGTCCATATAACAATTTCAGTCATATAAAAAAAGCTTGCCAACTTGACTTGTAACAATAATTCACCAAAAAAATATGTTCCATAGAATTTGCAGAAGCACCTGCAAAGTCTCTTCCACAGACATATCATCTAGCATAAGAATTTCTGAACCAACTCTTGCAAAGAAATGTTGCAAAATGAACCGCATAGCTTTCTTATAAATAGTTTTCTGAAGTAGCGGTTGCCACAATAACCGGACATTCTCTAAAGAGACAACAGCCTGATCAAATGAAAAAAATGTATTTAGCTTCTCACATCAGTCCAAACAAAGTAACCTGCAAATAAAAGCTGATATGGCAATCTCAAAAAAAAGAGAATATTAAAGATATATCAAAATAAAATAAAAATTATGAGAATCAAGATTTGTGGACCAGACTCTATACAGCAGCCAACATTAATGACAGCGGAAATCTGTATTACAATGAAAAACAACTGAAATGTATTAATGTAAAGTTATAACCATAAACGCATATTATACTTTAGTTGCTAGTGTGAGCAGAGCATATCTGAACTGAGACATTGGTTTTCAAAGAAATAAAATTGTAATTTTTGGAAAATAAAATCACCTCAATCAGACAAGCTGATTTAGTGCATCTGAAAAATGAAAAATCAGGATCCAGCAGGACTCAGGCCACATCCAGGAGAATCTGGCAAGTGAATAGAATTATCAAAATTTTGCATCCTATGAGAGTTTGGTGATTGGCATTCTTTTGCACTTTGTTCTGAACATTTGTGAAATTATGATTAAACCAATTGCTTGATAATGCTACGAATTACACATGTGGATGGGTACAGGTTACAACAAGTGTATCATACAAACAGTCATAGATGGTAGACTCGACGAGTATTCACCAAATCTTTGCCCTGGCAAGTAACTAAGTTTTTTTTGGCAAGTTTTCTGAAAAAACTCGTCAAGTCTGTGCCATTGACTCACAAGACGCAGTAGGACATGGGAAGCACCTGTGACATGCAAAAATTGCTCAAATTTCGGGCTTCTTTTGCTTATAAAAACCAACACATCCCTCTCACTTCCTCACACAGCATTCTTGCAAAAATTTGAGCTAATTGCAAGGATTTTTAAGCAGGTAGGTTAATAATTGTTTTTATATTTTTTCCCCAAGCATTTAAATTCATTTTAGCTGCTAATCTAGCATGTAGATTGTAAACAATTCATAATTTCATAGTATTTAGTAGTATTTATGATTTTACTCCAAAAAATTGAATTTATGAGCTTTTTTTTGTTCATTTATACTGATTTTTTGAATGAACTCACTAATTTTTTTCTATGAACAAATTATTTTGCTGATTTATACAATTTTTTTGGGAATAAAATCACTAGGTTATACTGAATATATGCTGATTTATACTAATTTATGCTAAATTTGTGTTAATTTATAGTAATTTATATTGAATTTATATTAATTTTTTTGTATTTAAGAATTAAATATGCTGTACTTTTGTACTTGTAGATTAGAGACAATGGCAGATAGAGAACTCTTGGCCTCTAGATCAAGCTCCCACTCTGCATCAGGCTCAAGCTCCCACTCTACATCAGTCTCAAGGTCAATCCACTCGATACCAATTACTAGAACTCGTCCACTTGGAGCCGGAGAACCTAATTGGAAATATGTTGTACAAGGACTGACACCTAGGACAACTATTTGCATACGATGCCACAGCCTATATCATGGAAGCATCAATTACCTCAAATACTATCTTGCAACCATTACTCATTGTGATGCCAAGCCCTATGCCATAAATTTTTGGTAGCTTCAAATGATGAAGTAATATTCTTGAAGTCAATTAATGCCTCTAACAAAGTAAAAAAATGCAAAAACTTTGAGTCTAATGTTGGAGGAACCATCTTAGAGGTGAGCATAGAGAATGTAGTGCAAACTGTAATTGACAATGCAACAATGTATGTGGCGGTTGGGAGATTGCTCCAAGAGAGGCATTGGTCACTCTTTTGGACCCCTTGTAGCACATTGTGTTGACCTTCTTTTGGAGGGCATAGGCAAAATTGATTGGGTAAGACCAGTTGTAGAAGATGCAAAAAACATAACAAAACTTATTTATAATCACCTTTGGGTTCTAAGATTGAGAGAGATCATACCAAAGGGAAATAATTGGTGTGATTGAGTGTCACAAGGTTTGCAACAATCTTCCTATCATCGCAAAGAATTATTAATTTGTTGACTTCTTTGAACCAAATGTTTGTGAGTCAAGCATGGCTAGACTCATCATATTGAAAGAAGCCCGAAGGAGAGAGGATTGCAAGGATCGTCTTTGATAATCTCTTTGCATAGAGAGCTACAAAGATGATCAAGATAATCTCGAAACTTCAATTTAAAATTCAAATTGAATCTTTTTATTTTCAAACTTTAAAAATATTTACTTTCATTATAAATTTGTAACTTTAATTTGTTTGTATTTGCAGGTGTTGGAGCCCTCAGTTAGAAGCTTGGTAGATGGGGATCAAAACCCAATGGGGTACATTATGAGGCCACGGATAGGACCACAATGAACATGATATGCTCCTCACAAAATCCTACAATAGGGTCCTTACTATGAATTAATTGCTTCATCTCACCAAACATATCATATGTCTCGTAAATCTCTACAAGACTAGGAGAGCTTGTATCAACATACCTTATCAATCACACAAGGATGAAAAAGAAAACGAACTTGCAAACAAAATTTTCAAAAAAGAATAAGATTCAAATGGCAAAGAGGGAATGCTCAGATTTTCAAAATTGACAATTTGCAATACAACAAGTAGAATTGTTAATTTCTTACCTCACAATGGATTACCAATCATCATCATGGATCTTTGGTTTCACACTTCCCTTCAATTGTGTTGTCCTTTGCCCACCTAGCCCACTAAGGTCAACCGTCATTAATTGTTGAGGCTTTTGCACCTCAAGCATCCTCTCTAACAAGATGGTGTAGCCAATATATCTAGTCTCCAAAACTTTGAAGAATTCCTTCCTTGAAAAGTCCTAAAGAGAGCAAGGTGTGGTGGTTGCAAATAAGCATATGTACGTCTAGCTTCTACCACCATTGAATTCACCCAATGTATCTTCCTAGTGTCTTTCAATGTGTTGTTCAATGCATGAACATGCCATGGGGTTCAAAAAAAGTGCTTGTAAGCACCCTCAACCATTATACCAACTAACCTACAAACACTAGACAAGTCGGGCACAACCTCTACAACATTTGAGGCCCCAATCTCCTCTATGACCTCCCTCAAAATCTGAAATTGGATATCTACATTCTTGCACTTAGCCTAGAGCAATCAATAACTCTTAAAAATATAGGATCCAATTGCACATGTAACTGTGATACTAATGATTCGCTGATGTCTAATATTGATCCACCTATCCACACTAATTGAGCATCTCTTCCTTAGCAAGGTTTGCCTTGTTCTCCATCAATAAACTCACCTTTGAATATTGTCTATCAAAAAGAGTGGTACATAGTATATGTTATCTAGGGGGCATATAAGGAACTAATGGTAACTTTATCACTTGCCTCTTTTTGTGATTGCAAGTTCATTATCCCTTTGATTGTGCCTTACCTATCATTCATCGCATTTATCTTTCCTTTGGTAGAACCCTCTCTCATCTAAGTCTCAACATCCATGGCAAGGATAGGAAATCGTATCGTTTTACTTACAAACCCTTAGCTCTTGCCTCGCTCTCCATATGCAACCTAGAAACCTCAATCTTCTCAGCTAGGGTTATATTTTAGAAATCCTAAACCCATGTCTAGGCATGCACAAAAGTTGATTATAAACACTAATGTAGCTCTCTTTGAAATCTCTCTTGTGCACATCGCACAACCTATGTCTACTTCCCATTGATTTTTTTTAATAGGGTGGGGAGGCCTATGGAGGATGGTTAGTCTAAAGTTGTCAAATATTGCAATAGTGATTTGGTGGCATTGATTTGGCACTTTGCATAAGCTTCTAGGACAGCAAAATGGAATTCAAAAGGTTTACTTCCTACTTCACCTACAACAATCACACACCCAAAAGAACCCCAAAACCTCTTTGGTTTGCTTGTTCAATCCCAACCATTTCACAAAAATAACCCTCGCTGCTGCCCATCTTGTTTTTGTGAAAAAAACTACAAACTAACAAAAAAAAAATACATAAGTGTTTGAAGCTTTGAAAGAATAATAAAAAATACAAAAAGAACTAAAAAAATGAACATTGCATGCCAAACCTACCTCAAACAATGAAGTTTTGATGCTCTAAAAAAAATTTATTCTCTTATTTTCTCCCATTTTTCTCCTCACAAAATGGTAAATGGAAAAATTAATGTGTTTTATGTTTATTAATTGTAAGTGGTTTCTTTCACATTTAGGGCTTTGTCAAGGGGTGTGGAGGGGCCTTGTGCCTCACCCCTCACCCAACACCCCTTTACTTTTCTTTTCTTTTTCTTTTTTTTGTTCATAGGGGGACCCAATCATCAAAGGACAGCCGAGGGACATCAAAGACTACAACGAATCATGCAAAAAATCAGCCTTAGCCCCATCTACGATGTCCCGAGCTAGTTTTCCTAAAGATAGTATCCTTGATCCTTGAAATAAATTTCCACATATGCAAAGCCCACATGAAGAAGATTTAAGGAGAATAGGTGGGGTGGGTTGTTTGAGACTATTTAATTTTCCCTCAAGATCTCCAAAGCTGAGGAGCATCAACATAAATTGTCCATGAAGTGACCCCTAGAGTAGTATTACAAGTAGATAAGTCTTCCAATCCAGCTCCACCTATCTTAGGAAGAGAAGCCAAATCACAACTAATGAGATGGATCTATGTTGTTGGTACCAAATAATGTTCAAGTTCGACTTCGACGGTTCACTGATTTTTTTCCCAAGTTTTACATGGCTAGGTTTGGCAATACAATATTTAAAATATTAAAACCATATAAAAAATAATCATAATAACAATATAAATATATAAAAAAATATATAATTTTACAAATTATAAATTATAAATATAAGGATGGAAAGCATTTTCAAGAAATTTTTGAAAAGAAGATTTACAAAGCTTCTTTGCACCAAAAACGCTTATTTTATGTTCTTTTTTAATTTTCATTGCCTTGGTACAAGCATGCCCTAGGTACTAAGGGCACCAAGACTAGTTTGAGATGGGTAAGGTGTTACATCCCACCCTAGATGCTCAAAAACACTTTTACTTTTTGCAATTATGACAAATGAATGATCTAAATTTTGATTGAATAATGCATGACATGATGAGATCTTTTGTGATTGAATTATGTTTGAGCAATGAGAATTATGCCATTATGATATGAGCTATGATTTATTTCAGAAGGAATATATTGTGTTTTGATGCCCTAGAAAAAAAAGAAAAGTTTACTTTTAGTTAATGCATAGATAGAGATTATGCAATGGAGATTTTATGATATTTAGAATCTAGATATCAAACTAAATTTTGTTTGTTTGGAGTTTGATGCAGGGTAGCACGTACCGCAATCTCCGGAGGAGGGGAAGTATCATCTGAGTAGAGAGGTAATGTTGGGATGCTCTGGAAACTGCCATCTGAGCTAGGGTTAGGTCAATAGGATCTACGAACCCTAGAAGAGAGTATTAGAAGTCTGTTTTGAGGTAAGTTTCTTGTGTGACATTTTTGATGTGGTTTTAAGGTTTTGAAACCAATCTTCCTTCCTAATGGGAACCCTATTTTTGTATATGAACTTCAAAGTATGATCTTTCTACCTTTTGATTTTGATAATTGTGCCAGTTGGCCTTACTATATTTATATATTTATATACTTCCATTATTAATATTTCTTCAAGCAAAGAATATCAATGATGCACGATATTGCCTGGAGGCATTTAATTATATAATCAAATACCTTCTTAAGGTTGAATGACCAATATTTAAATAATAAGAAATTAAGTGATTATAATTCTAAAGTAAATATTTTATTAAAAATTTAAAAAGTGAAGTTATAATGGTTGCCGCCAATTGTGTGGAAATGATTTAAATATTTAAAATATATCAAATGTTAACCCACACGTATAATGGAAGAATTGGGGGCCACCTTTAGTTGGCGATTAAGTTTATCTTATTGATTTTATTTAAAATTACTATTGCCATCCTTATAGAAGTTGGCTAAATTTATGCTAAGATGGTTCCTAAATTCTTGTCACAAAGGAGGCGTGAAAGATAAGAAAATCTAGCTCAGCATATCCACCACCCTTGTAAACTTGTCTTTGGGAATTACTTTGCATGTTTTAGCTAAGTTTGAACTCCTTTTGTGGGAAGTTGAGAAATTTCAGGAGGTGGTTATGATAACTATCTTTCTTGCATTCAACTTGAGGATTATTAGCTTAATTGGTAAAAACAAACTCATAAGCTGAAGCACGCATATCTGGGAGGAGAAAAGAAAAGAAGATTGGACGTTTTTGGTGAGAGGAGGAGAGGAGTCGATGCTGAGAATAGAAGAGTTATTCTAAGCAAGAGTTTCTTTTAAAAGAGGAGGAGACCAAACGCCTACAGTAGAAGCTACGTGTTGGGCTAAGGAGATATCTGAAGATACTGCTTCCAGTTAACTTATTTTTCAGAAATATCAGCTCCAGGATTTTACTTCAGGCACATATTGCTTTTGAGTTATTCCATTTCTGAAGTATAAGTGTTCTTGATACAAGAAACATCCAAGGGGATGTTGCTGCATACGTTTCCAGACTCTTATCATTCATTATAAATGCTTTCTTGGAAAAGAAGAGTTTATGAGATTGTTTGCTGCATGCACTTTCTTTTCTAGTTCATTGTAGGCGCTTTCTTGATAAAAGAGAAGCTCAAGAGTATATTTGCAGCATGTATTTTGAATCTTTCTTGACAGATATTCCTATTGTTGCTTGTAATTTGTTTGTACAGCTTGAATAAGGTGATCCTTTAGCAGCAAATTCGCTATTTATACCTTTAATAGATAAAAAAATTCTAGCTTCAATTCTTGGCGCCAAACTATCTCACTGAATATTTTGAAAAAAGCCTCATAGGCTGAATCTGTAGCATGATTTAATGTGCCACTATTTCTGTTCTAGCTTAAATTGACAAGAAGTCCAAAGGGCTAGCATGACCTTAACCAAGAACACTGCTATTATTAAAGAATGTCAAATGACAAACTGAACATGCATTGTTTGACAACAAAAGAAAGAGTTTTTTTAAATAAAGTAAATAAAAGAACTGTATGCTATTTGATTTTATGAGTAAATACCTGATTTATGATCGGTTACCACTTGGTGTCATGCCATGCATGCCATATAGATGGTCAGCATGTGTTAAGTGCAATATGAGCACTAAAATAGTCTTGAAGTTTTAACAAGGGTTTTGTCTGCCTTCTTGGTTTAAAAACTTTATTATTTGCTTTATTAGAAGTGTTCAAGTAAAAACCCTAGTATTATGTGTACTAGTTTATGTGGCAGGTAGCCAAGAAGAGTGATTTATTCGTAAAAACCTTAGCATCACGTATGTTGGTCACACGTGGCAAGTAGCCAAGAAAAGTGTGTTTGGTTGATAAGCCTAAAGTAGGTCAAGAGAGTTTGCCCTAGGACAAGTGTCCTGATATGAGTAAAGGGTGGAGAGAAAGTCTCTTAGAAGCCCTAGATTATGTAATGTTCCCCTTTTGGCAGTGATCCTGTCATTAGCTCATCAGCCTATCCCGGAATCCTGTAGGCTCGTTGAGATGTTTCAAAGGGTTCCAGTTTTGGAGGTTTTGTGATCTTTCCTCATTATTTACTATTTATAGTAAATACTATTTCTTGCAGTAAGCAGTTGTCAGCCTTCAGTTCATCACATCATTGGAAGCAGTATTCAGTACTAAGCATTGGCTGTTTAAAAATATTGTTTTAATGAATTTTTGCATTAAAGGGCAAATTATTCTAATTTGCAGTTGACCCCTTGGCCTAAGGCATTAACTTAAGTTGTTTTGAAAAAGGGACTTGAGGGTGGCGCCACATGAAGAAGTTAAAAGGTTTTCTTTTATTAATCCCTCATTATCTCAAGTGGGGGCGTATTTTTGAAGAGTTATTGTCTTTTTGGAAATTTGAAGAGACTTGGCTATTGGCGTACCTTCTTGGAGGACTTGAACAGTTTCCTATCTTCCTTTAAAAGTAAGGCTTGGCTCCAACATTAAGACATTCATTATTTTGCTAAAGTTATGCTGTCAAAATGATTTATCATTTTCTACTTCGAGGAATGTGACCTCCTAGTTCTTCATTCAATTTCGTGTTTGCAAGACAACACCTAGTTGAATTATTGTTGCTTCTCATCTAGACTAGCAGATTGTGTTTCAAGGTGAAAGTTTGATGTATTTTCCAATTTTACAGTTGTTGTTTGCATACAGCTGATTATTGTTTTTGCTCATGGTTAATTGTACGAATTTTGTATTGTTCTAGGCATTTGATAATAATACTCCTAAGGTCTAGGTGACCATCTCCAAGCAATTTCAGACTTTATTTTGAAGTGTGCATTTTTATAATGAAAATTGCCCCTCTCAAGGGCCGTACCATTCATCTTTGCATTGGGAAGTGTGCCATTAGTAATTGCAGGTGTTTGGAGCTGTTTTCCGTGTTTCAATAGGGGCGCCTATCTCCCAAATGATCTATGCTTCGATTTCACGCATATCGGAGGTACTTTGATTGAGTTGTGAGTAATTTACAAATTTTCTGTAGTTGCTGATGCCTGATATACATTTCCAAAATTACAGTTCGTTGATCAAAATTAAAAACAATTGTTGTTTTCTATCTTTCTTCTTTTTTTCTCGTTATATTTTGATAGAGAGATAATGTATGACAAGGTGCTTGAACATTGGTGAAATTGGCATTGTAAAATTGCAGCCTTCTCTTTGTACAAGCTGCTAACAGTAGTACTGTTTTCAGTTTTATTATTGCTGCTCTATTTAATTAATTTCACACTAGCACCCCTGGATGGTTTACCGCCAGTGAGGAAAATCTGTTTGTAACACATTTCATACCCACTTCAAGTGGAGAATTCCCACATTTTAGTGGATGCTTGCCGTAGCAGAAGAAGTTTAATGTTGTAATCTTTTCCCCCAACTATTTGGTGGCAGAGTGGAAAGTTCTTTGGTTGGTTATCCACCTTGTTGTTATTTCAATTTAGCAGTAGTACTCCACCATATGTTAACACCTCGCCTGCAATGGGATCTTGAGTGCACATCCTTGGTGTCGAGTTTAATATTTCTCTTTCAATAGAATCTTGTACTTGTTGAGTCAATAGATCCTAGGGATCCTCTGACCATATGGTCGCCCCTCCTCCTTAAGTGGTTTTAGGGCCCATTCTTGGTTAGAGTTCTTTAATGTACGTTTTGGTTATGCTAACCTTAACGGGTGATTGATTCTATTGTAAATGTTTGGTTTAAAAATCAAAAAAATTGAGAGAGAATATTTCAGATTACAAGAGTTTTCCAAATCGAGCAGGGTGGGTGAGTCCGTACAGCAGTACGAAACTATGGCCATAGTAGGTGCAGGTGCCACTGACTGCACTTTAGTACTCATAGTAACCCAGATACCTAACTAACCAAAGTTGCAAGCTTAGTAGGAAGGTATCCTTAGTAGCATGGCAGAGTCAGTTAGGTGGGGTTTACCACTAGAGCTCAGATGGCACTACTTGAGGGTTCCAACATTGCCTTTCGTAAGAAGGGAAGGGCCCCTTCCAGTTAGGAAGGTGTGCGGGGGACCGCACGAGTCCGTGGTTGGCGGAAAAGCACTCAGATGATGCTTTCCCTCACTTGCAGATGGCAAGCAGAGTCTTGGAAGACCCAAAATCTAGATGATTTATAATCTCATACCTTTTATATCTCTTGCTTTAGTACTTGAATTTATGAATTCAGTTTTGTTTGTGTTCTTAAGTAGAATATTATTTTACTCGTTATTATGGCAGCAATGGTTGCATCTTACTTTGTGGTTTCTTAAAAGAAAAATGCTCTAGTTGAGTGAGATATATTAATTGATTTTTTTTTTAAGTTCAAAGTAATGTGGATCTAACATAAGGCCCCTAGTTTTGGCATACCCTACATCATAGAGAAGAATCCTATAAAAGTAGAAGGCCATGGCCACTTGCAATTTTTCAAAATACTAATGTAAGGTTCTAGTAGAACTAGATGGTGCCTTTGTCAAATATGATGGGCTTAAATGGTAAATCACCATGGCTATTGTAGAGATGCATGTTCTAATCAATCCCCATGATATTTTACATGTTTAAAAAGGTACAAATGTTGATGTTGAATTAGGTAAACTACCACATCCAACTCTGGGTGTAGCTTCCCAACATACAAGGTCAAGTACGAGTAGTGAGTAATTTTGATAGAAGAGGTACCCCTCAATCATGGCATCTATGTTGAAGGGCATTCCACAAGGAGATAAATCTATCAAATGAAAACTAGTCTATGGCTTCATGACCATGAAAATGTGCACTAATAGAGCCTGTAAAACGGATTTGATCTTGATTAGTTATCATACTAAACTCAACCATTTTCTCCTCCAAGATGCAATCCATCAAGGAGTTTATCCAAGAGATAGTTCCATGTTGATGTTATAGCAGCTTCGGGCTCATCCTTCCAGCCTCGAGTCAAGACATAAAATTGCATATAGCCTATCGGCTATTTATTTTATTGAGATAACTAAAGCGAAGAGGCACTTCACTTGGCACTATATCATAATATTTAATTATTGCAAATAATTAAATAGGGCCGACCTCATTAAAGAAATTATATTTATTTAATTATTGTTATTTTCTTATGAGGCCGACCTACATGAAGAGACACAATGATTTGTATAAATATAAGGTGAGATCTCTCATTTGAAAATCAAGTTCATTCATGATATTTGCACTCCTTGAAGAAGTTCGCACTTGAGCAGCAAGTCATTATCTTGAGTAGCGGATCTTCATCTTGAGCAGCAGATCAGAAGTTCGCATTTGTGTAGTAGATCTTTATCTTGAGCAGCAGATCAGAAGTTCGCACTTGTGTAGCAGATCATCATCTTGAGCAGCAGATCATCATGGGTGCAGTTGATTGAATTCAAGGAGAAACACATTCATTTTGTGTCTTCGCATCTAGGAGAGATGCCATTATTCATTGTATCAAATTTGGCCTTGTGTTGGGCCTGAGTTGTAAGCAGATTTCTGCTCTTATTCTCTACAAAATATAAGCGATATATTTGTTGGGTTTTTCTCCCTCCAGATGGAGGGTTTTCCCAAGGTATCTGTGGTGTTCTTTGTCTTATGTGTTGCATTTTCTGACTGCTTTCATGTCTGATCATTAAAAACTAACATGGTTTCAAAGCGGGTCTAGAAAAGATCTATTCAGATTTGTTAAAGCATTCTGAAGTTGAGTGTGAGAGATAAGGCAGTGTGTAGAAGGAGAAGCGAATCAAATGGTTGGTTCGAAAGAAGAAGCGACGGAGAGTCCTTGCTGAAGACAGTGTTGTTTATGGTGTATGCTTCATTCTGTGTGAGGAGATTATGAGCTTTCTAGAGAACGCCATCATCTACATCTGGCTGCGTTTTGTTTTGGGACTTTGAGTGAAGTCTGGAGATGAGTGGGGAGCCGTTTATTGCATAAGCTTCAGTCCGGTGTCATGATCTCATGATAGCTTTGACATACTTATGGTATTCATCTTTAGAATACTCAACAACAGAGCCTACAGTTCCTGTTCTTTACCAGTGCTATGCAATTAAGAGATAAGTATTCTTTTTCTTTATACCTTTTAAATTTGGGGTAAAATTTAGTCTGCTGAGTTGTGCAAATCTGACATCAGTTATTTGAATCATATGTGTTTAGTAAAGATCACTAGTATAAGATCAGTCATTTGAATCATATTTTGTGTTGTCTGGTCATCGAGTCTATGTAGATTAGGTGATGGTCCTACATAATGTTCTAGTCCCATGAAGATTTCAACTCCAATTCTGTGTGATCAGGCGAATTGAGTAGGCATAGTGCCCATTTCGACGGATTGCATTAAAATTGATCATCTTAACGGAGAAGTCGCCATCAATACTTAGAGCAGAAGTATAGATACATATGTATGGTGAGGACTTAGTGAAGGATGCTAAAGACGATAAAGATCTTCTTTTGGTATTCAGTTGCAATCGAAGTCAAAAGTTTGCATTGAGAGCAACGGCGATCGACACCACTAAAAGGGCGGAGAGAGCAGATATTGTGATCGTTGTTTGAGGATATCGATCCCTCATTTTTTGTGTACAGGATTCTGATTTCAACGAGATAAGTATTTCATGGTTGAATAATGTTCATGAATCTTTATGTAGTTATTAATTCATGCTATAACATTGAGATAGTAAATCATGTATGCTTCTAACATTGGTATTTCTCTTTGAAATAGTTGAATTCTATGAACTATTAGTAATCTCTCCTTAATGCTTTCAGGACGAAACAAAAAGCATAAGAGATTGCTCTCAAGAGAAGAAGAGCTTGATGCATCCTGTAGGCTGAAGAATGGAGACACAGCTTGCAGCCATGGGACTGAGTTGGTGGTTGAAGACATCTCTCGAAGGGGAAGAACCTATTCAGGTTGTCTTTGTGATCAGTTTCTTCGAAGAGGATGAATTAACCTTCAGAGGGAGTTTTGTGTCTCACTGAGAAGAAGTGAAGATTGTCGTATTGCAAGGTCAAAATAGAGTGATCTGGGATGAAGTAAAAGAGGACAACCCTGAATCTCTATAGAGATGTGCGCTGGAAACCATTTCTCTAAGGTAAGCGTTGCAGGCAACCTTGGACGAGGAGGTCAAAAGGTTGATGCAAGTACTCCTGAGATTCAGAGCGAGTCTACCAAACCAAAAGAGGATGGTGATCCAATTGAGCCTTTAGAACCAACTAATCGGCCAAGAGATATTGTCATAGAAGACCTCTATGGGCTAGGCAAACAATGCAGGAGGCAAAAAGGTTTGCAGCTCCTAGAGGCACTTTCAGAGAAAGAAAAAGACCACAGCAGTTTCTGAGCTATGTTGCATTGATGAGTCATATCATTGAATCTGAGCCTTCTAGTGTTGAGGAAGCGTCAAGTCAACAAGTATGGAGAGATGCTATGGCTGAAGAATATCAATCCATTATCAAGAATGATGCTGATTCAAATCTCTACTTCAAGATAGTTGATGGTGAGGCTTTAATCTTGGTTCTTTATGTTGATGATCTATTTCTTACTAGAGCAGAATATCTCATTATCAAATGCAAGGAGTTAGCTTTTGAATTTGAGCTAAAGGATCTTAGATATATACATTACTTCCTTTGATTAGAAGTATGGTAGAGGCCTAATGAGATCATTCTGAAGAGATTTGGATTGCAAATCCATATCTACACCGATGGAAACCAATTTGAAGAAGTTGAGTAAGTCTGCATCTAGTTCAGATCTAGTGGATCCTTCTATGTATAGGCAATTGATTGGATCGTTGGTGTATCTAGTCAATACTAGACCAGATATTTGCTATGCAGTGTGTGCACTGAGTCAGTTGATTGGATCGGAAGAGCACCTCTGGATGTTGTTTCAGTTTGGGGTCTACGATGATCTCCCAGTGTAGCAGGAAGCAGTCTTCAGTGGCACTGAGCACCGCAGAGGCCAAGTACATTGCAGCATGTGTGGCAGCTCGAGAAGCAGTGTGGCTTCGGAAGCTCTTGTAGATTTGTTTGGACAATCATTGGAGCCGACTGTCATTCATTGTGATAATCAAAGTTGTGTGAAGCTTTTTGTCAATCCAGTGTTTCATGACAGAACCAAACATATTGAGATCAAATACCACTATATCAGAGATATGGTATTGAGGAAAGCAATCTAGTTGAAGTATATTAGCACTGATGAGCAGACGACAGACATTCTTGTTAGTTTTTAATGATCAGATAATTCAAACTGAAAGTACTTAGAAAATGCAGCACATAAGACAATGAACACAGCAAAATATCCTGGGAAAACCCTCCAACTTGAGGGAGAAAAACCTAGCCAATATATCTCTTGTATATTGATTGGATAAGAGCAGAAATCTGCTTACAACTCAGGCACAATATAATGTCGATTTGATACAATGAATAAGAGCACCTCTCTTAGATGCAATATACAAATGATCTGATTCTCCTTGAAGTCGATCTGCTGCTACAGGTTGATAATCTGCTGAAGATGCGAACTCCTTCTAGAAAATGTGAATTATGCTAAATGAACTTGATGATCAAATGAATGATCTCCAACTTGTATTTATACAAGTATCAATGAAGAGGTGCATCTCTTATCACCAACAGGTCGGCCCAAGTCAAGAATATTTCCTCAAAAGAAAATCACGACTTCTGATAAGTCAGCCCCCTTTAATAACAAAAATTAAATGCCTCTTAAAGAAATCGCATCCACAATGATGCATGATGTTGGCATTGTCAAGAGTTTCGTCTTCTTCAAGAAATCGAGTCTCTTAATAATTAAACATTATTTAATATGCAAGATGTGTCTCTTCATAAGATCGTATCTCTATAAATTTGATAGCCATTTAGGCTCCATCAAATTTATCCATCATATTGTGGCTAGAAGAATTCGCCTGACGCTGTATGAACATCAACACTCCCTCTCAGCTAGAGAGGATACTTCCAGCTGCATAAGACATATCACCTCATCGTGATGTCTACCACAATGGCTACAACCCATATGTGTAAAAAGAAAGATATCACCTCATCGTGATATCAAAAATTACCTCATCATGATATAAACCATCATGGCTACACCCATGTATGGTATGTACAAGTGTTCATCACTTAACGTGATGCTGTCACCTCATCGTGACTTTCACCATGGCTCTCCCAAAGGGTGAAAACACAAGTACAATAGAATCCTCACGGACTCTCTCACGTGATTTTGTCATGGAGTCACACACATGACATCCACCATGGCTCTCCCAGAGGGTGGAAAGAAGGGCTTTCACCTCAAATCTCAAAGAGAAATGCATTAACAAGGGCTTGCACCTCAAATCTCTCTCAAAGAGAAATGCATTAAAGAGGATCACTGATATTGAGACTCCTTAGCTAGGGCTTGATTCTCCACCATACCAAGCTTATCTCAAAAGTACACAAACTTTATCCTGGAGAGAGGCTTGGTGAGAGTGTCTGTCGTCTGCTCATCAGTGCTGCTATACCTCAACTGTATTGCTTTCCTCAATACCATATCTCTGATATAGTGGTATTTGATCTCAACATGTTTAGTTCTGTCATGAAACACAAGTTTGACAGAAGGCTTCACACGACTTTGGTTATCACAATGAATGATAGTAGGCTCCATTGATTGTCCAAACAATCCTGCAAGAAGCTTCCGAAGCCACATTGCTTCTCGAGATGCCACACAAGCTGCAATATACTCGGCCTCTGATGTACTCAATGCCACAAAAGACTGCTTCCTGCTACACCAGGATATCATAGCAGACCTCAAACTGAAGCAACATCTAGAGGTGCTCTTCTGATCAGTAACACATCCTACCCAATCAGAAACAGTATAAACATGCAGCTCCAAGTCCACACCAGAATAATTTCTCAAGCCATACCCAACTGTGCCACGCAAGTATCTTAGGATATGCTTTGTTGCAACTAGATGTATTTGCCTTGGTTCACACATGAACTGACTAAGTGCACTCACTGCATAGCAAATATCTGGTATAGTATTGACTAGATACATCAATGATCCAATCAACTGCCTGTACATAGTAGGATCCACCAGATCTGAACTAGCATCTTCTTTAGGTTCGATAGGCTCCCTCTGAATCTTCAAGTACTTGCATCAACCTTCTGACCTCATCGTTCAAGATTGCCTGCAACGCTTGCCTTAGAGAAATGGTTTCCAGCGCACACCTTTGTAGAGATTTAGGGCTGTCCTCTTCGACCTCATCCCAAATCACTCTATTCTGAATAGGTTTACGAAGCTACCAATGTTAAATCCAGATTGACTGACTTGAGCAATTCTGATCTCAACTGCTGAAGAGGTACTTCAAAAATTTAGCATTTGGCCTTGCAACACTGCAACCCTTACTTATTCTCAGCGAGTCATAGAACTCCCTCTGAAGGTTAATTCTTCCTCTTTGAAGAGATGTCTTCAGTCATCCACTCAGTCTTATGGCTGCAAGCAGAGTCTCCATTCTCTTCTTCTCTTGAAAGCAATCTCTTGGTCCGTCCTAATGCACATTAAGGAGAGATTACTAATGGTTCATATAACTCAACTATTCTGAAGAGAAATACCAATGCTAGAACTATCTCAATGTTATAGCATGAATTAATAACTACATGAGGAATTTATGAACATGAAATACTTATCTCATCAGAATCTCCTTAAATAATCCCAAATAAATGAATCATCATTCATTTGCTTCTCGATCCAATCTGCATTTTAAGGATTAATAATAATAATAATAATAATAATAATAGATTATATATTATGCAACCAACATATACAACATAGAATCAAGCCTCTCAAGGCACCAACATAGTTCATGCACAAAGAGAATGTTATCGATGTGGTCATCTTATCACAACGGAGTTGCAGTTCTCTTTTCATCTCAGAGTCACACTCAGAGATCTTCACAATTTGCAAGGAATAGTGGTATCTCCAAAGGATCTTGTCCTAGTGATCACTATTGAAGAGAAACCACGATTTTTACTAAACACACATGATTCAAATAACCAAGGTCAGATTTGCACAATTTAGCAAGCTGAATTTTAGCCTAGTCAACAAATACTTATCTCTTTAAATATTGATGGGTGCAAATACTAGACATAGTAAGATACGTTGCTCTTGCGCTCAGATCAGTACACAACCTTCATGGCTTGAACACAGGCCCATGACTTAGAATAGAAATTCCCTAGAATCATTTTGACGAGAGATCTCATCCACATCTGCAAATGAAGCATGCTGATTAGGCCTGGTTGGGCAATCCTTTGCATAGTGACCAAACTTGTCACATCTAAAACATTGAACATGAGAGAGGTCCCACTTCTTCTTGAATGTGGGAGCACCATCAGAACCTTTATCCCTATTCCGCTTGAAATATCCTTTCTTTCCTTCTTTCCCTTTCTTCTTCAAGGAATGTGCGGCAAGAACATGAATGTCTTCATTTGTAGAGCTTCGACCAATACCTCTCGCAGCCAACCTAGACTCTTCTTGATTACAATCTACCCTCAAACGATCAAACTTGGGAAGTTTCGATCTCGCACTGATTCCTTGAATGTAAGACTCCCAAGATGAAGGAAGACCATTAAGAGCCAACATGGTCAAATCCTTGTCATCAACAATATGACCAATGGTAGAGAGCTGATCTCTCAATTCGGAAATCTTCATGAAGTAAGCGATGAAAAATTCTCCTTGCGCCATCTTAACATGATGAAGTTGTTGCTTTAATGCAAGTGTACGGCTTGTGTTGTTGATCTTATACATCTCCTCCAAAGACTTAAGCATCTCTCTTGCTGTCTTCAACTTAGAGATGATTGGAACAATATGGTCCTTCACGGAATCAACTAACATCTTCTTCGCCTTAGTATCTTTCTTCTTCCATTGAATCTTCTCTTCCTCATCAGTAGGCTCAGGGACTTTTCTCTCCACGAACTCAGCCAATTCATTTCCCGCCAAGGTGAGCATAATTTTGAATCTCCAAGATGTGAAATTTGTTGCTCCCTCAAGTCTGTCCTCAATCTTGAGTCCGTTCACCATCTTGATGAAGAGATAGATGTGAAGAAAGATGAGAAAGAGAATAAAGAGTATGCTGCAAGACTAAATCTAATCAAGATCTTCTTCAGACCCACTCTGATACCATGTTAGTTTTTAATGATCAGATAATTCAAACTAAAAGTACTTAGAAAATGCAGCACATAAGACAATGAACACAGCAAAATATCCTGGGAAAACCCTCCAACCTGAGGGAGAAAAACCCAGCCAATATATCTCTTATATATTGATTGGATAAGAGTAGAAATCTACTTACAACTCAAGCACCGTATAATGCTGATTTCATACAATGAATAAGAGCACCTCTCTTAGATGCAATATACAAATGATCTGATTCTCCTTGAAGTCGATTTGCTGCTACAGGTTGATAATCTGCTGAAGATGCGAACTCCTAGAAAATGCGAATTATGTTGAATGAACTTGATGATCAAATGAATGATCTCCAACTTGTATTTATACCAAGTATCAATGAAGAGGTCTGTCTCTTATCACCAAGAGGTCGGCCCAAGTCAAGAATATTTCCTCAAAAGAAAATCACGACTTTTGATAAGTCAGCCCCCTTTAATAACAAATATTAAATGCCCCTTAAAGAAATCGCATCCACAATGATTCATGATGTCGGCCTTGTCAAGAGTTGCGTCTTCTTCATGAAATTGAGTCTCTTAATAATTAAACATTATTTAATATGCAAGACGTGTCTCTTCATAAGATCGTATCTCTATAAATTTGATAGCCGTTTAGGCTCCATCAAATTTATCCATCATATCGTGGCTGGAAGAATTCGCCTGACGCTGTATGAACATAAACAATTCTCACCAAGCCCCTATCCAGAGTAATGTTTGTGTACTTTCGAGACAAGCTTGGTATTGTGGAGAATGAAGCCCTAGCTGAGAGGGAGTCTTAGGATCAGTGATCTTCTGTGATTTGCTTTAATGCATTTCTCTCTGCAAGAGAGATTTGAGGTGCAAGCCCTTGTTAATGCATCTTTCTCTGTACTGAAGAAATTTGAGGTGAAAGCCCTTGTTTGCACCCTCTGGGAGTATCCAAGGTAGACGTCGTGTGTTACTCCATGACAACATCACGTGAGAGAGTCCGTGATGGCTTTCTTGTTCTTGTGTTTATTCACCCTCTGAAAGTAGCTATGGTGAACGTCATGATGAGATGACGACATCACGTTGAGTGATGGGCACTTGTGCACATATACCATTCATGGGAGTAGCCATGATGATTGATATCACGATGAGGTGATATGCTATCACGTTGAGGTGATAAGCTCTTTTCCACTCATGGGTGTAGCCATGGTGGTTGATATCACGATGAGGTGATATGCTATCACGTTGAGGTGATAAGCTCTTTTCCACACATGGGTGTAGCCATGGTGGTTGACATCACGATGAGGTGATGTGTCTTGTACAGCTGGAAGTATTCCTCCCTAGCTGAGAGGTAGTGTTGATGTTATAGCAGCTTCGGGCTCATCCTTCCAGCCTCGAGTCAAAACATAAAATTGCATATAGCCTATCGGCTATTTATTTTATTGAGATAACTAAAGTGAAGAGGTACTTCACTTGTCACTATATCATAATATTTAATTATTGTGAATAAATAAATAGGGCCGACCTCATTAAAGAAATTATTTTTATTTAATTATTGCTATTTTCTTATGAGGCCGACCTACATGAAGAGACACAATGATTTGTATAAATATAAGGTGATGATCTCTCATTTGAAAATCAAGTTCATTCATGATATTTGCACTCCTTGAAGAAGTTCGCACTTGAGCAGCAAGTCATTATCTTGAGTAGCAGATCTTCATCTTGAGCAGCAGATCAGAAGTTCGCACTTGTGTAGCAGATCTTTATCTTGAGCAGCAGATCAGAAGTTCGCACTTGTGTAGCAGATCTTCATCTTGAGCAGCAGATCATCATGGGTGCAGCTGATTGAATTCAAGGAGAAACACATTCATTTTGTGTCTTCGCATCTAGGAGAGATGCCATTATTCATTGTATCAAATTCGGCCTTGTGTTGGGCCTGTGTTGTAAGCAGATTTCTGCTCTTATTCTCTACAATATATAAGCGATATATTTGCTGGGTTTTTCTCCCTCAAGTTGGAGGGTTTTCCCAGGGTATCTATGGTGTTCTTTGTCTTATGTGTTGCATTTTCTGACTGCTTTCATGTCTGATCATTAAAAACTAACATTCCAAAGTTGCTTCATACTTGCCCCCATTGAGTGATCCCCAACTATTTGTGTGGAAGAAAACCTATTTAAAAATTCAATATCTTTGCGAAAATTCACAGCAACCTCGAGCTTGTATTGAAGAAATACAACTTTGAGTTTTCATTCTTTATAGCTTGACCAATGGCAGTAGTATAAGGTTTTGAAATCTGTGTTAGGGATCTCACTTCACATTGTTTGGAAAGGCCAAAGCAAATAGCAAATTAAAGGTGGGTTTTCTTTAATACCCATGATTCTTCATTGTCACTGGCTAATAAATATATCTGCTTAGGGCTTTTGCCAGGATTATGTAAAATGAAGGGGAGATGGTTATCCAAAAACAGATTGGGTTTTGCACTCTTTGGAATGCTTCTGAACAGTAGACAGTTTCTTTCATGTTGAAATGTGTATAAGGTGGAATGAGGCATCAGTTGCAAGCTTCAGTTGACGGGAAAGCAGTTGAGATGTATTTTTTCATCTCTGTGGTGAATTTTCCAGTATCAACAAACACCAAATTCAAAATTGCCATAGTGTTTTTGGTCTGGCAGAAGCAGATGTTTCCTTACAGGTGACAAGCTGTCTTTTGGCATCCTCTTCTTCTTTGATGATTGTTTAAGCTTCCAGAAGGCTTGGGGTTCTAGTAATATTGTATTTGTGTTCAAATTATGTATTCTATTGATTAAATTAAGTCTTGTAACTCGAATTTTGGGAACTAAAGTCATTTTTTTGTTTACATATTCATGGTTGTTATGTAGCAGAGAGTTGGGAAATAGTATTGGAGAATTGTAATTTGTCTTGGGAGAGTGTTAGCAAGCTCTTAAGAAAGTCTATGGAGTAAAGATCAGTTGTAATAACTAATAACCATTTGGAGGACTTAAGTAAGTGCTCACAATTTCTAGAGATTTCACACACAAGGGATTTATCAAAAGTATCTTAATTCTCTTTTCATGGTGTTTATCTCTTTTATTTTTGTTCTTTATTATATTTTAATATTTTCGCAAGTAATTCAGTCGTTTGTTGCTCTCAAATTCTAACTTTAATGAACTCTGTAAGTTGGTGACTAACCTAGGAATATCCCTGGTAGTTTACAGATCGGATGGGGTCTCCCTATCAAATTCCCTCTAGGTCGAGAAGAAATCATCTGGGGTTCCATTGATGAGGGCAGAGAAGGGGGCTGAATTGCAGCTCCATATCAAGCACACCATTCCCTTGAAAAGCCAAATCTTTCCAAAACAAGACAAAGGAAGACCAATTCTACTCAGCCATAACCTCATTGCTGTCCAGCTTGATAATTATTCCTTTCTCTCTAGAAGAATTGAGTATATGCATAACAAATCGGTGATGGTGATTCCATCTAAAATTTGCCTCTCAAACAAAACCCCCTTGCTCTTGTGAGATGCTGCTAGACATGAAGCTTCACCTTAATATTTTTTGACATTTTATTGATTTCTGTATAAAAATTTATTAGTGATAGTAGATTTCCACAATCCATGTAGATTATTGCTAAAATTTCTGGATTAGATTGTGTCTGAATTTTTTGCATCAATGTTTTGAATCACACTCCGTGATTCATCGTCAGGATAAGAGAGCACAAGGATAAAATTTAAGGATAAAAATTTATTGTTAAAAAATCAGAAAATATTTATAGTTTTTGTTAAAATGGTTCCCTGGAGACTTTTAGGTACAGATAAGAGAATGGGGATGAGGATGTCATTTCCAATCAGAATAAAAACAAAAGGGGATCCTTGTCCCTATACTGGAGTTTCCTGGTCACTACATTATAAAGTGAGTACTCAAGATTAAAAGCGATCCAACATAATTTCTAATTTCATAGATGTGTGATTCCTTGACTCTTTTCTCAACCGAACACAAAGTAAAAAGCTTTCAAAATCAATTTTGTTTTTCATAAGATAAGATTCATTTTAATAAATTAGCTACATAATATCTATAGTAATTTTGGATCACCTCTTACCAGGAATCAGCTGAGAGTAAGTAAAAAGAATAAAGAGACTAGTTTCAACATAGGATAGTACCAGTAACTGGAGAAGCATTGGGAAATTTGCAAAAAATATTGAATGGATATGGTTGGCGAAGTTCATGCTTCATTTTCCATTTTATAGCTGAGTCTAAAATTTGCATTAACTACATAATTAATAAGAGAGAAAAAAATTCAGAGAATTACATTGTTTCAAACAAATTATTTATGATTCATTTTCATTTATGATCATAACAAGACTACAACATGCTTATCTGGTACACAACACCCTATGTACCATGCAAAACTTTTCTGTACACAGAAGATTGCTGCTCTCTAAATATATTGTCAATGATGGGATCAAATCAAATATCATGTACACAAATACAGACAATCACATACAGAAGTGTGAACAACCTTGGCCATGCATTTCCCACATGTAGACTGACCCTGAGTTAGGAAGCCTTGCATGCCTACCACACCTCCAACAAGTGCCTTCGCAGGCCTCAGAAAAATACAACCCATATTTCAAATCTGTATAAATTTTCACATGCTGTTTCATATCATTGTACATGATTTGATGATAATCTTCCTCTGGCCTATAATTATTGCATTTGAATAATGACTTGAGTGGTTTATGTGCAGATACAATGCAATCTATAGAGTCTTGTATTATGCCGTTGCTTGTAGTTAACTTGGTGGAACGGTCTATGATTTTATACCATTTTTAGGGAACTAATGTCTCTATTAAGCAACCTTAATATACATAAATTTCTTAAATTACCATGAATGTGCATGAGAACAGATCGGAACCAAGAAGCATGTTGAATGATACTGTAATTCTACAATTTCCTCCGTAAAGGTTTCATGGCTCATAAAAGTTGGTAAGATTTATGCTTCCAATGAGTACGATTAAGTTCTATTATTTTAAATCTGCATAGACCCTTTTTAATCAGATCTCAGATATTAGTCTATTCCTTTGCTCATATATCAGAATGCTTTGATTTGTTGTTGGCCCCAAGAAATAATCTTTAATCCATGATAGCTTTTTGAGATGCATATGGATTTGACCATGCATATGTTTGTAACATATATAAAACAGAATATTTTAATATTCTATTAATTAACATGATTATAATTACAAAGAGTTTCATCTCCTTATATAGAGATTGGAGAAGAAGCCACCCAAGCGGATAAACATTACATGACTCATTAAAACTAAAAAGCAGAATGGAAACACTTGCCACTAAGGTGGCTTTATTACAACTGTAAGCCTTATCTTTGAATAATTTAATCTTATTCTAATAAAAATAAGTTGGGAAAAAATCGCCAAAATCGCAATTAATTGTGAAACAGCGAAGCTCTCAATTTTTACCCCTAAAAAAATACAATTTTTTAATAAAACCATTGACTTCTGTGTTTGATCAATTTATTCCGATTTATTCTAGGTTTTTTTGCATTTCGTCACAGATTTTTTAGTTTTATGCATTCGAACTAGGCGTTTTGGTCACTATTAGGCCAAGTTGATATGCAAAAAGTTGGCAGTAGAGTTCAAAATTCCTTACAACAGTGTATGGAGTTTGTATGGATAATAAAGGAAAACCAACTAATACATTATAATCCAAACATTATAAATTAGGTAAGCTCTAGAGGTAGTCAATAAATAATTTCTTAACATTGTTCAATTCCGTCTAGGGTTTTATAATATTAAAATAATATTTATTATTTATTTATTTAATGCTCAATATTGTATCTTATTGTAAATGTTGTGATAAGATCGTTTCTGATCTTATCTGTAGTTTCTATTTTAGAAACTTGCTTATTTTGTAAATCTTGTAAACTATTTCTTGAGCACATTGCTCATTGTTGATACACAAAATATTTTACCAATTACTTGCATAATATGCTATTAGAGGTCAAGGAATTAATTTTTTCTAAAAATTTGACTAGAGAATTTTTTTTTTTTTTAAAAATCGATTTTCTAAAAATTTGAAAGAATTTTTTTTTAAGTTTTTTCAAAATCATTTTTTTTCGTGACTGGTTTCTTCCCGCGATCATGCAACTCTCGGGTCGTCTTTGCAAGCATTTTGATTTCGCGTTGGCCTACTACGACACGTTTTTCTGGCTTGGCTTTGCCTGTTTCTGGATTTGAGACCGCGCATGATGCTTGGGTTCTTGCTACGACCTTCTCGCGACGGACATGTGTCATCCTTGTCTCCTACGACAGGATTTCTTCATTTTTTTTCGTGGCTAAGCCTTTAGCTCGTGTTCTTAGAAACACCGACGGCCTCTCTGAATATTGGACGCGTTTCTTCATTTAGCTAGGCACGGATTTGTTCTTTACTTTTGGCCGCATTTTGACCAGTCGCAATTTCCTCTAGTATAGCATTTTTTTTGGCGCAATTTTCCTTGCATCTGGTGACATTTTTCAGAAAAAATTTCACCATTTGTGGCTGGCTCGAGTTCTTTTTTTTCTACAATTTATGAAGCTTTCATGGCAGCCTAAGGTTTCCGCCAGTTCGATTAGGGTTTTGACCCTCTGTTTCAAGTCAAAAAAAAATCAATTGCAAAGTATTTCTAGGTTTTTCGAGACCTCAACTAGGTTGGTCTCCGATTTTTTGGGGTACTTCGTTTTTTGTGCCTCAAATTTTGTGCTAGCGGATTTGCATTGTTTTTCGTGCTTGAACTTGCCTCAATGTATTGAACCTCGTGCCTCGAGTTTTGTGCATGAACATCTTTTCAGTTCCTCGTTTTTTGTGCCTCAAAAAGCGTGAAGATGGCGAGTTTGACCAACATTATGTTGGAAGGCAGTCAGAGATTCAACGGCAAAAATTATAACACCTAGAAGCAGCAAATGATAACAATCTTTGAATATCGCTACCTTGATCAAATGATACTTGGTAATGTTACTCGACCCACCACTGCAAATAAAGTCCAGGAGAAGTTCGATGAGCAGAATCGTGAAGCGGTGATGCTTATCAAACTTTTAGTAACCGATGATCAGCTACCTCAGATTCCGCTTGGAAAATCAACAAACGAGATTTGGGACCATTTGAAGGGTTTGCATGAAACCTCTGACAAAAATCGTGCATTCTTCCTGAAAAACATGTTTTCTATCATGATGGATGAGAAGACCACTTTGCAAGCGCACCTGAACAAAATCCAGGAGATCCAAGATCAATTGGAGGCTATTGGTCGAAAAATGGAGGAAGGCATGGTCGTAATCACTCTGGAAAGCCTACCTAAGTCTTATGACCATTTCATAGAGACTCTCAACATTATGTCTGCTAATGTTGACCTAAAGTTTCTGGAGCTTTGTACTATCCTCCTGCAGCAGGACCACTGGAAACAACAATTTGGTAGTAGTGGTTCATCATCCTCTACAGAGCAAGCCTTTGCAGCTAAAACTCAGTTTAAGAACAAAGGGAAAGGTCAGCCTTCGCAACAAAAAGGCTCAGGACAACCTCAGGACAGCTCTAAGAAAAAGAACATTCAGTATAATTATTGCCACAAATTCGATCACATGAAGAAGGATTGCCGTCAGCGTTTGGCTTCTGAACAGAAGAAGCAAGGAGGGTCTCAGCAGAACGCACATGTTGTCGAGCACACTGAGCAGAAGGAATCTGCCTTTTACGCCTTTATGGCTAAAAGACCTGCAGACCATGTAAAGTCCTCTGCTTGGTACATAGATTCAAGTGCTTTGAGACATTTCACTCATCGACGTGACTGGTTTACAAATTTCTCTCCGTTCATTGACTCAGTTATCTTCGGAGGAGGCGAAGAATACACAGTTGTCGGTAAGGGCACTATTCAAATTCAATCTGGCGGGAGGAATCTCATATTCCTCCATGTCTACTATATTCCTAGCATGGAACTCAACCTTCTCTCAGTCAATCAGATCATGCGGCATTCTCCTCAGTTAGATGTGGTTTTCAGTGTGCACAAATGTTCCATTGTTGATCAGGAAACTCGCACTACTGTAGCTATTGGCATTGAGGACCATGGTCTTTACAGACTTGTAGATACAGGCGATTCTCCGAAGTTAGCCATGGTAGCCAGAACTTCTGCTATCACCAGTCTTTGGCACCAACAGTATGGGCACTTAAATGTGCACTATCTCTCTTAGCTTGCTCGGGAGGGACTTGTAGTTGGGCTACCTGACATTCAGACTCAGCATTAGGGTGTTTGTGGTGCTTGTCAGGCCGGGAAACAGCATCGAACATCGTTCACGGATGAAGACTCTTGGCGAGCTTCTAAGGTACTACAATTAGTTCATGCTGATATTTGTGGGCCTATGAATACTCCTTTTGTTACTGGTTGTAGATATTTCTTGCTATTTGTTGATGATTTCAATAGGAAAATGTGGGTGTACTTTCCTAAATAGAAATCAGATGTGTTTAATGTATTTCAGAAGTTTAAAGCTTTAGTAGAAAAAGAGTCCGGTTCTTGCATAATCACTCTTAGGTCAGATAATGGGGGGGAATTTTGTTCTACTGCATTCTCCAACTTCTATGACACACATGGGATTAAACGCCAGTTAACCACACCCTACACTCCTGAGCAAAACGGTGTTGTAGAGCGGCACAATCGTACAATTGTTGAGATGGCTCGCTCTATGTTGCAACATAGGAGTGTTCCTAACAAATTTTGGGCAGAAGCAATTTTCACTGCAGTCTATCTCCTTAATCAGTCACCTACCCATGCCGTTAAAGGGAAGACTCCTAAGGAAGCATGGACTGGTTGAAAACCCAAGATCAGTCATTTGAATTTTTTTGGCTCTTTGGCATATGTATGGATTCCAGATGCCAAGTGCTCTAAGTTGGATTCCAAGAGTCAAAAGCTTATGTTCATAGGGTACAATGACAACCATAAGGCTTACCGGTTGATTGATGTAGACACTGATCGTCTTGTCTTCAGTCGAGATGTTGTCTTTGATGAAGAACGAGGACCGTTTCACCTTTCCTCGCCTGTTCAACATTCAGAGGATCAGCCCTTGAAGGCTTCTAATTTGGGTGTCCGTCTTCCAATAGGTCTACCTGATGGGAGGGATGATGCAGATTCTATCTTTGATGATGCTCAACCTGATTTTCCTCCGGATGATCTTGATTTTCTATCTGCTGAACCAGTTCCAGATCCACAACTAGTTCCAGCTCCTCATGTTGCATTTGATGTTGGCACTTCTTCTCACAGGCCTAAATGATGGGCTGACTATTGGAGATCTTCATGATGATGAGCTCATTGAGGGGAGATCATCCAGAAACAAGAGCAAACAGCAGCATACAGTTAATTTTGCTCTCATGGCCAACATTCACAGCGTCTATCAACCTTAGACATATTCAGAGGCTAAAGGAATTCTTGAGTGGGAAAAGGCTATGGAGGTTGAATACTAGAGTCTTCAAAAGAATCACACTTGGGTCCTTTTTGATCTTCCTCCAGAGAAGAAGCCCATTAGTTGCAAATAGGTGTATAAGGTGAAATACAAAGCTGACGGAACCCTTGACAAGTACAAAGCTCGTCTAGTTGCAAGGGGTTTCTCACAGAAAGAAGGCATTGACTACAAGGAGACCTTTGCTCCTACAACCAAGATGAATACCATTCAGCTCGTCCTTGCCTTAGCAGCCCGGTTTGGTTGGAAATTCCATCGGATGGATGTTAAGAGTGATTTCCTCAACGGTGAGTTGAAGGAAGAAGTCTACATGACACAACCTCCAAGGTTCAAGGTTGCTGGTAAAGAACACAAGGTGTGCAGATTGGTCAAAGCACTCTATGGCCTGAAACAGGCTCCTCAGACTTTGTACATCAAGATTGACAAGTACCTTACAGATCATGGCTTTCAAAGGAGTCCCTCTGACTCTAATTTGTATTTCAAACATACTGGTAGTGATATCCTTATTCTTGTTGTCTATGTGGATGACTTGATCACTACTAGCAGCTCGACACATTTGATTGCTGAAATCAAATAGGATTTGTGCAGCACATTTGACATGACAGATCTGGGACTTTTGCATTATCGTTTAGGTGTTGAGGTTTGGCAGGCTGAGAGCAGTATCTTCATCTCCCAGTCCAAATATGCTCGAAGTCTACTGGATAAGTTCTGAATGCAGGATTGCAAACCTGCCTCCACACCTATGGAAAAAGGGCTTAAGATGTCAGCTAAGTGAGACTCACCGATAGTTGATGAATCATTGTTTAGGCAACTAGTGGGCAGCCTCATCTATCTAACTGCCACTAGACCTGACCTCAATTTTGTTGTGAGCTACACTTCACGCTTCATGACAGCCTCCAAGGCTGATCATTGGGTAGCAACGAAGCGTGTGCTGCGTTATGTGAAGGGCGCTTCTGATAATGTTCAATGAAAGTGAGTTAATGGGAAATTTTGGAAAGGGTTTTGTTAAAATATTTTAAACTATTTTATAGTGAAATGGATAGGATGAAAATTTATATATATAAAATATATTATATTACAAGTAAGCTAAGTTACTTGTTCGGATACGGGTAAAGTGATACAGCAATTTTTTTTTCCTTGGGTACAGGTACGGGAATATATGTATGTGTATGTATGTATGTATGTATGTATGTATGGTACAGCGATATGACAATTCTTTTTTTTTCCTTGGGTACAGGTACGGGAATATATGTATGTATGTGTGTGTGTGTGTATGTGTGTGTGTATGTATGTGTGTGTGTGTGTGTATTGAAAATGTTAATCAAATCTTATCAAATTGAATCCTAAAAGGACCTATGGAAATTCTAAGTCTGAAATTCTGTGCAAGAATTCTAAGTCAGATTTTGTTTCTTGTATTTCAAATGTGCTAATTGCAGAACATTTATCAATTTCGATGTTTGCAAGATAGAAGATGATTTCCCATTTATATCATGGGAGAAGACACGCTCTAAGGAGACGCATCTCATGAGAGGACGTGTCCCTTGAGCACGCACGGGCTCCCCTTGGTAAATTCAGTGGTTATTACTTTACCAATAATCATGCTTTAACAAGCAGCAATCAATGATATAAGGTTCAATTTATTTATTCATGAATTTCTATCATTATCTGAAATTCGAATAACTTATTTGTAGATATTTATATTTTAAGAGCAGTTCAATTAAATATAAATGATGATGATGCATAAATGCAATCATCATTTATATTTGACCGATGCTATCTTAAATCAACACTCCCTCTTAGCTAGGGAAGATATTTCAAAACAATAAGTGGAGATATCACCTTCACACGTGATATCAAAGATATGATATGTTTTCTCAATATTGTCAAGTCACATGACATTCTTCATTACACATCATCATTATGGTATGTGCACTGACATCAAGTCACATGATGTCTACCATAATTTCATGGCATATCCACGGATATATAATTATCCACCATGTTTATCTCTTAAGGATCACAATGATCTTCAAATGACATCAAGTCCTATGATATCCATCAAAGTGTCCAAGAGATACTATCATGACATGTCCACAGATAACAAGTCGCGTGATATCTATCATGATAGTTCAACTCATCATTGTAGAGTCGTCACTTTTCAATGTCACATACAAGTGTTCATTATTAGAAAGATCGTCACCTTTCAATAATGTGCACAGGGGGAGAGGGCCCATAAAGTCATGGAGTCACACACATGACAAGAGTTTACACATTAAACATCTTTAAATATATTAGTACAGCTTCTAAACAATTTGAATTTCAAACATAATATCAAATTACATTTCAACCATACCAAGTTTCTTCCTGAAGTGTTCAACCTTGACTCTGGAGAGAGGTTTGGTGAGAATGTCTGCTATTTGATCATTTGTACTAATATACTCCAACTGGATTACATTCCTTTCTACCATGTCTCTTACATAATGGTAGGGGATCTCAATACGCTTAGATCTATCACGGAATACTGGATTTACAGAGAGCTTAATGCAACTCTGATTATCACAATGAATGATAGTAGGATTCAAGGGTTCACCAAAGAGTCCCACAAGCAATTTTCAGAGCCAAACTGCTTCTCTTGCCCCCATAGAGGCTGCAATGTATTCAGCTTATGTCGAGCTTTGTGCTACTGAAGACTGTTTTCTGCAGATCCAAGAGATCATAGCCGATCCTAAACTGAAGCAACATCCTGATGTGCTTTTCCGATCGGTTACACTTCCAACCCAATCTGAATCAGAGTATCCATTTAGATCTAGTTGGTCATTTCTGTAAAGAAAACCATATCCAATAGTGCCTTGAAGATATCTCAATATATGTTTCACAGCAATAAGATGAATTTCCTTTGGCTCACACATGAACTGGCTTAGAGCATTCACTGCATAGCAAATATCAGGTATGGTGTTAACCACGTACATCAATAATCCAATCATTTCTCTAAATAGAGTGGAATCTGCACACTTAGATTCTGCTGCTGCTTCTTTTAGTTTGTGAAGGTTGGTTTCCATAGGTGTAGGCATGGGTCTACAATCCAACATTCCAAATCTCTTCAGAATATCAATAGTATACTTTCCTTGATTTAGTATGATGCCATCCGATTTCTGCCAGACTTCCAAACCTAGAAAGTAGTGTAAACTGCCCAAGTCTTTCATGTCAAATTCTGAAGTTAGATCCTTCTTTCTTTGAGCAATGAGGTGATCTTCTCCTATTATCAGCAGGTCATCAACATATAAAATAATTATTAACATCTCACCTTTAATTACCTTAAAGTAAAGATTTGGGTCTGCATCATTCTTGGAAAATCCTAGTCCCAAGAGGTAGCTGTCAATTCTTTCATACCAAGCCCTAGGAGCCTGTTTAAGTCCATACAGTGCTTTCTTTAGTCTGCATACATGTGAGTCAGGTTTATGTATCAAAAAACCTTCAAGCTGTTCTAGATAGACTTCCTCTTCAATGGTCCCATTTTGGAAGGCAGTTTTCACATCCATTTGATGAATCTTCCAGCCTTTAGTTGCTGCAATGGCTATCAATGCTCTCACAAACGTGTAACGGGCAACAGGTGCAAATGTTTCTTCATAATCAATGCCTTCGTTTTGTGAAAAACCTCTGGCCACAAAACATGCCTTACGTTTTTCTATACTTCCATCAACAGCATGTTGATTTTGAAGAGCCATTTAGAAGAGACAACATATTTCTCTTTTGGTCTAGGCACTATATCCCATACATCATTTTTTAGAATGGATTGATACTCTTCCGTCATAGTGTCCTTCCATACTTGATGTCTGAAGGCTTCTATAACACTGGTGGGTTCTGAATTTATGATGTCATTCATTATAGCAACATAGCTTGAGAACCGTTTGGGTCTTTTACTTTCCCTAAACGTTCCTTTGGGTGCTGCATGATTCTCAACTTCTTTGATCATCTTTCTAGCCCAAAGTGGCCTCTTCTTGCCGTTGTCATTTGTATTCTCATCTGAAGTAGATAGAAGTTCATTTGGTATTTCCTCAGGATACTCCCTCTGAATCTCAGGAGTAGGTTCCACTTCTACGACTCTAGGTGAATAAGTTTCTATCTCACTTGAACTTCTTGCCCTTTTGAATGCAATGTCTTCTTCAAAGATGACATCTCTGCTCAATTCAATTTGTTTTTGCTCGGGTATGAATATCCTGTAGTCTTTGGAAGTTTCACTATATCCCACAAATACCCCTTTCTTTCTGGAAGGTTCTAGTTTGAATCTCTTCTCTTTGGGCACATGAATCTAGACTGGGCAACCAAAAATTCTAAAGTGACTAATTTCAGGTTTTATGCCAGTAAATGCTTTTTCAGGAGTTTTGTTATCTAGATGAGAATGTGGACATCTATTTTCGATGTAGACAGCAGTTCTAGAGGCTTATGCCCAGAATGAGGTTTCTATGTTCTGGTCAAGTAACATTGCTTTTGCAACTTCTACAATGGTTCTATTTTTCCTTTCAGCAACCCCATTTTGTTGAGGGTTGTAGGCTACTGTAAACTCCCTCTTAATCCTAGCATTCATGCAGACTTCCTTAAAGATTTCAGAGGTGTATTATTTCCCATTGTCTGTCCTTAAAATTTTGATTTTCTTCCCAGAGAAGTTTTCAGTAAAAGCTTTGAACTCCTTGAACCTTTTAAGAATTTCTATTGACTCTTTACACTTAAGAAAATAAATTCAGGTCTTCCTAGAGAAGTCATCTATAAATATGACATAGTATAGGAAGTCTGCCATGGAGGGTACAGACATGGGTCCACATAAATCAGAGTGAACCAGTTCTAACACATTTTTGGTTTTACTCAAGCTATTGTGAAAGGATCCCTTTGTATTCTCTCCTAGGGCACATCCTTTGCAAGCTCCTTCATGAGTTGGTTTTAACTTAGGTAATCCTGTTACTAGTTTTTCCACAAAGGGTAGGGCACGGAAATAAAGGTGTCCTAATCTTCTATGCCGAATTTCATTTGAATCGGAAGTATCAAGGGTAAGGGCTTGCTTGACTTCAGTGCATAGTTTATAAAGATAACCTTGTCTTATACCTATGGTTTGAGCTTTCTTTATAGTTGAGTTCTTAGGCCATGCCAGAACTTTCCCATCCATAAAGGTGACCCTATATCCATTGTCTTCAAGAGCAAAGATGGATATTAGATTCCTCTTTATTCCAGGTACAAATAAAACTCCAGTGAGTTGAAGGAAGAGACCAGATTTCAATTTGATGGAGCAAGTTCCAACCCCTTTTACAGAGTGTGCAGAATCATCCCCAATGGTTACTTCTTCATCAGTCTCTTCAGTCATAGTGTCTAAGTGTTCTCTAAACCCTGTGATGTGCCTTGAAGAACCACTATAAATTACCCAGTTGTTGGTATTGTTAGATACTTGACTTGATAAGGCTGAATAGAATACAAATTTCTCAAATTCATGGTCTGAATTTGACTTTCCTACTTTAGCAAAGGATGCTTGTTGTTTTGATCTGTCAGGGCACTTCATTGCATAGTGCCCATATTGATCACATCTAAAACATTGTAGTTGAGAGATGTCTTTCCTCTTCTTGGATGATCCTTTTCCATAGGAATTTCTCTTTCTCTTAAATGATCCTTTCCTGTAAGAGTTTTTCTTAACCCTTTTATTAGATGTTGCATTGAGCACAAGAATGTCTTCATCTATGGATTTTTGTTTGTTTTCTTTTGTTGAGAGGCTTGTTTCCTCTTGTAGGCAGTCTGTTCTTAGCCTATCAAACTTGGGGAGTTTAGATCTTGCACTTATTCCTTGAACAAATGGCTCCCATGAGTTTGGTAGGCCTCCTAGTGCAATTAGTGTTAACTCTTTGCTATCAATTTGATATCCAATTGTAGATAATTGATCCCTTAGTTCAATGATCCTCATGAAGTATGCATTAATAGTTTCTCCTTTGTTTATTTGGACATTGTTGATTTGCCTCTTGAATGCAAGAGTCCTACTAGTGTTGTTTATTTCATAGGTGCTCTCAAGGGATTTGAACATTAGATATGCAGTTTCATGTTTTGCTAGAATGGGTACTATATGGTCCCTAACTGCATCTACTAAGATTTTCATGGCTTTTTCATTGTTCTCAATCCATTGAGTTTTCTCTGGATCATCCTCTGGTTCCCTCTTGTTTTCTCTCACAAATGAATCTAACTTATTTTCTTTAAGAATCATCATGATTCTGAATTTCCATGATGTGAAGTTGTTTGCTCCTTCAAGACAATCTTCAAATCTGATCACACTTGACATTATGAAGAATGTGATGTGAACCTCAATTTTTTTTTAAAATACGATTTTTTCTAAGTAATCTGATATCTAGATTTGATTTTGATTCACTCAACTTGGCTCTGATACCATGAAAATGTTAATTAAATCTTATCAAATTGAATCCTAAAAGGACCTATGGAAATTCTAAGTCTGAAATTTTGTGCAAGAATTCTAAGTCAGATTTTTTTTCTTGTATTTCAAATGTGCTAATTGTAGAACATTTATCAATTTTGATGTTTGCAAGATAGAAGATGATTTCCCATTTATATCATGGGAGAAGACATGCTCTAAGGATACGCGTCTCATGAGAGGATGTGTCTCCACAGTCTGCTCATGGGACGTGTCCCTTGAGCACGCAGGCTCCCCTTGGTAAATTCGATGGTTATTACTTTACCAATAATCATGCTTTAACAAGCAGCAATCAATGATATAAGGTTCGATTTATTTATTCATGAATTTCTATCATTATCTGAAATTCGAATAACTTATTTGTAGATATTTATATTTTAAGAGCAGTTCGATTAAATATAAATGATGATGATGCATAAATGCAATCATCATTTATATCTGACCGATGCTATCTTAAATCAACATGTATGTATGTGTGTATGTGTGTATGTATGTGTGTGTGTATGTCTGTATGTGTATGTGTGTGTGTGTGTATGTATGTGTGTGTGTGTGTATGTGTGTGTATGTGTGTATGTATGTATGTATGTATGTATACACATATAGCATATATACATACACATATACATACATAAATACATACATATGCATATACATTTAATAGCAAACCATACCCAATGTCTCCAAAAAGTTGGCATTTCCTGTCACTGCACCAATTACCTACCTATTTCTTGTTAACTTACATAAAAAATGTTTTAAAAATTTACCTTTTTTTTTTTGCTTTTTTGGGGAACCCTTGGGTCCCCCTGGGTTCGGCTGGGTTCGGCCTAGGTTCACTTAGGGTCCATCCTGGGCACCCCAGGAAGGACCTTGAGAGGTGCCTAGGAAGGACCCTGAGAGAACCCAGAGAAGAACCAAGACCAGAACCGTACTCACACAAGTACGGGGGGCAAAATAGAAGAACCCGGTAATAGAGCAAATAAGCGTTAACATTTTCTTAGCCTTAAATTTCTTTAATGACTGTAAAAATATTTCAAAACTTCGTTTGCACATGTTTAATATTATCATGTTTCATGGGGATGTTTGTCATGAAGGTTTTTATGGTTTTCAAAGCCATAATTTACACTTGGTGGCGGGAGCTACACCCCTCGACCTTGCCCTATAATGTGACAGGGAACATTAGTCCTAAACCCCAAGAGGGGTGCTGCCCCTCTACCCCATTAAGTGCTTTGTCCCTAGACCCCCAGAGGGGTCATCGCCCCTCAATCCCATTAGGGGCTCCACCCCAAAACCCCCTCGAGAGGCACTACCCCTCGAACCCACTAGAGGCTCAACCCCCATACCTCCACCCTTCATTATTAATGTCAAATGCAATCATTGCAATGTGTTTACTATTTAGTGGTTTACTTAGTATGTCAAAGTTTCATTTGTAATTCTTATACAGCCATAGTTCCAGTGTTCCATGGAGTTTCCTGATGGGGACGCATCCCATTGGGGGACGCGTCTCGGGGACGGGGGGACAAAGGGTCTAAGTTTGGGGACGGCGGGGGGGCGGTGTTGATATACATATGGTACTTGAATAACTAGTTATAAAAAGATGTTTAAGAATAACATTTCAAATTAAACTTTGGCAAATTAGTAAAATTGCAAATACTAACATTTTAAATACTTGAATACTATTACTAAAAGACACAAATTAAATAAAATATTAAAATTTGACAAATGAAATTGTCAATTTGAGATTTTTATTATATGAATATCAAAAATATGACATGTCACATCATAATATCATATCATAAAGATGATTACAATGAGTAGCATGATACATTGATATCAAAGGAAGTACAAAATGCAAAAATGAAAAATCATAATATCATATCATAAAGATGATACACTGAGTTGCAAAACATCAAATGTGAAATGGCATATGTGAGCAAAAAAATGAAGTATGAGAATGTTTTGTTTAGCTTAGAGGCTTTAAGAAGGGTCCCACGAGCCTTTAGGGTTTCGCCCAAGGCTCACATTCCTAGAAAAGTAAAAGTTTTTTTTTTTAAATTGCTTTTTTGCACATCCCAGCGCGGGGACCTCTGGGCATCTCCGAGACACTTGAGGGACGGCTAGAAGTCCCCGAGACGTCTCGGGGACATTTAGGAGTCCCCGCCGTTTCCTCGGAGTCTCCCAAGTCCCGGTGGTGGGTGGGGGGACGGTAGGGGGACGTTTCTCAGCCGTCCCCAAGTCTCTGAAACGTCCGGGTCGGGGGGACGGCTAGATTTTGGGAGGGGACGCGTCCCCGTGGAACACTGCATAGTTCACAAACTCGGTGAGTACTCGTTGAGTTCACGAGTACTCACGGTTTCAAAACCTAGGCGAGTGACTCGTGGGTAAAAACTAGCCGAAAAATCACCAATAACTCGCAAAAAACTCGCCAGAAACTCGCAAAAGCTTTTCTTAAACTTGTTTTTTAGCTTTCTAAGCATTTTTTTCCTTTTAAAAAATTATGAAAATGGTGTGTGCCATGAAGATTTTGGTTTTAAAGGTCTTCATTTGGGCGCTGCCCCCAAACCCCCATGAGGGGCGTTGCCCCTCAACCCCACTGGGGCCACTGCCCCTCGACCCCACTAGGGGCATTGCCCCTCAACCCTGTTGGGAGTGTTGACCCCAAACCCCCATCAAACTCATTTGATTCATTTTGTAGCTATTATTTGCATAAAATTTATCTTTTTTTCAAAAGTTTAGGTGTTTTTTAAGGTGCCAAGTTTTGTCGAGTACTCTCCAAGTCAATTTTGGCTTGTTAAGTACTCTCTGAGTCCGAGTTTGCAAACTATGCCTATACTTATTCCTTATACATCTTTCTATAACCAAATTTTCAAGTAATATATGTATTTGTGTCACCGCCCTGTAATTGTCCCCAAACTTAAGCCCTTGGTCCCATTGTCCTTGAAATCAGTCCCCTCATCCACTCATCAAGAAACTCTATGGAACATAGCTAATATATGCATCAAATAATATGGGCTAATACTTTTTAGATCATATTTTCTCATTTGGATCTATGGTTCATATGATCCTATCAGCACACTTAGTTTGATTGATTTGTTCCCTTATCCATTACTAGACACAATTTTTGGATAGAAGGATTTCACCTACCTACATCTAGATTGTACAAACTAGATTGTAATTGAAATTTTGAAAATTGTTAGCATCTAGCTAGTACTTATGCAATATGAAGCATACATTGTGCAATGTAATGTAATCAGCAATGTGAACATGAATAACACAAATCTATATTCGACAATTCATGGGCTAGACTCGATTTTATTGTTCTCCATATCTCTATGCTATTGAAATGCCTTTAAATTTCTAAAACAAGTTTTTATCGTTTCTTTACTTTTTTTTTAATATGATTTTTTCCCGTTTAAATCCCGATTTTAAAAAAAAAACTTATACTTTTGGTTTGCCGATTTTTCCCCCAAAAGAATTTTGCTGCATTTAATCTCTTTAACCTTGCTTCCATAAGAAGTATTCATGTTTTCCCCCTCAGCTCAAGAAGGTAGCAACTACGGGTGTAACTTCCAACACCTAGCCTCCACCTGCCCATCATTATCACAATGGGTACAACACAAATTCTACTTACCTTTGTCCCTTGTAGAAGTGGCATTCACCTTGCTTACATCTTCATCTTTCTCATCACCTTGCTGCCACTCTTCAGTCTGCTGCTTGTATTTGTAGGACGAGAATGGGATTGTGAGGTGTCCAAATAACTCTTGTATTCAGATCTTTTAAGGTGTCTAAACAACCCTATGTACTTCATCAAGACTTCAAATCCATCACATCCTTCCCAAATACTACTACTCTATTCCTAAATTCACTTGTATAAGCTTCAACACTTTTCCCTTACCTTGTCTCAAGTGATGCCAGTGTGTTACCTTCTTCTTCATGGAAAGTAAGTAAGTCCTTACATAGCAGCCCCCCTCCCTGGGTGGCACATTTTGGATTTCCAAAGAGTGTGCATAGATCTCATACCATGGAAGAGCACATGCCCAAATAACTTCAACCTTGCAAAAAAATTGTTGATTTGCAGAAATTTATGAAGGTTAAAGTAATTTGAGAAACCCATTAATCAAGCTTCTCTGCACTTATCTCACCATCATAGGGCTGAATATCAATCTTTGCTTCACTTTGAAGAACCTCCCAAATGAAGACTCTCCTTGCTCAAATCAGTCTTCTCAGGTTCACTTTCTTCTGAATGCTCTTTTAGAATACCCATCTTTCCTATCAAGACAAGCATCATTCTTACAAGTCTCTCAATCTTCTCCTCAATACTAGAAATCCTTGCAACATCCACTTCAAACCTTTTAAAACACACCTCTCCATCATCCTCAACTTCTCTTGCCATTCTAACTAACCTCACACATTCTCTTGTTCTAGCTTTGGGCTCAAAAGACAATAAATTAGCACTTCCACTCACTTTAGTAGAGGGTGTAAACCAGCTAATCAACAAACAATTAATAAATCCCACAAACAGAGATTAAATGGACCTACTCTCATACCACTTGATCCATAAACAGGGAGGATACTACTCTCTTATGTCCAATAACAATGGATATCACTTGAGAAAACCCTACAATAATCTTCCAACACTGTCTTTCCCCACTAGAAATGGTTAAAACTACAACCATTCTTGTTCAATCAAACTTGCAACATTCATAGAAAAGCATAATGAAGCAAAAGAGAGATGCAATGCAACATAACATAACTGAAACATGGATTATAGCTGGAGAATCTCTCAAACAAGGACAAACTCTAGTAAGAGTGAGCAAATCTCCACATGCCACTATATCCGAGTCTTTTACAAGTGATACAAGGGTGTAAACAGAGCTCAAAGATGAACTACACAAGCTCCTGACACCTACATTCACTTTCAGCAATTTGAAAACCGTGATCTTTCTCAACGCAGTCATGGAAGATGAACTCTAATAGGCTTACAATGAGGATTCCAAACTCTTTAATGCTCTAACAAGCATTCACATGCCTTGTCAAGAGATCTATGGCTTCTCAGTTACCTCCAATACATCAAGAATAAAATCAAATACCAAAAAGAGGATTTGAAATGCTTAAACCATTCATATTCCACATTTTTTTAATACATTTTTGTCACTTCTGCTAGACCAATAATTGTGTTTTCCACAACATGAGTATATGCTGTTGTCGAGGCAATTGTGCTTTTGCATCATGAGTTATGTTTTGTTGTCAAGGTAATTGCATTTTCACCACCTGTACAAACTTGCAATTTTGTCAAAACAAGTTTTCTAGGCCATTATGAGGTCTGCAACTTTGTTTCAGAGAATACTAGAGATGTCCCATACCATCCTAGACACTCTTTAAACATCATTACAGTCCCCCTTGCAACTTAACGCACCAAAAGCAACAAATTCCACAAAGTTAATGATTAAGACTGCTTCAAAGACTGATAATTGTAAATAAGACCCTAGTGGTCCTTCAACTTGACCCGAGTTTTCAGATTAATAGTCTGTTATGATTACCTTGGCAACCTGCAACTTGAAAGAATATCACATGGATTGTTCATACAAATTGGATTGCAAGGATTTCCATGTTCTCGTTATACTATTTTCGTGTTCAATGGGGATGCATCCCCATGGATCTAGGTCACATCCTAGATGTACCAAAAGTACAAGGGAATTGGAGGGGACGTCTACTCTCTGTCCCCTCTTTTTTGAATGTTTTTGTCATCTCCCCAAAACAGTAACACTAAAATATGTGATATTGCAACACAAATAAGTAAAATAAGATGTCGAAATATAAATGTAAATAAATTGAAATTCGAATATCGTTATAATTATGATTATCGTAGATAACATCATAATTATAACCATTACTATAATTATCGAATATGAAATCATAAATATTACAAATTATGACCATTATAATATTTGGATATAAAATATAATGTGGGTCTTAGATATCCACTACCTCACCTCATATGATAAACTCTATCATTACGCCTTAGATATTAGTCGCGGTTACTTCAATAAATATTGTTGCATATTATAATCGCTTCATAAAGAATCGATCAGCTAGATGCCATGTGAATCACCTCCAAACAAAGAGCTAGGTTCCCGTCGATGGTAAAGGGAAACCAAAGAGGCTTCGGGTAATGCAACAGAACATCTTAGAACTCCCGCATCCCTTTCATATCATCAATGAGGTATATTAATGAAATAACATCTTCCTAATGACTTTATGGATCACGATAATTGAACAAGGGAGATAAATGAATTTCAAACAAAGAATCGATACTATTACACCTTCTTGTGTTATCAGCATTTGCTCAGGTATAAACAATTGCTGAGAGGTAGTAATGACATCCATTGACTCAGATTTCAATATCGGCTTCTTCCATCATATACGTGATCTGCCATCACACCATCACTTACAAGATAGCATAATATTCTGTAGGGCTTTGATAAAAGGATTCGGCGTCAACAAGGTGAGTCCCGGTAGCAAAATCAGTGTGCTTTCCCGTCTCCACCCAACACCAATATAATTAAGTAAATTATTGTGATCACCAATATAGAGGATGTTATACATGATTAAAAGAGACGGTAGAAAAACAATACAAATCAAATATGAGCATCAGAGACACATTCTTCTCCACCCATCACCTCTAACAATCCTCTGACATCAGTAAACCCGATGGATTCCATGATGTGTGACAAGGCTCACATAGGATCACCGATGCTCTCAGCACCACAGTGTGGAAGAAGGTTCCAATACGCATGGCTAATCATCGTTATAACATCCAGGCTAAGGCTACCGAAGCTAAGACAAGGAGACGTAAATGGTTTGAGCAAATCGCATTATTTAGAATGGAAGATCGATGATCTCTAGCCAGGGTTGATATTAATTACTCCAAACAAGCCATTAGAAGAGCATTACAAGTAACAAAGAGACAAGTCCTTATCAAAGCGATGCAATAAAAAGCTATGCCTTTTGGGCCAGAATAGAGATATAAAAAAGGGGAAACATAGATCATGATTAGGAGCGATAGGGAACAACGATTATAGATACAACATCAAATTCAGGAAATAGTTAGTCTAAACACTAACTAGGGTGACGTCTCTAGAAAATAGACACCTCTCTTCAAGAGACATATCACTTCAGTTGCATATAGAGATACCAAAGATAATAAGAAGAGAAGAAACAAAACAAAGACTAAGAAATCAGAACAGATGGAGAGACATGGCAAAATAGGTGAAGTAATTCACTTAGTAATTAATGTCTAGAACTCCAAATTTTAGAACTTATAAATCATGTAGTAATAGAGGACTAATCATACTGATTATTGTCTGCACACTGTGATCTGTTTAGTGAATACAATTGACTACCTTTAATCATCCTACCTAATATGTAAATGACTTAGGAATAAGGCCTGCTTTGATTGTCTGCCATGCTATGACTGAATGACTCCATTTATGAGATTGCTCACTAGCTTTAGTATGTGGTTTCCAAATCTGACATATTGGATATTAAATTGGGAAAATAGATTCATGACAATCAATATTGGATATTAAATCGGGGCAGACTGTGTAGTCCTGGAATGTTTATAGAATGCAATTGTCTCTTCTACCGGAACTGGTTCTAATGATGACTGACTTATAACTTGGGACTGATGTCTGGGTTTGCGAATAACAAATAGCTCGAACTATTGTATTGATCAGGGATTACAATGAGCATATAGGCATGGATACTAATTAATTCATTTTTGCACTTTAAAGAGCTCTTATTGATACTGTGTGCATATATTGAGCTAAACTCAATGGTAGGACTACATTAATCGGTAGAATATGGTGGATGATCAATGGATACAAATCTGGTTATATTGACTTTGCACTCTGATACATTATCATACTGAATTATATACTCATGTTGGAATCTTCATAACATACTAAGTGAAATTGCAAGCATATTAATCATGATTGCATATCTGGAATTCATTTAAGATTGTCTGCATTTTGGATTGTAATCCCGCCAGGAGAGCTGAGTCATGACTTAAGTGGTTTATCTAAAAACCTCACCCAGGTTCCACCCCATTGGCCCAAAGCAAGGGTTGGGCATTTTGCCCCACTGGCCCAAAGCAAGGGTTGGGTCATGGAGGGGTGAGGGTCCCACCTTAGATTCTGCCCCACAAGCCCGCGCAAGGGTTGGGCAATATTTTGCCCCATTGGCCCAAAGCGAGGGTTGGGCAATAGGAGGTGGTAGACCGTTGGCCCCTTAGGGATTCTCATCTCCTAATGGGCTGAGTGACTCCTCTTATATCTTCATTATTGGTTTATGATTATGAATATATTTTGGATATCTAGATATTAATACTAACAGATATGTTGTTAATATGATGAATACAAATTTCAATCCAGGGTTATTGCATTAGGACATTCATTTGGAAAGAGGAAACCCTAAACCTAATAAACAAACGAATTCTAGGGCAAAACCGGGTAAGGGACATTGCAGTTTTGGGGGCATCCAAATTTCTTTTGGTCTTATTAGAGACTTTACTAGCATACCCTGCACATCTCAATGTCCTTTGTCTGGACCTAGAACTTAAAGACATCCCCCACATAAAATGCATAAAAAGCATAAGAAATCCTTTAAAACATTCTTAAGCAAGTAAAACACTAAAAGCAGGGCCCCCCAGCCCAAAAAAAACTATAGCCCATGCCCATTTCTATTTTACATTTGACAAAAAGAAGAGGAAACAGGATGAAGCGGAAAAACAGAAAAGAGAAGAAAAGAATGAGGAAATGGGAAGAAGATGAAGGAGAGCAATTTCCAAGATATAAATTGGATTCTGACTCTAATTTCTAAGATTGTTGCTCAATCTACCCATTTACTATGCATGATGCAACATTTCTTTCTAGCACCTCTCAATACAAATCATGTTTCATATTATGTCTATGTTTATCAAATGCCTTATGGAATCAATGAATTGTTATCATAATTACCCTTTAGAACATCAGTTTCTTTTGATTTGTTTGTTTCATTATAGGTATTTTTTATTTGTATTTTAAAATTTTAAATATTAAATTATATATTATTTTAATAGCCATCCCCATTCTGTCCCCAAATCTGAAAAGATAAAATTGCCATCCCTGAAAATTGGAGAACCACAGTAATATTTCCTCATTATGGTGGACAAGGTCCATTTATCACTGTAAGGAATGTCGAGCACAGATGAGGAAAATATGATACCAACTTAACCCTGCACTTTTATACATTCCAGTTGAAAGCTGGAGTCTAAAAATATTTCAGTATTTCTAGGTTTAGTTCCCTCACATGCACATCCATAGGAAGAGTTCTTTAGGACCACCAAAGCATGTTGTCTCCTCGAATCATTAATCTCATTAGATTGAAAATCCCATCTGTTTGTCTGTATGTGCATAATTCTCACAGACAGTCATGCACTTATAATCATAGCTTATACTAACATTCCTCAAATTACAGATTAGTGGCTCATGAATCAGTGCAAAGTTTATTTTCCATTTCCTATTACACTATCATTTACAATTTATTTAGTCGTCAATTTCTGAAAACATGACAATTATGCCGAAGAACAGACCAGGAAAGTCGGATTTCAAATAAAACCTGATCTAATGCAAGGCTTGCCATTTCAGATTGTTGTTTCTTGTCTGTATTCTGGAATCCATTGGCTTGATCTAGAGCCTGAAGTAGAATCCAAAAGCATCAGCATAAACATTTCCATTTGCATGACCATGTCAACATGTAAATTGTCATCAACCACTTACTAAATCCTTGAGGTTTTTCTTTTTATTTTTCTAAAAAGCTAAATTCTTGCAACAGAAAGAAACATATATCCACTGCAAAACACAACCAAAATAAAACAGAAAGAAACACCCAATGATAAGCATTCATTTGTCTCACCTCTTTCAGGCCAGAGAGAACAACAGCTACTTGATGATTGAGCATTTGTTCTGCCAACTGATGAAAAAGTGGTGCCAAGTCCACAAATACAATATTCCCCTTCAGCTCATTCGGAAGATTTTCACGATACTGAAGAAAACAGCATCAGTAAGACATTGTGCATATTAGGAAACACTAATTTTCATGAAATTGCCCTATCTTAAGTTTTGCTTAAGGAAATGTTAACTGTAGTTTGCAATAGGATGGATTCAGAAAGTGGCATGTATGAGTTCAAAAGAAAGAGAAACCATTTCAACGATGTTTAAAAGTGGAAAATGCAAAGGGTGCAACATCAATATACTACAGTTCTAATGGTGACACAGAACTGATATTTTTGAATATTGAAGATACTCTGAAGTCTGAACAGTAAAACTTGTTGAAGATAAGTTCTCTCCTTCCAAGTTACTTTATATGTTTGCAGTTCATCAAAGGAGGTTGCATAATGCTCATGCATAAAGGAATCCAGATATAAAAGATAAGTCATGAAGTTAATTTGTCTGGACAAGCCACTGGACATGATTGAAAATAAATGGTCCAGTGGCAGATAGTAGCATCTTTTTGTAGTTTTTGAATATTGCTTTGTCTTTGGATAAGGCTATAACCCAGTCTATCTTACTTCAGGTGACTTCAGCATCTTGTCCAATCGCTGTAATGTTGAGATACTCATGGCTATGACTAGAAGCTATGCTACTGGATTTAATGTAATGCTGGCAAAATGAGTTTCCCATCAATGAATGTTTACAAATAGTAGAAACTAGAAAGAGCCCACGAGCACAATGGCCTAGCGAGGGTTTGAAGCATGAAGACACAGGCATGAATGCACATTGAATGCATTGGATCAACAAGGGCACAATACCCGAGATCACAATGGCCCAACAAAGATTTGAACCATGATGATTACAAACTTACAACAACAATGCCACAATTCAACTATCACACTATGCCATGAACAGCTTTATTAATGTCCATTTTAACCAAAGAAGCATAATATCCTTTATTTTTTGTATCTCCCTTTTAAGTTTAAAGGGTTATTCCATGGAAAAATAACTTTCTTCTACTTTGGGAAAAAAGTTTCATAACACCTCTAGTTTTTTTTTTTAAAATGAAAATCAATTTGGGCCATGCTAGATGGAAGACCAACAATTTTTTATTCTTTCAATCTTTTCCCAACGAAATTCCGAACATTTGAATTACATTTATACTTCTAGTTTGCTAAGTCAAACCCTATCCTAAGTAATGCTCCTATGATTGTAGCAGCATTTTCAAACTTGTCTAGTACAAAAGTGCATGACTCCACATAGAGCTTGAGTAGAGAGATACAAGATCCTACCATAGTTTATTACTCCATATTGTGAATTTTGTTTTTGATGTCATGGATATCATAATCCACAAGTTTTGTACACCTAAAACACTTAGACAATATTTCTATATTTAAAAATCTTATTTCCTTCAGTTAAAAATCACTCTTATACTCATGTGATGATGTATGTGATCAAAGTAGCTTCTATTTAATTAGTTTATTGTGTCTTTACAGTTTATTTATTGACGGGACCATGATCAAAAATTTAAATCCTTAAAATCTCTATATTTTATGATTTTGCAGTTTGCCAAGCCTAAGCGCCAAGTCCGATTCTAGGTCAAAAACCAGCTTGCCAAGTCTAAGTTGAGTCTAAATATTGTAACACTAGTTAAAACTAAGAATATATATAAAAATATTTTGCATTAGATAAATGAAAAGAAAAGATTTTACAACTTTTACAAAAAATGTTAAGCAATATGCAACATAATAGCATCTTGAAGTACAACTGAATGTTACCAAATTTTATATTTATAACACAATAAAGGGCAAGAAGATTTAGGATTACATTCAAAATTTTCTTCTATAATCTTGCATACTTACACACACAGTTGGACTACTTGCCAAAACCTCGCAAGTTTTTTTTAAACGAGTTTTAGAGGCAAGTACTCACAGAAAAAACTCGTCGTTCTTTTGGCGAGTTTTTGGCAAAAACTCAACGAGTTTTCAAAAAACACTCGCGTGACTTGTGTCTTAAGCCCACGAACAAAAAAAAGCTCTTTTTCATTTCATTTTCTCAATTGTTTTCACTTTTGGCAGAGCAAAAACCCACTCCAAAGCATTTTGCACCATTTTTCAGTGATTTTGCATCGAGGAGACGAGATTTGAAGGAGATTTTCATCAGATTTCGAAGGCAAATTGGATTTCCAAGTAGGTTTTCTGATTTTTCTTGTTCTTTCTTTTTTTTTTTTTTTAATTCTTCATTTTTATTGATTGTATGTTTAAAAAACATCATGAATGAATTGTAAAATAGATTTAAATACATTTATATTGTTGAAAAGAAGATTTAGATTCATCAAAACAAGAATTTGTGACACTTTTTTCTGATTTTTTTTAATATTTTGCTGATTTTTTCTTTTTTTGAAATTTCCTTCAAACCCTAGATATCTTTTTTATTTTGATTCTTCTTGTTTGTTGAAAACATGTTTAAAATCATATATTAGCTTAATTTGTTACTAATTTAAAGTAATTTTCTGATTTTTACATTTTTTTGAAACCCTAGTTTATTATTTTCTTTTTTTAATCCTTTTTTTTTTATGAAAATGTTTAGAATCTTAGATTAGTTTAGATTTTACTAATTTAAAGTAATCTATTTTGATTTAATCTAAATTAGCTTGTTTTTAAATTTTCTATCAAAAAACTAACAAGTGCTTTCACTTTGTGTGTGTAGGTTAATTGATAATTCATAATGACTTATGAATCCGCTTCTACCCCTATCTCAGCCCCATCCATGCTTGGCAGTGGGGAATATGTAAGCACTCATCCAACAGGAGCTAGAGATCCTGCTTGGAAATATGCATATGAAAGACCAAAACCTGGATCGATGTATTGCATTAGATGTAAAAATGTATACTGTGGAGGCATCAATTGCCTCAAATACCACCTTGCAGGCATCCCTAAACGTGATGCTAAGGCATGCATAAACACCAATGAGGAAATAAAAATACAAATGAATCCAATACTTTCCGCTACAAAAGAAAAAAAGGTGCAAAGAGCGAAGGCAAAAGCGGCAATGCAAGCTGCCATAGCTTCTTCTCAAGGTGCTCTAGTCAACCTTGAGTCACTGTCAGATGATGATGATGTAGCAGCCGACATAGAGGGCTCTCTTCGTGGTCCACATGTGTGAAGGCAATCACTGCAACCCACCACCACCTCCATCCCTTCATCTACCTCTAGTAGTGTACCAGGATCAGCACCTACGGGTTCATGCATTGGTGATTTTTTTGTGCCTAGAAACACACCTGGTGCACAACCTTCTTTAGAGGCAACTGGGTGGAATAAGGAGGTGCATGAGCAAGCAAACGTTGCTTGTGCCGATTTTTGGTATTTCAACAACATCCCTTTCAATGTGGCAAGCTCACCTTACTGGCACAATTTGGTGACCGCATTGACAGTTGCAGGGAAAGGCTACAAGGTGCCTTCGCGCAAAGACTTGAGTGGGAGGTTAGTTTATGTTCTTTAATTTATGTCTTTTAAGTTTAATTTATGAATTTAAGCTATTTTTTAGTTTACAAATTAAAATTGTGTACTTAATTTCACTTTCAAATTGTAGGTTGCTTAATAATTCAACTGAAAGGGCAAGGGCAGCGATAGAAGAACAAAGACAAGAATGGCAAAAATATGGCTGCACTATTCTTTCTGATGGGTGGATGGATAAAAAAAACCGTACCATCATTAATTTTTTGGTTTATTGCAAAGATGAGGTGGTCTTCTTGAAATCTGTGGATGCCTCTAACAGTGAAAAATGCAGAAAATTTGGCTAAAATGTTGGAGCAACTGTGCATGGAGGTTGGGCTTGAAAATTTGGTGCAAATCATAACTGACAATGCAGCGACATATGTCGCAGCAGTAAGAATCCTCCAAGATAGACACCACACAATTTTTTGCACACCATGTATTGCCCATGTCCTTAACCTTCTTTTGGAGGACATAGGCAAATTAGATTGGGTCACACCGATTGTAGAGGATGGAAGGAGGATCACTAAATTTATCTACAATCACCCTTGGGTTCTTCACTTGATGAGGGAGCACACCAAAGGGAGAGAATTAGTGAGACCCGGTATGACAAGGTTTGCAACGGTTTTCTTAACATTGCAAAGCATTCTTGGTGCATTGACGGCTTTAAAACAAATGTTTGTGAGCCAAGCATGGCTAGACTCAACTTATTCAAAGAAGCCGGAAGGAGATAGAGTTTCAAACATTGTCTTTGACCCCCTCTTCGCACAAAGAGCAACGGAGATTGTGAAGGTAACTTGAAACAATAAACTATTTGAAAACAAGACTTCGAAAGAACTCAAGTATTTAGATCGAGCAAGCATGCGTCATCGATTTATTTCTTCAAGCTTCTCCAAAGAATTACAAAGGTTGGGATAGCAAAGGCACGAAATCATGCACAATTACGATCAACCAACAAACTCTCATCTAAGAGTGAACAAATATGAACAAGCTAACTCTGGCAACAATGGCGCAACAATTTTACTTAGCAAATAAAGGTTAAACCATAGTTACGGGACTCGCCTAGACTCGCCCGAACTCGGCGAGTCCCGAGCCGAGCACCCTTGGCCGGGTCCTGCGAGCCCGGACGCGGACGCGGCCGAGTCTTGCCAAGTCCTCGCCGGACTCGCCAGACTCGCCGCTTCCCAGAGAGTACCGAGCCTTGGACGCGGCCAGCGACAGCAGAAAGAAAAGTCAATAAAAAAACACAAAACTGACTTTAAAGTTTTTTTTTTTTTTTCTTATATTATCTCCCCAACCTTAAAAGCAACCTCATTTCATTCATTTGGCAAAATAGGAGGAGAAGAGAGAGCAACCAGCAAGCTGTTGAAGACAAATACAGGGCCACATATCATTTGGGAAGCTTCATACCAGCAAGAAGGTGCATTGAGAGCTCATTACCAGTGATTGGGAGGAGTTTGCATTGCATTCCAAGCCAAATATAAGAGGTAAGTTTGATTTTTATTGGATTTTTTTGTGTTTTTTTAATAAATAATTCATTGTAATTTGAAAAATCATTGTTTTTTTTAGTTTGCATTTTTTTTTAACAAACCCTACTTGCAATTTAAATAATTTTATAAACCCTACTTGTTATTGCAGCCACATTCATTTGCAAATCAAAACATATTATTATTTTCACAATGTCTCAAACTCCAAGCAGAAAAGACCCTGCTTGGAAACATGTTGAAATCTTTCCTGGAATGAAAAAAGGAGAAGCAAAATGTAAATACTGCAAAACAATATATCATGAAGGCATAAATAGATTAAAATACCATATTGCACGCATACCCATCCATGATGCAGTGGGCTGCCCTATAGCACCTCCTGAGGCTGTCCATGAAGTGCAGGTGCAATTAGAAACTCTTGAATTGCAAAAAGAAATGAAAAAAAGACAAAAGCATAAATTGTTGAGTTTGGGAGTTGGACATGGACTTGGTGTTTTAGGAGATGCTTCTTCCATGCCTCCATATCGTCCTAGTGCTAGTGCTTGTGCTAGTGGTACTGCTTCTGCACCAACTATCCCTGTGCATACTCCTACTGCTGGTGGCACTAGTACTGCTAGTGCTAGTGGTAATGGCAGTATTAGCATTGGCCCTAGAGTTCGTAAATCTAGGGTGGACTCATATTTTGTACCACGCACTACTCCTGGTTCCCAACCGTCACTTGAGAGCATGAGTTGGAACAAGGACGTACATGATGCAACAAAAAAGACAATTGCAGACTTTTGGTATTATTGCACCATTCCCTTCCATGTAGCAGGTACTTCTTTTTCGTTTAATTGTTTTAAATTTATTATTTTAGAATCTAGATATATCTCATTATCGAATTCAAATTTAGTGCAGTTAAAATCTTAAAAATTTTCATTTTACAATACTTATGTAAGTAACTTATTAATTTATTTATGACATGTTTTAGGTCACCTTTTTGGCAAAACATGGTTGATGCCATAACCATATGTGGGCCGGGGTTCAAAGCCCCTTCTGAAGATGAATTAAAGGGCCCACTTTTGACTCAAAAAGTGGCAGATGTGAAAGCACAATTAGAGGAGCAGCATGTGCAGTGGAGGAGGATTGGTTGCACCATCATGACTGATGGTTGGACCGATAGGAGAAATAGGACGCTGCTTAATTTTCTAGTGTCCTCCGGAGGTAATTGTACTTCCCTCAATGCATTGAAATTTGAATTTGATTTAGTGATTAATAATTTAATATGGCTGATTTTTGTTTTTTAATTTATTGAATAACTGGTTTTGCTTATTCTTTCAAGTGACACCATTTTCATTAAGTCCATTGATGCTTCTGCCCAATTCAAAAATGCCACATATCTGTGTGAGGCTATAGAAGAGGTGATAGCTGATGTGGGGGAAGAGAATGTAGTGCAAGTGGTGACAGATAATGCAGCAAATTATGTTGTTGCTGGTAGATTATTGATGGAGAGGCACCCTACTATATTTTGGACTCCATGTGCCGCCCATTGCATTTACCTCATGATGGAGGATCTTGGCAAGCTCCCATGGATCAAAATATGTGTGGATGCAGGTAGAAACATTTGCAAATTTATATACAATCACACATGGGTGCTTAACCTTATGAGGCAATACACAGGGTTGAGGGAATTGTCTCGTCCTGGCATCACTAGGTTTGCAACTAATTTTATCACGTTGCAATCCTTGATTTAGTCAAAGGTAGCTTTAAGGTGCATGTTTGTTGGTGAGGAGTGGTCTTCCTCATCGTTTTCTACAAGCACTGCAGGGATTGGTGTGGCTGATTGCATTTTTTATGAGCAAGGGTTTTGGACACCAGTGGAGGAGATTGTGAAGGTAAAATTTAATTCTTTATTATGTTTTAATTTTTAATCATATCTTTTATTTGTTTATTTTCAGTCACACTTATTTGTGAAACATGTTTGCACTTTGAAGTTTATTGAGCCCTTGCTAATTCTCCTACGAGTTGCAGATGGGGAGAAGCCCGCACTGGGCTACATATATGAGGGCATGGATAGGGCCAAAGAGGCCATTAGATCAGTCTATGGCGGAGTTGAAGATAAGTATCGTCCCATTTGGGAGATCATTGATAGGAGATGGCAAAACCAACTTCATAGGCCCATCCATGCAGCCGCATGTTTCCTAAATCCGGTCTTCCAATTCCACCCTGATATCCGTGGAGATAAAGAAATTCTTAGTGGGCTCTACTCGACGATAGAGCGGATGTTGCCCGCTGTTACTACACAGATAGTGCAGGAGATAGATGCCTTCACTAAGGCACAAGGAGACTTCTTTGCACGTCAAATGACCAAAGACAGTAGGACAACATTACTACCAGGTAAAAATATATTTAAGGGCATAATACTCATCTTTTTATATTGTATTTTATTATTAAATGTTGAACTTGAAACTTGAAATGAGATTGATTTTGTTTCTTTTTCTCATCTCAAATAGCTGGTGGAGGTTGTTTGGTTCTGATACACGGAACCTGCAAAATATTGCCATTCGTCTATTGAGCCAGCCATGCAGTTCATCTGGTTGCGAGCGCAATTGGAGTATGTTTGAGCACATACACTCCAAGAAGCGCAATAGATTGACAGTGGATAGGATGAATGACTTGGTCTATGTTCATTACAACCTTCGGCTCAGATACTGGAAGCTTTTTGACCACAACAACACCCCGATCAATCTAGAGGAGGTTGATCCACAGTCTAAGTGGACCACTGAGGCTATAGATGCAGTCTTTAGTGACGAGGACCTTGATTGGGTGGACCAGGCAAAGAGAAAGGCTGAGGTTGTAGCCATGGCTGAGGAGGAGGCTAGAGCACGAGGAGACATAGTTGTTGTTGTGAGAGTGGCATGGAGATTCGGACAGAGGCAGAGACTATGGCTGCAGCTGCAACATCATCCAGGACCCTTAGACGCCTTCGTAGGAAGGATGTTGGCTCCACTATGCCATAGAGTCATAGACTTATAGCAAATGTTTTGATATTTCATATTTGTATGGAACATTTGATGTTATGGATTTCATATTCCATGACTTTTGTATACATTTGACTAGTTTTATAATTTATATATCTAAGTATGCTATTTCCTTCAGCAACGCAACTACAATTTGTGTACTTTATACTTATGTGATCGTTGTATACTTATGTATGTGATCAAATTTGCTTTTATTTGTGTTGTATTCAATAAAGGGTGCTTGAAACAAGTTTTAAATCCTTAAAAAACTCTAAATTTTTAGGGTTTTTTAAACTTTTTTTCATTTTGCCGAGTCTGCGCCGAGTCCGAGTGTCGAGTCCCCGAGTCCCGAGTCGAGTCACCCTAGCTGATTTTGAGCCGAGTCCGAGTCTCGTTACTATGGGTTAAACAAATAATGAGCCCAAGGCTCTTATTTATAGAAACTCAAAGGAGTAGGCAACCCTAAAATCTCCTTGAGTTAATAATCAGTTCTTGCCAATCAACAAGATTTATTCCTATGTCTAAAAGTAGGTGAGCAAGCAATTAACTGGAAGACTACTTCAGTTAACTAATACTAAACAAGAGTCAAAATTGGGAGTCTACCTCAGTTGACTGACACCTAACTAAAAGTGAACTATAATTACAAATATGTCTCCAAATAGACATCCACCTTTTAAGGAGATCTTAGATCCATAAATCCTAGGAGTCAATTAGACATCCTAGATCAGTGGGATCTGACATGCGTGATTTGTGGAGATCTAGAGTCAACTTGGAAAGGGGCATCAAGTTGACTTCAGTCGTATTTATTGCTATTTGGAGGGTAGGACGTCCTTCCTTGGTGCTTTACACCTCTTCGCCACTGGTCAACAAAGTCGCAATCCGGTCGTTGACCTCTTCGGCCCCCGGTCAATTAATGCTTCTTAAGATCACTGTGTGGCGTCTCAGCATCTCTTCGCCTATCACAAGCTGCTATTGATAGTTTATGCATTGGGCAACTGCTTCATCCAACTGGATAGACATGGCTGCAACTTTGGCTAACTTGCAACCATTGGGATCTTCAAGGAATGAACCACCTATGACGTCTTGAAACTGTCTGAGTACCATTCCGAGCTCAATGTATTCCCCTCCCTCACACTGATATTCTAACTCAGGGAAGGATACTACCAACGTTCTCTCGAAGTTGATAATATTAGCGACAAAATGTCTGTAATCAATCAGCTCCACTGAATTGGCATCGTGGGCTCTCACCTTGTATGCCAATTGTTCTTTCCAATCAAAGAGATGGCGTTTGTTCTCGGTGGTTGTAACTGACTGATATTCGTGTTGTAGATCAGCAACTGTCGCTTCCTCTCTCGGCCTCTCTTGAGCTGCCTTCAAGTCTGATTGTTGGATCTCTGATCGGAGTCCATGTGCTCTATCTCTCAGCCGGTATGCTTCTACTAATACACGCCGTCCTTTGACAACAAACTCATCCACTTAACGTCTCAAGTGTTTACCGTATGTGATCAACTGATGATGGTTTCTCTCTGCTGGGAGAACTAACAACTCTTGAGGCAAAGCCAAGGAGTTGGGAGTGTCATGCATCAAGCTAGAAATGTACATTCTTAATTGACGGTTTTCAGCCTTCAAGGCTACTTTGTCTTATCCATCCTTCGTCATTCTTTCCTTAACCCTTGTTGAGGCAATTCCGAGAAGGTCTGCCTCAACCTGTCGAGTGGTCTTTCCAAGTTTCACCTTTGATAGCGTGAAATCCTCAACCCTCACATTGTGTATGTCTTTATCTTTAGGTGGGGCAGTAGTCTCTATGACAACCTCGTTCTCTGCATTCCTCTCTACATGTGTCTGCTTCTTCAACTTCTTTGTCGGCATGTCTTGGGGGACATGGTGGAACTCAGTGAAGTCAAGCTGATAAGGTCTTTCCCTTTTCCTTCCAAGCGAGCTTTCTAGCCAAATAGAATCTCGGCTAGCATCGCTGGAAGGAGGAACATAGGCCCCCTGAATGCTGGAAGAACGAGACTGTGTCGTGGCGCTGCCTCGTGGTGGTGAGTCTAAATTAATGGGACTTTGCGACCTCTGTGATGGTGGTGAGGACGGCGGCTCTGTTTCTATCACAGACACCCACCGTTTCTGATGCAACGGCTTCTGCAATGGGTTCCATCTCTGCAATGATTATTTCAATCACTAGCTCTGGTGCAGTTGCAGTGTTCTCAACTGTTTCATGTAAATTGGTGGTTGTCTCCACCTGTACCCTTTGCTGATTTGTACCAGCAATTCCTCTTCTTCCCCATTTGCTCTCTGACATTCGCATTCCTTCGGGGAGGATGCTCATCTTCTTTTGTCGGGGTCTCTTCCTAGACGTGGAAAGTAGTGTAGACTGAACCATTGGCGGCTCTAATCAGGAAAGTACTACCTTCCTTGTCCTTTTACTGTCAAGGTAGAGTTGACTGTGTCGGACTACTCTACCAGTTCTTTCCTCGATAGATGTACTCTCTTTTGCGTACCAATCTACTTTGTCGAGTGGTTGTGCATTTACTTGATCCGTGAAGAAGGAAGAAAGAATGACTTCTCCTTCGTCATCAAATAAGCCCTCGATGTCTTATAACATTAAATCTGCTATCTATGAGAGCTTGAATCTGTTGCAGTTTCTTCTTCTTACTTCGAACTCATCTTCGCAGTTGACCCAAAAATCCTCTATGGAAGATTCATGTGATGATCTCTGCTCGAGATGTGCTGCGAAGAGTCCTCTTGGATCATATGATGACCTCCTATCAATGAGGTACTTGAGATTAAATCTCACTGTTTCCTGGCTTATCAACCTAGTATCGGCTGCAGTCTTACATTTGTAGAGTCTCATCTGAATAGGAAAGTTTGCAGTTGACTTCTTTTTTTGGCGTAGGTAAGAGTCAACCTCGGCCAATTGTCTCAGGAATTCCATGAACACCACTTTGTTTGAAGGGTAGCGTGGCATCATGGCGGGGTGGCCATTGTAGCCGTACACGCATATGTAGGTGAAAGTGGGGAATTGGATGAACCAATCCGCACAGTCCACCATTGCTGCCTTAGCTGCTGGTGAAATACGGACGTGCATCTCATGGTTTAGCTCGTGCACAGTGTGCATAGTGAAAAGGTCGTTCATCTTCTTGAAGTGTCTTTCCGCTAGAGTAAACTCAAGGCGAGGAAAGTACGCTTGGACCTTTTGCACACCCAATGTTCCCACAGTGTTTAGTGTTCTGAATTCGCCTTGGAAGGCTATCAGGTATACCAAGTAGGAACACATGTGGAAACGGTGCTCTTCTAGAAACCTAATTGTTGGTAGAGCGTGTCACTAATCAGAGAGGCCCAGTCGTAATGTTCTTTCCTACTCATTATTTTTCCAATAATATAGAACATCCATGGCTGGAAGAATTTTCCCTCTTCTTGTCCAGTAACTCTGCTAAGTAGAGTGATTAACACTATGTACTCATCTTTGAATTCTCCTTGCCCAACCAATTTGGGCAAGCTGGTTTTCTTCACTTTTAACCAATGTTCAGCCACTATTAGTGAACACTTGTCCTTTGAAGCCTCGAATGCCTTTCCGCATTCTGTCACAGATACAACCTTCCTGGTAGGGCATGGTGGAATTGCAAAACACGTCTCTATGTCCTTCAGCTTTAAGCTGCAAATCACCTTTCCGTCCACTGACAGGATTTCTCTTATAGTAGGGTTGTAATGCTTTGTGCAAGCAGTTACAAGCTCAATGCTCTGTAAAGTGATAGGAATGGATGCAGCTTGGAATAAGCCGGACTCTTCAATGTTCTGCAATGTAATCTGGTTCATGCCCTCCAAGTCCTCAGAACTAACCTCTGGATTTTTCTGCCATAAGTCCCTATCAATCGTCTTTAGATAATCATGGTACAAGACCGTCTTGGTCTTGTATTGTACCTTGGAGTACTGCATTCTACAAGACTTAAAGATTGACTGGTCACTTGACCTTGTTCTGACACTTTCCCGAAACCCTTCAATATAGCACCTGCCAAGAAGTATTTTTCCGGGAAAAATCTGGCACATGGGTTTTGTTCGTGCTTGGAAGCTGAACAAAACCAGTTCCTTGGATTTTTGATTTGGAGACTTTTCCGGAAAGATCCTTAAAAATAGAGGCAACAACTTTGTTGATTCTGGCAAATTTGAGAAGATGGGTTTTGCTAGATAAATGTGTTGATCATACCCAGCTAGTCAGATCTAAGGTAATCTGTCGTTTCCTATGACATGCAAAGAATGATAGACAAAAATAGAGGAAGTAGACAGAAGGTGGATTGGAAGTTATAAATTGCCACTTTGCAATAGTCTGCTTTTGGAAACAATCCTCGGAGAAGAATACGTTTACTACCACGGATCTTTAGAAATATCAAAGATCCATCCAAAACCTCTGCCAGATCTTGAAAATGTGTTCTTGGGAGCTATTTTATGTTTTATCCTTCAACCTGCAAAAGAATAATGAAGAATGGGACGCCTAGCAAGAATATATGATGATTTGAGTTGAGATCCACTAAGTATGGATGCCAACTCGTGATTTAGGTCTAATTTGGAGTTCCAAAAGGTGATTTCCACTGATTGTGGAGTGTTTGGCCTCTCTTTGCCTCCAAATTTGCTAACTCAAGTCAACATTATTGCTTTGACTTCCTTTAGGCATCCATCCTTGGATTTGATCTTTTTTGTCAATTTAGCAAGTTGAAGTGCCTCCGTTTGATCTTCGATTTTGGCTGCTCAGTTGATCTATGGCAGTGGCTGGCAGTTCCGTTGTTGAGGTAGGATTGACCTAATGAAATATGTCAGGGAGAGATCAACTCAGAAAATTGAGTCTAGGCCTCCAGAATGTGGGGCGCCTTTCCTTGAGAGGGGCGCTTTTGATAATGCCTTAGTCAATTTTCATTGACTATTCTTCGTTCTGGTTTTTTTTAGGCCCTCTGTGCTTTGATTTGACGTTCTCGTTGATGGATGAGTCGGATGACTCTGCTTGACGATGCATCGGGTAGCCAATTCGATCCTCCTCAGGATGACTGACTTCTCAATTGAAGCTGGCAAGTTTAGGTCCTTCAAACTTAAGGGCGCCCCTGGCCAACAAGGGCGCTTTTAGCTTTTGACTGGTTTTATCCATGTTGTGAACTGCCTGTCTTTGACCTCTACCATCAGATGATTGATTTGTCAAAAGTTCTCGCTGATAGTTTCATTGATGAGACTGGTCATAGCTGAGAAGGTCATCCTAGGAAGCAATGATGATTCTGGCTGAATCTGGATGCCTTCAAGAAAGGGTGCCTTTCTTCAAGAGGGGCGCTTTTGGCAATGCCTTAGCCAGTTTCTGGCTTGTCCTTTCATCTTTTCAATTCTGGCCTTTTCTGTTTCATCTCGACTGGTGATCGTTTGGCGTGTCCGATGGATCTGCTTTTAGATTGATCACGTAGCTGGGAGGAAGCTGAAAAGATGTCATGTATGGAGTAGCTACTTATAAATTCATTTGATGCTTTCAACTAAGGGGCGCCCCTAGCTAGCAGGGGCGCTTTTATCTTGAAGCTCTCTGATTTGGCATCTTCATTGTTTGTAGATCCTCCATACTTTGTTGATGTTTCGCTAGTGATCCCTGAATCAGATGATCTTGTTGGTGATTCTGTTGTCGAGACAGCACGAACGCGAAGGAGATGCTGAGTTGAAGATGCAAAGTGATTATGTTTGCCCTCTGAGATCCAAGGGCGCCTTTCTTCAAGAGGGGCACCTTTTTCACCTTTAGACTGTGTTTTGTCTTGGCAGCAAAAACGTGCACCTTCCAAAGTTAGCCAAATTTTGGCCTTTTTTCGTTTTGAGAAACTCCTTCGCTATAACAGCATCTTTTTGACCTTTTCCGCCATGGCTTCTTCGTTGCTTTTGAGGTTTACCTTTCAGCACTTGGTACTGGCCAATCTGCCATTAATGGCTGCGGAGCTCCTAACTTTGTTCCTGAAAAATGGGAATAGACCCACCAGAGTAAAACATGTCTTTTGATGATTCTGACTTGATCAGTGTGATCGTGAAGTCAATTAACCTTATCAGAATTATTTTCAATCATTTCTGGGAAGGTCCTATTTTTAAGGGTTTCCCTAAAAATAGGGGCATAAAACCCTAATTTTCAGATTTTCAGAATTTTAACCATAGGTTCCTTGACAGAAACCCACAAAGACTTCATGTTTGTTTTGACCTAAAACATACTTTTGACGGCATTTTTACATTGTTTAGCTCAATTTAAGCAGAATGCCAAAAATTTCATTTTGGGTACAACAATATATATGTACTATAAGTATAATTTAAGTATGCTTGCATAGGATTTTCATATATATACAGTGTTCCACGGGGTTTCGAGGACAAGGACGGGGGGACGACAGGGGATGCATTTTGGGGACGGGGGACAGAGGGTCTAAGTTTGGGGGCGGCGAGGGGACGGTAGGGGGACGATGGCGGAGGGGTGGTAGGGTGCTGAAATACATATAGTACTTGAAAAAATAGTTATAAAAAGATGTATAAGTATAAGAATTATACATCTTGGAGACAACTAGGAGTCCCCTAGACGTGTTGACGACACCCCAACATCCTCGAAGTCCTAGCATGGTCTTGGAGACAGCGAAACTGGTGGTGGGATGGTGGCGCTGGTGGTGGTTTGGTGGGGGGACGTCCCCCCCAAGTCCCCAAGTCTCTGAGACGTCCCTGTCTAGGAAACGCGGGGTTTTTTTGGGGGGGGGACGCATCCCCGTGAAACACTGTATATATATATATATACATTCTTTCTTTGTATAGTATATACATATTTAGGTACAATATTTCCAATTTTATAATATATATGTACTATAAGTATAATTTAAGTATGCTTGCATAGGATTTTCATATATATATATACAAGTTTATACCATGTATTTATAATTATATAAATGATGATTTATTCACTTTCTCGTTTATATACTCTTATTATACTCTTATATACTTATATATATATATTAGACTGCAAGAATTGGAATCGGGTAGTGCCCCCCTATAAACTGCAATGCAACTGTTAAACTTTTTTCACATGACTGGTGACACTGGCCCAACACCCCCTCTGGTACCACGAGGACGGTGGGAGACTAAACCTCGTGACCTCTTGCCTACAACAGGATGCTTTAGCCAATTGAACTAGGCCCACCACCCCAATTTACTTATATATTCATACATATATATTTATACATATTTTTTCTAATATTTTACAATATGTGTATATTTGGTATACATAGATATAATTTATATGTATAATACATATATATGTGTACAATTTATTCTTATAGTTTTTCACCTAATGTTTACTTTCTCATTTATTTACTCATATTTTAATATATACTCTCTCTTATACATATCTATGCATATAACTTTTCCTTCTCTTTAAGTTGGTTACATCCTCACCTTAATTTTTCTCATTAATTTTCTACTTTAATTGAGAGGTGGGGCATCTAAGTTCACTCATTGTCAACCACACCTTTCTTAATTGAATTTTTGTTTGGTTCTACTCTCCTTCTCCCTCATATTTTTCCCCTTATAAGGCCTTATTTGCACTCCAATTCCACACTTTCCTCTTCCTGATGATGGATCACTGAGTGTGATTCGAAATGTTGATCAAAAAACACACATGGTTGAATCCAAAAGCTTACTCTAACACATTATATTATTATATTATAATATCAAAGATAAAAAATCAATGAAAAATAGACGAAAAAACCCTAACAAAAATCGCAAGTAAAAATCAATGCAAAAAACAGTAAAAATCAATGCAAAAATCACAAAAAATCTCTACCAAAATTCGTAGATCCCACCCACTTCATTATTGAGGTGTAATAACCACCCTCAATTTTTTTTTTAAATATGTTAGCCGCAAAGTAAATGAAAGTATAACAACTTCCTTTCCACATTCTAATTACCCAAATCCCAGATTGAGCAAGGTAAGAGCATACAATGTCGGGATTACAATTTATTGATTTACAACTTGTTGGAAGAAGCATCAAGTGGCAAGCCAACCAAACCATGTATTCATTGGGATCCATAAATAATAAAAAAATAAATCATCCACTTATTCGACAAGAATTACAAGGCACTTCCACTTTTCAATGGGAAAGCTTATACAATGTTTGAGGACATTTAAACATGCTTCTTCCACTTTCAATGGTGAGTTATTACAATATTATCACTTGTTTAGTGGGTAAGTACATCAGCAATAAAAAATTTAAACCCACTAGTGGTACTACCATCCAATTCTTACAAAATAAAGTGTATAGAAATTGAATCTTTTGGTAATATAACCATCCAAAGCATTACAAGGTTAACACTTACGAATTGTGAACACCAAAATAAGAGGATTAATTGTTGATATAAAGTGTTGATGAAAAGAACTGCTGAAACATCCCAAAATAGAACCAAACAACATGTACCCAATAACCCAACTATGAAATAGTAACGTGATACCTTGAAAGGATGAACTAGAAGGTTGGTAAAGGTCTGAAAACACCATTTTTGCTGCTGTACTTTGGACAAATCAACTGAAACATTGTTGTTGATGCTTTGGAAACTCAAAAAAGGAGTATATAAACACACCCACAAGCAAAATACTAGAAAACTCCCTTCAAACTCCACCCAACACCTCAAAACATTGAATAGATATTCATCTCAGCAACATCCAAACTGAAACTCGATTTGAAGCACAATGGTGATCTCTGGAATGAAATCACTCCAATATAGCTTGGGATTATCTCTCAAATCTGAAACTACAAATCAAATGAGGGTTTTCGTCCTCAAAGATTATGGAGGAATCACAAGTTCAATCCGAAAGCATAATAATATAAGAAAACTTCAACATATCCAAATGAGCCCACAACATGTCATTTTATAGCTTTATTCGTTGCTTTTTCAAAAAAGCGCTTTTTGTTTTTCATTGCTTTTTTGGAAAAACTTTTTTGCTGCTTCTTTGAAACGGCGCTTTTTTCAAAAAGCTTTTATTCACTACTTTTTTTTTTTTTGAAAAAACACTTTTTACTTCAAATTAAATACTTCATTATGTGCAAACATATAATCACCTTTCCAATGAGCTATTACATTAAGTTGTCCTTTAATTATTTCTCAACATTAGACAACATTAGTGAAATACTAATTAAATAGCTTAATAACTCACCCAAGTTGCAGAAAGTACTGCAACATCATCGGAAACCAATTTTGACCACACCATGATGAAACTGAAGCAATAGGAAGATGATTGAAATCAACTTGGTGAATTTCTGAAAATAGCCTGCTCCTCGAAGAAGTTTGGAGAGCACCCAAAAGGTCAAAAATCGATTCTAAAAGCATCAAAGGGCACCAACTAACCAATTGAACTCAAACCCAAGATTAATTGCTCTACAAGATTTGATCAAATGCTTCTCAAAGAATGTTGGAGTTCTCCCTAACTAACAAGTTAGCCTTCAAAAGACTTGGAAACTGGCTAAATGTGCACGAATTGGCTAAGCGCCAAAAGGGGACATTACATGAGGGCACTCGAGAGTGGGTGGAAGAGTTGGCTCAACAACTTGGTTCAATCAACATTTCAAGCTTGAAGAAGTATTGGGAGGGATATTCCACTCAAGGCTCGTCCTGACAACGAACTCGAACATTAGGTCAACTAATCTAAGTCTAATTGTTGGTGTTGCTTCAGTGCAATGTCCCCCTTTTTGGCGTGATCTTGTTTGATGGTGGTTAGCCTATTACTCAGACTCTCGTAGGCTAACAGGTTTGGTTAGAGGGTCAGTGGTACTTTCTGGAGAGCTTGGTCGTTCTCGTTTTCTGAGCTCAGAGTTTGGTTCACAACTGGCGTTAGCGGTTCAAGGGTTGACAGCTTCTGACGGCACGGGAATATTTGGAGTTTTGAGTGAGTTATGGATTTTTAAGTGATTTGAGTTAATTAATTAACTTAATGCCTTATTATAAAGTCAAATTGACTTTATATATTTCATATCACTTAAATATTCTATAAAAGTGATTTAAATATTTTAATCACTTAAAATACAAAAGGGCACCCAATGTATTTAAGTCAAACTATTGAAATGACTTAAATATTTATTTTTTAAAAGATTTAAAATATGAAGAAGGGCGTATCTTTCTTGGAAGTCGTGCCTTTTTGGCATATAAGGCATTTTGGCAATGAGAAATTCATCTATTGAATATTTTGACTTTGCCTTTGGCTTCTTCCTATGCTTTCATCTGTGATCAAGGTTTTGAGCATTCTTCCATTGGAGAACGGAATCTCTTCAGCGTTGAGCACTTTTGAGGTTGTGAGAGACCAGCTGAATTTGTGCAGTTTGTGAGGACTTCATACAGAGGTTCTACTGTGCCTTATCAGAGTTTTGTTGAGTTATTTAGCAGAGACAGGAGGGTTTGTGGAGATGGCATCCTTCTTTCATCATGGCAGGCAGTTGACATCATGGTCGTACCTTCAGAGTTGAGAGCTGGGTTGTTTGCTTGAAGTGCGTAGCCCTATGTGCAAAGGCGTTTGGGGTTTCTTGGAGAAACGCCTTCCAGTTTGAGGGTTCCCCTTTCTTGGCATCTAGCATTTACCACTCATTTACCTCAGTTTCAGAGCTGGTTTACATTTATTGAAGCTTCCTACATTGGATTTAGCCAGATTGCACCATCTTGGCTGGCAATTGGACTATATTTCTTATTTAAATAATCTGGGAGCTTTCTGGTATGTTTATGAGTTTTAAATCCATTGTTGAGCTTATTTAATACCTTCTGTAATTTCAGTTTGCTTAAATTAGCTCAGATTTATATTATATAAGCATTTATGCTGTGCGCCCCTTCTATTTCTCTCTAGAAATTCTTCTCTAAAAAACGTAAAACACAATAAAGATAAATAAAAGACAGGGGTTAGAGGTCTGAGCCAACAGGGCTCATCACATTCAGCTGCTGAATCAACTAGTCATTGTTCTCATTGGGGCGGCCATTATCTTGGTTTGGTGCACATTAATCGTCGACCTACCAAAAATCACAGGTAGAAACCCTCCAATAAATTGTGATTATACTTAGGAAACTGGCAGAAATCAAAGAAGACCACTCAAAATCGCCGATCAACGATATTTCATAAAAATCATATCTTTACAAGCAAAAAATTGGGAATTTCGCCGTTCCACAATTAATTGTGATTTCCCCATTTTTTTGTCGATTTATGCTTCTATGGTTAGAGCAATATAAGCTTAAGTATGCAAAGCATTGTAAACACCTCTAAATAAGTCCTTATGCACTTAGATTGGAGCTAATAGTAATTTTATGCCTCATGTTGCTGGAATTATCGTTGAAGCTCACTTATGTTATATTTGTGATATTTAGCTATTGTGAGTTGAATATTGCAGTAATTATTGTTTGGGTTTTGTAGCTTTGTATGTAAATATCCTTATCCAATTGATGCTATCTTGTGTGTGCTTGATTCAATTAAATTTTTTGTTGTACTCACACCTTTTAGTTTCTTCATTGAGCTAGAAAGATTGAGCATTTGCTAGTTGTTTATCGCATTCGCTTTAAGATTAAAGAATTAAAAATCTTTTGTCTTGTATAGAAGTGTTGATAAGCCTTGTGCACATACATGAGAATCAAAGAAACATGTTATTTCCATTGTTTAAACTGCTAGGGTTTAATATTTTTGTTGCAACGGACCTTCTCCTTCCAATTTGAAAAAAGGTATATCCTTAACACATTATTTTGTTTTGTGTTGTCCTAAAAGGGAAAATTTAAAATGCCAATACACAACAATATTATCATCACTCTAGAGATCCTCTCCTAGATAAAACATGCTTAGGACACTCCAACAAATCGTTGTTCAGATTTACCCCACCCTCCTAGTCAAATCTTATTTCATCTTCAGATCACCCTCCCAACTTTGTAGTCTTCCCATATGTAAGAAGCAAACCACTATGAACTCAACTACGCTCTCTACACTTATGGAGGTAAATATATTTCTCCTAATATTATGAATGAAGCTATAATGAGATCAACTCCTCTTACACCATCCAATCATGTTACTTTGTGCCAAAACTACTTCAAATTTAGTTGCGTAGGTTTTGTTAAAAAGATTGCTCAATTCTACAAATTGATAAAACTAGTACCAAAGCTTCAAGGTTGCTTCTTTAGTATACATCATGACAATCATTATCTATGCAAACTACTCTCCCAAGTCTATCCCAATACCATTTGGATTCAACGTATAAGCTTGCATGTACAATGGTGTGTTCACATAAACCTATATGTGATGATTTTTTGGTCTATAACTCATCTTCTCTCATAAATTTCTACTGAGAGCTCTTTCTCACAAATCTTAGTCTTCACGTGTTACTATTAATATAATATCAAATATTTTGTTGTACCCAAACCAAATTTTTTGCTTCATTAAGGCATTTTGCTTAAAATGGTCTAAACCTTGTAAAAATGAGGTCAAAACTCAGTTTTTGGGCAAATAAAGTATGGGCTTTTAGTCAGTGTGATGCTAGGAAGATACTGGCAATATCTGAAAAATTTGAAAATTAGGGTTTCTAAAATCTATTTTTAGCTCAAAACCCTAAAAAATAGGAACTTGTCAGAATTGGTTGGAATTAATTTTGATTGGCTTATTTCACATCACGATCACAATGGTGAAGTCAGTTTCAGCCTAGCGGGTAGTTTTCACTTTTTCAGGAGAAAAGTTAGGACCTCTGAGGTCGTCAATGGCAGTTGGCCAGTACTAGGTATCAAAATCTAAGCCTGAAACTCAAAGCAGAACGCTCTACAAAGAAAGATGTTGAAAAATATGCTTTTTGATGGAGGGGATTTTCATATTGGCAAAAAGTGCTAAAATATTCTAAGTCTAGAAACTTTTTCATTGTGTAACGTGGGAGACACTTCCGCAATCAACGTGCAAATCAACTTTACAGTGTCCGTACATATGAAAATGATGAAGTATAGTCATACACACACCTCGGCAGTCATAGCGCTTCAACATGGTCAACCTCAATAGCGGATACGGTGTTTGTAAAGCATAAAATGGTGAAAATCAGTGAACTCAGAGCAAATCTGCGCCCTTCCATTTGAAGGTCAAGATTTGATTGCTTTGGATGGAGAATGCATTCATTCTTTTTTGTTTTCAGCTAGCTTTCCGATTCACTATGGAGCAAGATCATCTGAGTTGCAAAACTCCAGCAGACGAAGACAGAAGCAGAGGTTACGAAGGATGTATCTCACATGGAGGCAGTCTAGAAATGCAGATCTACGCCCCTATAGCCCAGGGGCGCCCTTCTTTTTGAAGTCCCAGATCTGGATGCATGTGTTTGCTAATGGTTTCAGTCTTTGCAGAATTAGTCTGGCTTTTCAACGAGCTATCAAGCAGAAACATATCCAGTGCAGAACTCTAGTTATCAGCGTTAGAAGTGGAAACTGCAGGCGGGATACATGTGAGCAAAGATTGCTCGTACATGGTTTGAGCGCCCTTGTAGCCCAGGGGCGCCCTTGAATATGACTTGTCAGATGGATGAGTTTGTTGATAGGGTCTTCCTGAGATCTTTTTCAGTTCAGTCCAGCTCCGTGATGCACCCATTCACAAGACGATCCGGCATTCTGAGAGATCATGACAGAGATTCTACCGAGCACGTAAAACAAAGGATGGTGAAGCATAGCTACACAAAGCTGCATATCTGTAGGCTAAGGGCGCCCAGCCTTTAGGCCTGCCAGATGGGGTTATTTGCAATTGCAATTTTCACAAGACTTGTGTGCAATTACTCCAGCCATTCAACGAGTCCAACCATCAGCCTCCAGGATTTGGCGAGAGCTCGTACATGCAAGGTCAAGGTGACAATGCTGTAAAGTGGAGGTGGTTGAAGACAGTTCAAAAAATGACTTAGTATAAGGCTAGAATTTTCCTTGAAAAAGGCGATTCTCTTTTAAAGGCCTTAGAAGCAGTTTTTTGGCTTCATCGTATCCAAAAACATCTCTTGCAAGTTGACCAAACTGTACAGAGAGACAGACGGCATGTGAATCGGAGCATTCCAGCTCCCGGTATCAAGCGTCAAAGTATGCTGTTCGGATGAAAATGACACTTTTGTCAAAATGGTATTTATGCTTTCATAGAATAAGGGCGCCCATCTTTTTGGGGTTCCTGATACAGTTTACAAATACCTCACATACAGTCATTGGATGCAGAGTACTTCCAGTCACGCAATGAATCCACTATCTAGTCAGCAGGGTTCATCGTTTACCGTCAATAGCAGTTTGAAGCATCAGAAGGCAATACGGAGAAATAGCTAAGTCTGGAATTGATGCATCAATTTAATCAAAGGCGCCTAATTTTCTAAGGTGTCAGATGATTATTTTAGCAGTTGTTGCTCCCAGCAGGCATTTCATCCTAGTCATACAAGCTTCGCAGTGGATATCTCAACACGGTCGCAGGGTCATTCAATCATCCGGAAATCAGAGTTGAACATGGTCAGATATAATTTCGTAGTCAGCTATAAAATAGGAGATTCTCAAAAATCTCATAACTCTTGCAGATGGACGCCTAAAAGATCAAAATTTGACATTTTAGAATCACTGAAGTGTGTTGAGCACAGCAAGAGGCTATTTTTGGCGAAATGATTAAAAAAATATTTTTGCATGCAGAGCATTGAAAGTGACGAATTTCTTCAAAGATAAATATTGGCGCCACTTTTGGTTCTTTGCATGTTTTGAAATTAAAATATTATTTTTAGTCTAAGACTCAGAAACAGTGGCAGTTCAACTGGTGAGAGGTCAATCGATTTCTTCTTCACAATTAGGGTTTAAGCATGCATGCATGAGGGTACAATTTATCTATTTAACCAAGCATGGCATCTTTTCTCATTCACACAACTTTGAAAGTTCGAATTTCCTCAAAGAGATTAGCGAATTTTCATCAGATAATCAAGCGCGAAGGCGATAGGTAAATTCTTTTGTAGGTTCAAGTCCAGATTCAGCATCAAATTCAAAGACAGAGTGGCGATTTTGAAAGAAGAAGGCACAAAAAACAATTAAAATAATAAAAAACGTCTTTTTCTCTTCTATATTTCTTCCATCTTCTCGTCTTAAATTCTCTTACATGTTCGAAGTGTTGGCAAATTTTGGCGAAACAAAGTATCTGGGTTGATTCAAAAGAGCTTTCTCAGCAAAACCCATGTGCCAGAATTTTTCAGGAAAATTTGTTCCAGAACATCTGTTCTTGAAGCTTTAATTTTCTCAACCGAAATTCTTTTGCATGGCTGAGTAAAGGGCAAATTTTTACATTTTTGACGTTCTGGGTTGTCTTAGGATCACTTTCTGGACAAAACCCATATCTCAAATTTTTCCATAAAAATTCTCATCTGACAAGCTATTTTTAGCCTTAGCAGGCTATTTTTGGCTTTCCAGAAAAGTTGTTAGAATACAGCCGTGTTCACAGTCAACAGGCGAGTTTTTCAGAATGCAGTTCAATCAACTCGAATTCAAGACCAAGTCGGTCATAGCTCATAACTTCATCGAGACAGTTGATACAAATCTACATAAGGTATTGCTAGAAGTAGTTTTGGATCCACTTAAGATCAAGGATTCGGTTATCAAGAACATTCAGCAATCCAGTTTTACTCGAGGCAGCTTCCATACCTATTTCAGTGCATTGCGTGGAGTTTGTAATATCTTGCATCAAGCATTACAATTGCACTACACGAGAGATATGGTCAATAGATGGACGTATCATATGCAGTCTCAAACCCCTTGATATCGAGCGAAGTCTGGATATTCCTCAACATCCAGATGGGTTGATTATTTCCATGAGTCAGAGCGAGCAGGCATTCAATGCTGAATTGGATAAATGTCAAAATAAGATGACGAAGAGGTGGCTAAAACAAAAGAAGAACAAGTTGCCAAACAACTTGGGTCATGGCAAGTGCAAGGATGAATATGGTATTCTGATTACATTGCTTAATCGTGTCTTAGGTCATGCCCGTGGATATATTATATCATTGGTAGAATCATCTCGGGGCAAGAGCATTATGACTGGGCATCTTTTATCAGCGATGCTATTCACGAGCAAATCACCAGTTTCCTAGCTGCGCATCAATTTCACATGTGTTCTTACCTGGTGTACTTGATCGCTTATCAAAATCAATTTAACAGGTTGAACACGATGGGCATACTCAGTGTACAGAAAGTCTACCATTATTATGACCAGCTTGAGTTCACAAAGGCTAAAAGTCATTTTAAACGTGTGTAGGAGGCTTTCTTGACATATACAGTGAGAAATTTGGACCGGGAGTTGCACATTCGCATCTCGACAGTTGCCAGAGCAGCAATGAAGAATTGGGCAGATTGGTACATTCAGTTTCCTACTTACACCTATATTTGTGTCTATGGATACACAGGAAAACCAGCCATGTTACCACGTTATCCTTCAGATAAAATCATATTCATGGAGTTCCTGAGGCAACTGTATGAAGTTCACAAACGTTTGCGCAACAAGCGTAAACCAGCTGCTGAGTTCCCTTTCCAGTTCGGGATGTATTGGTGTAAGACGGCAATTGATGCTAAGGTTGTAGGTCAAGAGTCAGAAAATCTCAAACTCAAGTACCCGGTTGATACTCGCACATATGATCCTTGGGGTCATTATGCAGCTCGCCTTGGTAATCTCTCTTATCACAAACCTACGATGGAAGATTACTGGGTGAATTGCGAGGATGATTTCGAGGTTCGCAGACGTAGCTATAGCAGGTTCTCTCTTCCACAGATTTCTGTCTTCTTGGCAGAAGATGTGGAAGGATTGTTAGAGGATGAGGGAGATACACTTCCTCAATTTTACAGAGAGCAGGTTGATGGACAACCACTGCCGTTAGTGAATTGGTTTGCCAAGGAGTTCACATCAGTGAAGGAGAGATCGAGCAAGGTCATCCAGAATAGTACGCTTTACTTAGAAAGCAGAAGATTGAGAAAGGCATCCATGCCTAGAGCAAAGCCGCCACCAGAAGGGGATATACTACCCTCCTCATCAAAGCCGAAGCAGAAGAAGAGGAGTAACCTTCCTAGGAAGAATCCATCGCCTAGTAATTCAAAGGGAAAAGCATCTATTGCGATTCCACATATAGAGCCTGTTGTAGAAGTTGTGCAGAGTTCACCTCAGCCTGAGGTTCAAACGCATTTACCATCGCCAACACCAGAGCAGCCTCCAGTTCCAATTCACATTGATTTGGACGTGGATTCACCTCCTCGCAGTGACCCTTCTACACATTCACTTTCATCAGATCCTATGAATAGTACAGATCATTCCAGTGGGATTAGTCGGGATTCGTCTTGGCTTGAAAATCAACTGGGAAGAAAAAGGAGACAACCATCTTATGTACTTGATCATTCCGATTTCGATCAAGACCATCAAGATGTGCCTGATAAGAGGATCAAGAAATAGGTCCACGTGGAGAGGAATGCAGGAAAGGAGATTATTGTTGAGACTGCTGCACCTCCTGAAGATAAGAGTCTAGACGAGATGGAAGCACAAGACTTGGAAGTTATCACAGTCAACTTCGGTAAAAGTACTTGTCAGACGGACATTGATCTCCTACAAGTTGCTACAAATAGTGCCAGGGATAGGATGGTGAAAGATGGTGAAGATCAATCAGCTCTCAAGGCTGAAATACAGCAGCTTCGCCAGTATATCTCTAGCCTAGTACATAGGACAGGGGATGTTGTCATCGCGCTTCCACATATGTTAGAACCACCAGCAGAACAGGGTCAAATTGATCACTTGGTTGCATATGGCAAGCGGTTGGATGAATGGGAAGAGGAATTCATTGCTACAGGCCGCCTTGTACTTTCAGAGTTGTACCAATTGCGATATAATGCACACGAGCTTCGTCTACGACTTCAGGAGGAGGAGAGTGATTTGGCCATCACTAGACCCAGGGATGAGATTCTGATTGCTAATCTGGGAATGTCATTTGACTCAGTCACAGATGCAGAGGATAAAGAAGATGTCTATGTTTGGAGAACACAGTTGATCTTCAAGGTGGAGATAGAAGGAAAGATAGCATCTGAGGTGGCTGAGAGTAGAGTGCATGTTACTAATGCACTCCACTATGTGAGAAACTTTGTGTCTCAATTACCATGCTTGTATCAGCATGTGGGTGGTGACTATGTTGAGCTTACTAATGTTCAATTAGAGCTCCAAGCACTTATTCACAATATTTTCAGTGGTGAGACCATTGGCTGCAAGTTGAATCAGCTTACAGTCATGTCAACATTGTTTGATGAGGCGACCAGGAGTAAGGGTGAGTTCCAGTGTCAAATAACTAGTGGAGAAGACATGCTACATAAACATGGGATTCTCCGCCAGAGCTTCAGTTCCCCAGAGGGTGATGCAGTCGGCAACTTCGTGGATGGGTTAATTGCCAGAGATCAGGGCTAGTAAACTTCAGTTCAAGGCGTCCCACCTTTTCCAAGATAGACATTAGACACAAGAGTTAAACTTGAGGCTTCTTTCCGAGTTAACTGGTTGTTACACATTGCATGCCATGTCTTTCTTGGAAACATCTACAAACACTTGGAGCTTAGATTAGATCTTTCAGTTGACTAATGATAGCATTCCAGTTGACTTGCTTTCAATAAGGACGTGCATGTTGCACCTTGTCCATTTAGATTAGATGTTTCAGTTAACTGTATAGTTTCATTCAATTAGGGTTTAGGAATAAGATCTTGCATGTCTTGCAAGAATGTAGTTGACTCAAGGTGATTTTAGAGTTGCCTACACCTTGAAGTCTATAAATAAGAGCTTTAAGCTCATTTGTAATTTAACTTTTGCTTGATAGCATACATGCTGCGCCTACCTTGCCTATAGTATTGCTATTACTGTATCTGTTCAAGAGTGATTGCTGTTATAATAAATTGTTGCGCCTACCTTGCCTTCATGTTATTGTCATGTTGTTTATTCAATCTTAGTTAAATGGGGTTGCTGGTTTGATCGTTATTGCATGCGTGTTTCATTTATACAATATACTGTCTCAGTTGCTTACCTTGTGTTTTGTTTATCATGAGCCTATTCAGAAGAGCAAATAGTTGTGTCCACCTTGCCTTCATGTTGCAAAACTATACTTAAAGCTTATTGTTTGATGTGTGTGATAGTAGACTCATTCAGCCAAGCAGATAGTTGCACCTACCTTGCCTTCATGTTGTGAAGTTGTACCAAGTTTACCGTTTATTCGTTTGTTTTAAATAAACGTCTTCCCGGATAAGCAAATAGTTGCGCCTCCCTTGCCTTCATGTTGTGAGTCCGCACCTGAGGTTTATCGTGTAATACATTCCTACTCCATTTCCTCATGCTCTGTTTCTTAAGGAAATTGGATAGATTTAAATAAGTTAGCTTAGTTGTAGTTAGATGATCTGCGAAACCAGAAAATACTTAGCTACAACGTTCTAGATTTTCTTAACCTTGTGCCTCTACCAACTGAGAACAAAAAGATAGGATTTTAGTTTACTTTTCCATTTCATGCATTCCAGCACAACGAGGGAGCTTCCCCTCCTAATTTGAAGAGCACTCATTACGTAGTGTGCATAGTTGTACGTACAAACTCACACTCCAGAGGTGTGTGTTCTTACGCCAACATATTTTACCAAGAATAGGAACATTTGTATTTGGGCAATGGATAACTTGGCTATGGGATCAATAAATGATAAAACATATTCACAAACTGCACATCCATAATCTTTCAAAAACTATACCCTCGCCTCCTTCCACTTGTTGAATGTGGTCTATCCTTGCCTAGGCACTTCATTACTTGTATCCATAGCCTACAAAGGTTGTTGCACCTCAAACATCTTTTCTTAAAAGATAAGTAGATGACATACCTAGTATTAGTAGGCTTAAGGCATTCCTTCATGTGAGACCTATAAATGACAACAAATATATAATGGTTGCAAATAAGCATTTCTATATCCCAATATATACAAGCATTTTGTACACAATTAACTATTATTTCAGGTAAGGCTATAAAATATTATATTTTTATCTCAAATATGCTTTTTTGTGATTTGTTTCATACTATTGTTTTTTGTATTTTAACTTCTATTAGATTTTTTCTATTTTCTATTTTATTTCTTTTTTCAATCTTTGGGTTTTGCTTTGCATGGAAGACGCCTCCTTCAAATAGGGGAAAGAGTTTCATTGAAATAAGGATGTAGGGAGTCTCCTTTAAGTCCCCATTTTGAGGAACTTGTCCTAGATAATAGAGGATAGGGTCCCTAGAAGCCCCCTTTTTAGTGGGGCATAAGAAAAGTTTCCAACAAATTTCCCAAGTCCACATGATGGAGGTCCCTCTAAAAGAAGCTTCTAATTTAAGGATCAAGTCCCCTAGTGTAGTGTCGGGAAATGTACTCCTTTACATTTTCACACTATGTTTGGGTCCATTAATTTAATTGGACTTAATTAAGCCTCTAATTGGCGTAATCATGCATCTACAAACCTAATTAACTGCAATTTCCGAAAGGGGAATTATAATTTAATTAATACAATTATCATTTTTAACACCCAAAAATGAATAGGTCCTAGCAATTTAGGTCAGAACCAATTCGCCCTTGGGCGAATGGTTCCCCTGTAAGATCACAAATTCAAATTTTAAACATGTTTTTGGCGGCATCTTAAAGTCCTAAATTCAAGTTTCAAATGATGGCTTGTAATGTTTTATTGTCAGGAAATTCGAAAATTACCTATAAATACAAGGTCTTTTTATCGATTCAAATCCTAGATTTCAAGAGAACTTTTTGAGAGAGTTCACAAGAGCTAAGATCATTGTCAAAAGTGTTCAAGAGCAGATTTCTCAAGTATTTGTTGCAGTATTCAAGATCTCAAGCATCATGTCAAAGTTATCAAGCATCATGCATATTTTTGGAGCTAACATTGTGATGTAGGTTTCAAGCATCAAGATCACATCATCAATCAAGCCATTTCATGCAAGATCGAGACCTTGGAGAGATCTAATAAGTTTCAAATCTTCAAGGGTTTGGTGAGTTCATTTTTCATTATTTTATTTCAAGTTTAATTACCAAAATAGGGTTTGACCAAGGCAAACCCCATTCACCAAAAGTAAACATTTTTCCCTCGTGTATTTTGCAGATCTTACGTTGAAGAAGGATTGAAGATCTATCAAAAGAGCAAAATTGCAAAAGTTGTCAAAGTTGCAAAAGTTGTCAAAGTTGCATAAGTTGTCAACGTTGTTGTCAAGACACATAATGTAACGCCTCGACACGAAACCCTAGAGGACAACAAACTATAACACCATTTTTTTTTTTGAAGAGCAATATACACAAGAATTGCAATTGAAACAAAAGCTTGAATTCTAACCTAAGTCCTCTAAGGTCTGTGACAACACTACTAGATTCCCATTAACGAAACTAGCAAGAAATGTAAATCTTTACATTAAATAAATTCCATCAATAATATGGATTTCATTAATCCATCACATTTAATTGAACAATCAATATGAAAAAACCATTTCATGTCAACAATATAACAACACCAAAGGTCCTTAAATTAACAATAACATCTATTACATTGTTCATTACATAAGAGAGTTCAACATTGATTTACATCATTACATCGTTACATCTTGAACAGCAATGTCTCCTCGAATACATGTGAGGAGAGTACATCAGAAGTATAATACATGATACAATAGATTTATGGTACAATACAAGTACATGAAATATAATCCACATGAACTAGAACAAGTGCAGAAGTCTTCATATCCAGGAGTAGTCACCACGAACACAAATAATGTAAGGGATCCCAATGGAGTGCATAGCACGTTCCACCCGACCATGTGGAACCCTAAGGTCCACCCCCCGTGCTAGGAGATGACAATAAGGACCCACTACTCAAACGGTCAAGCGGACATAGGCTAACATGACTCCAACATACAAAAGTAACAAACGAAACATAAAGAAACAACTGCTTCCAGTGGTACAAGAACAACAAAGGGAAAACAAACAAGGCATACAAAGTTGCTATAGGGAGGAGTGTCATCACATAGTTTGCTATGGGTTACCCTGTCGTAACCTTCCTAAGCTACTGGACCCCCATCCTGGGTTACCCTAGACCACCTCTATCGGCCACCGAGCCCCCATACAAACTCATGCGGAATCAACATACCTTCCAGTTGGACCAGGCAGTTGACCTTGCCATTCCAGGCCTTTCCACACATCTCAATCCTAAACAATCACTTGAGCCATAAGTGAAGCGTTATCTTGATTAATGTGAACTACCCAACCCCCTAATTTATTTTAGGTTGTCACTGCTCAAAAAACTCTCAATGAGTTACCCGGACCTGCCACTTTGTGCGTCGGACCCCCCATTGAGAGCCACTCCCCCTACTAGCAACAAAAAGACTCTACAGTCCACTAATTGGGTAAGCCAACTTGCACAACATATAAAGCCACATGAATTATCACATAAAGCGAGGCATGTACCAACTTGCACAAAGTCTCCACAAATAACAATTCCACAATGCAAGGCCAGAACCCACATAATCATAAACCAAGTATAGAATCAAGTTTTCACAAAGAACCAACATGAAAAGCCAATCATAAAGAAAACTCTTTTTCCCCAACCTCTGGAAGTCTAACAAGTCACTAACACAATGGTTCCTCCATCGAAGTGGCAACAAAAACATGATCTCACAATCAAAATTAACCTCAAACTCAAAAGTAAAATCAACTAGCAGGGCATCCAAGGGAGACCTCAATTTTCTCCTCACAAGATACCCAACCACTAATTACCTAACAAACTTACAATTTGGCTAATAAACAACTTTAACAATATCCACAACCACGACAACAATAGCAGCTCAATTCAAAAATCAACCTCAATAACCAAAATCAACTTAAATTCCAAAATCGCACACATAATTCCCACAAGGAGCAATAACCAAAATAACACACCAAAACATTTCCATCTCAAAATCAAGTACAATGTTCCAAATTAATAACAAACTACATAACTTTGAGAGAGACAATATCTTCACGACAATTATTGTATTCTATATCCAATTACAAGATAAAATACTATTCGACTAATTCATATATACAAAAGAACTCAATTTTCGATATAATGCTACAAGAGGAATACACTATATAAAAGTTTGTCTAATTCATCCATTCTACTAAATTCTGAATTATTCTAAACGTTTGTTTATACTATAAATCATCCCATAATCCAACAAACAACACATAATACATCTTATAAGCAACAATTCCAATAATGTAACCATTAACACATAGTGGAATTAACTTTACTTTTATTAAATAATTGCAATAGAAATCATTGTTCAACATCAAGAAGAATTATCTAATTTTCTTATTTATTAGATCACCCACTTGAAATAAACAAACTCATGCAATATCTAAATACATGAATATATATACATATATGCGTATGTATATATATTTGAAAGTAATTATATTTATAATCTCAGCCTGCTGTTAACTATAGTAATCAAAAAGTTATATAAAAGATTACACATATAGATATACATATACATGCACATATATATATATATATATATATATATATATATATATATATATATATATATATATATATATATATATATATAAATGAATAAGTAACAATAACATGCGTATATAAAAATGAATAAGTAACAATAACATGCGTATATAATACAGCCGACGCCAATCCACATATATACATATCTGAAAGACTCGAAACTTGAACTTAAACTATTGTTTCAATATTCCCATACAATTGTTTACTACACAAAACACATACCTATCGACCACAACCATGAACATCTTAAAGCCATCGAACCTACAGAAGGGCTCATGGAGAATAATATGAAAGACATATCGGCTATATCAAGTTTACCTGTTGCTTACCCCTATGTAGTGGCGGCGTTGGGTGATTAATATCGTTAAATTTAAGACAAAAGGAATACGAAAACCTGAGGGTAAGCTTGAACAGCAATTATATCAAGTATGTATTGCATGTAAGTCGAGCTTAAGGCTCACTGCTAACCCTTCGTCCCAACTACAGTTTATCATATATCTATACATCATAATCGGATGTCATTTCAAATTCTTACTATCAACTTCTATTCTAAAAGAATGCAGATTACAAATTGTAAACATACAAATCTATATATATCTATATAATATGTATAACTATAATTTGTACATTACTCTAAGGATAAGGAATAACCTTTGAACAATTAACGGAAGGTTGTTTTGTAAGGAAGATATTTTTAATTATTAATCCAGTAATTGAATTAACAATACATTTGGCTATATATTTAATATATTCTAACACAAGCTTTTGGAATAAAGGTTATGTGTATAAGTATGTAAACTAATTATGATTACCTTCTCATATTAGTCTTATCATCAGATGTGTTCCAACAAATATAATTTTAATCCTATTGCTTTCTATCAATAATATGGTTGAGGATAACAAAGACATGAGGATGGACCAACTATTCAAGCTTTCTCCTATCCTATCTCCCTAAATCAAGAACCAAATGAACCTTGTCATTCAATCTACCAATATAACTGACCATCGAATACCCAAAGTAAAACAACACAGCAAAACTTTCCACATACACCTATATATGAAGGGACATAAAAATTACTGAAAACCATAACATACTTCACCAAATGTTAAAATTCCCAACCACCAGAAGGCTGTAACCAGCGACTAGAGGGAGAGTAAGAGGCGCGCAAATTGCAGAATGGGCTTGGCAAATGAAGGCAGCAGGGTATTTCCAGATTCAAGATCTTTACTTAACGCTGTGGAAAAGAAGAAAAAGGATCAATTATCGGCCAGCAAATGAAAGGTTGGCATTAGAGATGTTAAGAACCTCGAGTATGTTCTGATTGCTATGCTTCATTTAAATTCATTTCCAAGATTGTTGCAAGAGATATTGTTCAGAGAGATGTGAACCATTTCCATCATTTAGCAGGTTCGATATTCTAGTGCAGAATATTGGTGATGCAAATTGAAACAATCTGAAGAATAGGCTTGCGCAAAATTAGAACTAAGAGGAATAGACAAGATTTAAATCAGATACAACACAACACTCCAAACTATCTAAATCCTTGTGCAGCCACCCATGCTTAACGCCTCTCATACCACAATGGATTCTCCTCTTACTGCATTCGAAAGGAATGGAAGAAGAAAGAAAGAGGATAGAGCCCTATGATGAGGTGGAGAAATAACCAGAGCTTTAGTATTCATGCTAGCTCTATCAATGCAAAACCGTAGAGTTGTTCTTTTACTTCTGGTGAGACCAGGCTAGAGATAGATGGGGTCGATAACATAGGGCTTCTCTTTAACAATGAAAGCATAATAGTCTCCCTCAAAAACTCTTAGGTAAAAGCGCATCAGAGACTAGTCTTTCAAGTGTGGCATTAAATTTAAGGTTCAGTCTATTAATTGCAGCAAAGGCTTACCATCCTTATCAAAACAAATACTAATTATATCAACTGGAAATAAATTAATGAATAAATATTGTTTTATTTACCATGCAAGCTTTCTTTTCAATAACAAAGATAAAATTGGAGAAGTAATGGAACCTCATTTCACTTGTTTGACAATGATGAGATCTTAATGTTGAGCTCTCTGAAATCCAACTCTCGGCTCCGAACTCCTCAACAAATTCTACAGAAGTCCAATATAAAGAAACCCCCAAATCCAATGGAGAACTCCAAGAAACAGAGAAAACCTCAAGCCTCCCAAAACAAGAAACTCAAAGCTTCTTCCAAAACCAGAACACTCCCGGGGAGATAAACAAAATTAGTTTTTTAAAGAAAATGCAAAAGCCCCCTTTATTTTTTGCAAAATAACCAATTCATTTTCCACTTTTTCCCCCATTCTCAGTTGTTGCATGCCTTTTTAATTTTAATTATTTTCGTTTCTTTTTCTCCACTACCATCAACTACCAAAATTTATTATTTTATAATTTTAACCATATCTAATTTGCACACAAATAAATCAACTCTTAAGATATTTAATTTGCTAGTCATAATCTTTCATTTTAATTCCATTTGCGCAATACCATGATTCAATATATTTATTTTAATATTTCTTTATTAATCATAAATTTTAATTTATTTAAATCAAATAAAACCTTAATAATTTATTTTTTTATTTATCGAAACCATAAATGTATCAAAACAATTATTTAAATTATCAAAATACCTTTAACCAAAATAATATTTTATTTAAAAATAATAATCAGTCAAGGCACTAATCAAGCAAATGAATAGAATGAATAGAATATCAAACAGTACTTGACCTCACCGCAAAACGGAAAACAACACAACGACAACACTAACGGAGGGGCACTACACGGAAACTCATTTTCAGAATTTATTTCCGAATTTTTAACTCTGAAACCCGGAGGAATCGAGAGTGCAAACCAAGGACCAGAGGATTGTGAAAGCAATTTTTCAACCCCTATAGCAAGACCCATTCGCCCTTGGGCGAATGAGTCCTAGGAGGACACTCAACATAGGCTTTTATCACAGGTACATAAAATCAAGCCTTTCTCAGATCTACAATTGTCTTCTAGATTCTGTCAGATTAAGGTTTAATTTAGTGACTTCATGTGTTACATTGCATAATTGCATTCATTTAGTATTTTTCATTCATCTCCCAAAAGTGCATTTCAAGCTGATTTACCTCGTCCTAGATCATAAGGAAAACAACAAGATCTCCACCAAGGTTGACTCACCTAAGGGTTGAAAGTCAATCTTGCCCTAGCGGATCTCTTTTTCCTAATGAAATAAGGAAAGTGTAGGTGCATCATACCCCCCTTTTGCTATCATTATTCATTGCACCCATTTTCTTATGTTTCACCTAGTAATGTTGGTTGTAAAAAAAATTGTCCTCACCAATTAACAATTGAGCCTAGAATTGTGGAAAAATATGTGGAAATCACTATCAACAATAAGGCACTAGATAGCAAAAAGTTCATTCCACCTTTCAAACACTTCACTCCATTAACAATATAAATCCGATATGAAAAATAATTTTTCAATTTATACTATGTGAGTGGTCTACCCCTTGGGGCCCCCAGGTCTCAATCCAATCTGACCCAGGATCGAGGTCCGGGTCCAATCCCCTATGGATTCGGACAATGTCTGGCCTTGCCAAACCCGAGCGGACCTGTGGCGTATTTCAAAAAAATACTAACTTTTTTATATAAAAATATTAAATAAAGCTCCCCAACCCTAAAATGATGTCCACCATGAAGGTTTGTGTGGCTTTGAAGGTCTTAATTTTCACCTAGTAATGTTGGTTGTAAAAAAAATTGTCCTCACCAATTAACAATTGAGCCTAGAATTGTGGAAAAATATGTGGAAATCACTATCAACAATAAGGCACTAGATAGCAAAAAGTTCATTCCACCTTTCAAACACTTCACTCCATTAACAATATAAATCCGATATGAAAAATAATTTTTCAATTTATACTATGTTAGCGGTCTACCCCTTGGGGCCCCCAGGTCTCAATCCAATCTGACCCAGGATCGAGGTCCGGGTCCAATCCCCTATGGATTCGGACAATGTCTGGCCTTGCCAAACCCGAGCGGACCTGTGGCGTATTTCAAAAAAATACTAACTTTTTTATATAAAAATATTAAATAAAGCTCCCCAACCCTAAAATGATGTCCACCATGAAGGTTTGTGTGGCTTTGAAGGTCTTAATTTGGGTCTTATGGTGAATGCAAAATGATGTACGCCATGAAAGTTTGTGTGATTTTGGAGGTCTTAATTTGGGCTTGGTGGTTGCCCCCGAACCCCATGAGGGGCGCTGCCCCTCAACCCCATTTGAGGCATTGCCCCCAAACTCCAATTGAATTCATTTGATTTGCCATGTACTCTCCAAGTCCAATTTTGCCTACAAGTCTTCATCTATAATATCGTCATCCAATTGGACAATCTTCCCTAATGCTATCCTGTAAGGAGAAATGCAACAATGTAGTTAATTTTAATATATAATATATATCATGATATTCAAGTTTGACTAATTGACATTCTAATGTTTTTTTGCTTTTATGGTGGTTTTGTTTATTATACAATATATGATGCTATGTGTGGCATTTTGAACTTAATTACTATTGTAAATATATATATATATATATTTTATATGCTTTTGTATGGACAAACCCAAAACGAACCCAACCCCCCCAAAAAAATTGGTCAAATCCACGAACCAAACCCTTGAACCCAAACCCGAACCAATAAATTAGAATTTATAAAATAAATAGCAAACATGGAAAAGGAAAAATCCATGTAGATATAAAATGCTGTTTGCTCTAAGCTATTTGATAACAATATTTTTGGTCCAGTCAATCAATTACATATTAAAGATCAATCCCAAAACTGTAAGGGAACGTATTATCAAAATAAGATCAGACTGTACAAATACAGCCAAGAAACTAAGAGAGAAATGTGGAATATCTTCCAAGAGATGGAGAAGAAACATGCAATTGTTTTCATATCTATAACCTTAAACCTGCATTGCACTAGCAAACTCAACATAGGAAGAACAAAAATTATTCAACGTAGTTTTTACTATGTTTAGCACATGTAGCAAAAAGAGGTTCTACAGAAAAGAAAAAAAAAACTTCATACAAATCAGTCTGTTTTATGCTTCTTTATTTCACCATTTTGTCTATTTCATGACATTTCGACAGCTGATGATGCAATGTCTGCAAAATAAAACCACTATTGGAGGTAGCACCTTTCTGATTTTTACTTGGGAAATTCACCATTAGGACTCATTTGGAAGGGGAAGCAATATTTTAAAAGTGAAATAAGGCTGTCTATTCTGTAGAGCATCCCACTAATTTTATTTTCTTCAATTTAAAATGCAAAACAAATAAAAAGGAAAATCTGTACTGCATTTTTTCCAAAGAGTAGTAGCAAGACAGAATTCTCTACCTCTTATTCATTTCCATGTAAAGTAAATCTCTTAGCATTTGTTGATGATAAAGCAGGGTCAGAAGTAATACTTCCAGATTCGAATTCAGAAGACTAAATTTAAATGTAGCATTAATGCTATTTAAATTTATATATATATTTGAATAAATGAAAGAGGCGGACTTCACTTTGTTAAATAAAGAGATTTAATAATAATTAATATATTTTATTTTTGGGCTGACTTAAAGAAGTAACACAATTTTCAAGAGACATCCTTCTTGCTGGGCCGACCTCCTTCTCCAAAAGTCGTGTCTTTCTCCTTGATCATGTGTATATATACAAGGCGGTTTCCATTCATTTGAGCAATCAAGTCAAGCGAATTCACAAGAAGAGAAGATGTGTGATTTGTAGCAGCAGATCATTCATTTTTAGCAGCAGGTCGAGCCTAAGGAGAGTAATATCATTTGTATCTCTTGTAATGTCCCCTTTCCGTGTAGACGATATTTCTTGATTACCTTTGCTAGTTTGACAATGCTATTTTTCAAACCAATTGTGATGGTCTGATTTAACTTCCGTATATGCCAAAAATATATATATTAATCAAGTATTTGTCTCATTCGCCTTAATTCACATGTAAGACCAAGCATCTCCTAGCGAGAAGATCTTTTATTTCATTCTATTCCAAGGAACTGCGATAACCACATCGAATAGCATATGATGCCTGAGATATGTCCGACTTGGTATGAATATGCCCATCGATTACTGAAAACTCTCTTTGACTCTAGTCTATCTGTCAGTTGATGTCGGCTTCAAAGGATGAAGCGACTGGGTCTCATATTATCGAACCCCTGATTATTGTTCTCCAACATTTGCCAGCGCTAGAGTCAACGAGGCTCGATTTCCCTTTATCATGGGTCATCCCTTTCACTCGACTTAGATATGAGTAACCTTAGAGAAATCACAGCGCAATGGACATGCCGAGATTTGTCTTTATCTGATTTGTCTTAATATTTCCCAAAATTTGTCCTCATCTGAAATTCGTCGATCTCCCTCAACATACATGCTCAGTAAATCCCTTCCATTTATTACCGGCCCGGCTGTGAGAGTCACATCGCTTAGAGACTGAACGCTTCCTTTGGCCTCAAGCGTTGCCTTCTTTGATTCTATTCTAAGTGCTCGTTTCCTCTTGTGCGATAGTGATATTTATTAAGTATGGTGTACCGATAATTATTACGATTTAGACCTTTATTTAGTTTTATTTATATTTCCTTTATTATTCTATTGTATATTGATTTATTAAATATTTGATAGTAAAGTATTAATATTATAATGGTCATAATATCTATAACTTATATTCGATGATTATATTATAATTATTTATATATTGTGTTTTATTTTAATATTTAATGTATTATCATCGAGATGGTTAATATTTATATATTTTAATATTTATAATATAATAATTATAATTACAATATTACTTTTGGTAAATATGATAGTATATAAATGAATTTCATTGTGTATTGACGATATTTATAATTACAATATTATCTTGCCATCATTGTAATCATAGAAGTATTAGATCGATAATTTTAAATGTATTTTGTTATTTACTTGTTTCGAGGGTTCTCTAATTTCAGGGACATGACAGTCCTCCCCACCCGAGATTGCTTGTCCTCAAGCAATCACTTTAAACGAATTTTGAGGTGAGACTGATCCTGATTTTTAATTTATTCAAAGTATTAAGAGGGCACTCATGGATGAAGAATCTTGACAAACATGAATTAATCACACATAAAGTTTCATGAAATAATCATGTTGGAGGCACATCAACTATATAGCAACACATAATCTCTCGCAAGATATGATATGTACACTTAGGGATTAAAAGTAAGGCACATCAACAAACTCAAGGGATGCAAATACACTCGAGGAAACATACATGTTAAATGAAAGTATACACTCAAGAAATAGAAAACACATAACAGAAATATACGTATGCAGTAATCATGCAAGCATGGAAGACATGAAGCACACTCATAAGAATCATACCCTTGAATACACGTAAGCAGTAAAACATAAACTCGAATACATAAGGCATGTAGTATTCATGAGGTATACACTTGGACATATAAAGCATGAGGCATGCTTGTCAATCATAAGTTTGCGTAAGAATGTAGTAGACATGTTGGAAACACACCAATCATGAAAGACACATCAAGAAGTTGTCCACAGAGTAGTCATGTTGAATATATTAGTCATACATGCATACAAGATACAAAGCATGAATACATGTATAGAGCATAATCACAGATTATACATGAAGTATACAAAATTACAACTACACTTATGAATACATGGAGTAAGACACCCTAATGTAAGACGAGAAAACAACGAGCAATAATTTACACACAAGGCATGTAAATCATAAGAAACACACTTGGAGTACGTAGAGCACATAAACCCAAACAAGGTATGTAATGCATAAGCAATATAAATGCACTCAAACAGGAAGCGTACATATAGGAATTACATGCATGGAGCGAGAAGCATTTCGTCCTTATGACATGAATATGTATAGCATTTACTACACTCAATTTTTCTTCTATGCAAATACTTTCGACAAAAATATACATGAGATACACGAAGTTGAATCATGGGGCATGAATGTTAGAAGACAATTAAGGACACTCAAGCATACGCATAAGTACACAACATGTAGCATAACACATGAAATGATCATACATAAAGAACATGGGCATAAGTATGCTTGTAGATACAAACAAATACATATAAGGCATGAATTACGCAACCCAAAGTATACAAAATGGAATATTCATATATTAGCGTACATTAGTAAGTAAGATACTATGCAACACCATAAAATAAGTGAAGCATGAAGTATGTGTGTGAGTAATACGTGAAGTATATGCACGAGTGCATAAAGTCATAAGGCATACGTATGAATACATGTAAGTCATAAAACATACACTAGCATACAAGTCACAACAAATACAATGTCATATACACTCGAATACATCATCATGAAGCACTCACTTGAATTCAGAGTATACAAATACAAAGTCAGAGGGTATACTCTCGAATACAAATACATCTCGAATTCAAATACAAGTCATAGAGTATGCACTCAAATATAAATACAAGGTCTTATACACTCAAATACAATCACAAGTCAAAATAATCATAGAATATACACTTGAATACAATTGCAGAGTCAAAGTATCATAATTCATAGAGTATACAAATAAAATTATAATTCATAGAGTATACACTCAAATACAAATATAACCACAAGCCATCGAGTATATACTCAAATACAAATTTAGTTTTACACGAATGAAGTACACCGTCAGACAATTGGGAAGTTGGACTTGGTGCATCCCATACTACACCGTGGACTCGTCCACTATCCCAAGGTCATCAAGTATACACATGAGTAGGAAGCATACACTTGAAAACACATAATACATAAAGTGTCCACCTGAACATATGTTACAAAGCATACATATAAGTCACAAGGTAAACCATTGAATACACACAAATTATCTCAAAGTATATACTTGAATATCTGTAAGGCACACGTAATATTGACTTAACAACACCTTGTTGAAGTTATTGGTCTCCTCAATCATAGGTATGGTCGAATAGGATGGTTGCATGGGGATGCCCTAAGAGGTGTTCCTTCCAAGCCCAAGAGCAGGTACGCAAGCCCTCTTGGCCCAACAATGGCAGACACACAGTCATCCATGTGGGTGGGCTACTTGGAAGGGCCTCTAGCACCTGCTATCCCTTCTGCACCTCCTATTTCCCCATCCCCTACTATGATGGAGAGTTTCCCAAGTTGATCCAACCATGCAATTGTTTGGAGGCAGGATTTTCATAGGAGGCCCTTAGAGCACTCCCTTCTCAGCCCAAGAGCGGCTAAACAACCCCCTTGGCCCCCAACGGTAGACCGCAGTCATCCAATGAGGGTGGTCTACCTCGAAGGGACCCTAGTATCTGCTCAACCTATCAATTCCATCCCTCAACCCACTACATGATTGTTGATGATACAAACGATTGCATCTAATGATGATCATATTGACAATTTACCCGTAATTACACCATCCTATGGGGATTCATGAATTTATCAAGATATTAAGAGTTCAATGTAAATATTTTGAATGTATATGCAATGGTCCCTTATGCTATTCAAAGTTTATGTTGATCAATTATCAAATATTAATAACTCCATTAACATCTTTATCAGTATCAAATCCAATTTATCAATCATTAATATTTACATTCATAACAAATATTATTTTCTAATTATATAAAGGTATTTATGATTGCCGCTTTAGAGCTATGAAAGCACTCACCTCATACTTACCACTTCGATTTGCAGGAGCCTCTTATTTTCCCGGCCAATGATGTCGTCTTCTTATTCTATGTTACAATAGAATGATAGATCATAATTGTTTCCAATATTGCCAGGGATGCAGAGATGTACTTAGCTTTTCTTCTCTAGCTTTCCATGGTTGTTTTATATGGATACACACCCAAAAATTGTGATAGAGTATATCATCATAACATCATTAGTAGTCCCATTCAAGATAATATATTAGCAATACTGTAATAGTGATATGCATCCCCAAAATGACGATAATAAATAATATCAATTAAACAAATACTATTATGTATTCATTAACCACATATAATATAATTATTGGTCATCATATATATTTATCAATCATATTTAGAAATGTTTATTAAGTACCAATTGGTATTCAAATTCCCTATTTGTTTGCCAAAATAATATCACTGTTCCTATTCAAAATCTCACAATTTACATATATCTTGATAACTATGATGAATGTTAACAGCAAAGTAGGACATACCTCATCTGCACAAATCAAAATGTGTTTCTGTATGTTATAGAATATACCTTCCTCTTTTGCAAACACTATTTTCACAGGATGGCAGGAACATGCTCTGATACCACTTGTAATGTCCCCTTTCCGTGTAGACGATATTTCTTGATTACCTTTGCTAGTTTGACAATGCTATTTGTCAAACCAATTGTGATGGTCTGATTTAACTTCCGTATATGCCAAAAATATATATATTAATCAAGTATTTGTCTCATTTGCCTTAATTCACATGTAAGACCAAGCATCTCCTAGCGATAAGATCTTTTATTTCATTCTATTCCAAGGAACTGCGATAACCACATCGAATAGCATATGATGCCTGAGATATGTCCGACTTGGTATGAATATGCCCATCGATTACTGAAAACTCTCTTTGACTCTAGTCTATCTGTCAGTTGATGTCGGCTTCAAAGGATGAAGCGACTGGGTCTCATATTATCGAACCCCTGATTATTGTTCTCCAACATTTGCCAGCGCTAGAGTCAACGAGGCTCGATTTCCCTTTATCATGGGTCATCCCTTTCACCCGACTTAGATATGAGTAACCTTAGAGAAATCATAGCGCAATGGACATGCCGAGATTTGTCTTTATCCGATTTGTCTTAATATTTCCCAAAATTTGTCCTCATCTGAAATTCGTCGATCTCCCTCAACATACATGCTCAGTAAATCCCTTCCATTTATTACTGGCCCGGCTGTGAGAGTCACGTCGCTTAGAGACTGAACGCTTCCTTTGGCCTCAAGTGTTGCCTTCTTTGATTCTATTCTAAGTGCTCATTTCCTCTTGTGCGATAGTGATATTTATTAAGTATGGTGTACCGATAATTATTACGATTTAGACCTTTATTTAGTTTTATTTATATTTCCTTTATTATTCTATTGTATATTGATTTATTAAATATTTGATAGTAAAGTATTAATATTATAATGGTCATAATATCTATAACTTATATTCGGTGATTATATTATAATTATTTATATATTGTGTTTTATTTTAATATTTAATGTATTATCATCGAGATGGTTAATATTTATATATTTTAATATTTATAATATAATAATTATAATTACAATATTACTTTTGGTAAATATGATAGTATATAAATGAATTTCATTGTGTATTGACGATATTTATAATTACAATATTATCTTGCCATCATTGTAATCATAGAAGTATTAGATCGATAATTTTAAATGTATTTTGTTATTTACTTGTTTCGAGGGTTCTCTAATTTCAAGGACATGACATCTCTGCATCTAGGAGAGGTGCTGCTATTCATTGTATCATTTAGGCATTGTGTTGTGCCAGAATTGTAAGCAGATTTCTGCTCCTAATCATTTAATATATAGGAGATATATTGGCTGGGTTTTTCTCCCTCAGGCTGGAGGGTTTTCCCAGGGTATTGGCTGTGTTCTTGTGTCAATTTTGAATTAATTTCTGTACATATATCTGATCATACAAAACTAACAGCATTAAGGCCTATACTAAAAACAGAAAAACAATGTCATGATTCTTCCATCCCGCTAAAAATATGTCGTGTCCAAAATTTTAGTTCTAGTGTTCAATAGGTTAGCTGCTTTCATATGCAAAGTATTTTCTCTATCCTGATTTGATAAAGCAAACCGAATCATTAAAGTAAATTAATTATTCTTAGGATCAAAAAGATAGCATCTTGCAAAATCTTTCTACATTATGGCTAAAAATATGCCATGTCCAAAATTTTAGTTCTAGTGTTCAATAGGTTAGCTGCTTTCATATGCAAAGTATTTTCTCTATCATGATTTGATAAAGCAAACTGAATCATTAAAGTAAATTAATTATTCTTAGGATCAAAAAGATAGCATCTTGCAAAATCTTTCTACATTATGGTTAAAGTGCAAGCTTAGACGTTAAAAAGAGTAAATGAGTTATACAAGCTACTAGAATTTCCAGCAGGTAATGTTAATACATACCTCAAATGCAAGTCCAAGAATTTCTTGAGCCAGATAGAGACAATCATTGTGCACAATGATAGCAGCTTGACTTAAGGTGTTCAGCTCCTTAGCTAGCTTCATTCACATTACAACAGATACAAAAGCTGTCAAACCAAATAAAACAAAAGTCTAAAATTTGAATTAAGATGCAACAATATTATAATCAATTCTAAGTCCAATCACATATTACACAACCAAAATTACAAATTTTCCTCCTACCATCCACTAAATAAAGATGGTTACAGAAAATTATCTGATAGAGAAACCAATTCATAAGATTGAAATTTAATATTAAAAATTGAATGGCTTCCACGTAGTTTATTTCATGCATTTTTAACCAACTAAAAAAACAAAGCATATATATACTTATAACAAATCTTAAAGATAAGGACAATTTTGTATTCATCATTCAAGTTTTTGTATAATTTCCTATTGCATGTCTACATAGATCATCTCCCCACAGATATTTGAACTGCTCTGATGATTTCCTAAGTTTCTCCCATTCAGCCAAATCCCCTTTCTTCATCATTTACCAAGCATTCATGACTTAACTCAAGGTAAGAAAAAATGGCATATGCTAGTATCTGTCATCTCACCCACTAGTCCAGATTGTAACCCATTCATAGGATTACTATATTTCCTAAACATTACTTCCTTAAGCATTTCCAAATTTTAAATTAAAAATTCAGCATTTTCTATACAATTTGTCTCGTGCCTTTTTACTCTTCAAAATAAACAAATCATATAAAATTGACATAAATGTTTGGTAATCATCAATGTCATCTTTTGTATTGTATGTCTATATGACAAGCTCATTATCAACCTGTAAAAGTTAAAGTCCTCCTTAGAGGATTTTCCAAGTTTCATTGTTCACCCAAATCCCCTTTTTCACTATAAAACAATCATCCATACCACCTCTTTAAGACTACTGAGAAGGTGTATGCTAGTAATTGACATCTATCTGACTTGTCCGAATTGTCATCCATTCATAAGACTACTATCTTTCCTAAACTGTTAATGTTTTAATTTGTACTAACAAACAAAATAGTATGCAAGCTAAACCTCTCTTTAAATAGGAAGGGGAAGCTTCCTTATAACTAAAACTAACCCTACACACAAGACTATGGACAGAACTTCCAGGTACTCACACTATACACAAAAAATCTTTGGGGTTTCTCAAAAATGAAATAAACTAAATGAATTTGTCCCATCTTTTCGGCCTCCAGAATAAGCACAAGATTGAGATAGCTCTTCTCTCACAGATGAGATTTTATATTGTATGACTTGAAATCAAATGAATCAACAATGTAATAATCACCCTATTTTTTTTTTAAATCTTGTTAGCTCAACAAAATGGAAATTGCTAAACAACTTTCCTTTCCACTTTTTGATCACCAAGTTCCCAATGTGGGTGAGGTGAGAACATACGGTGTACGGGATTACAATAATACTTGCAAATGAAGTAGTTGAAAGAAATCCACTTATCCAGTGGGGTTAGCTTGGCACTTCCACTTTTCAGTGGAAAAGCTTATACAATTAAAAAAATGTAAAGCCAACTCTTCCACTTTTCAGTGGTCAGTGAGTAACAAAGCCACTTACAGTGGGGTGAGTAACAAAAACCACTTATGTAATGGGGTAAGTAACCACAAGTAACAAGAGAAAATTCACTGGTAGTACTACCACCTAGTGTTACAATGATAGCTCTTACAATTCCTTCCAAAACAAATACATATCTACTGTTACGAATATGATCATGAAAGAAATTGATAAAACACTACCCACATGTATCACAACATCAAAGAACTAACCACCCATCATGTATGTGTCAAATATACTGTTAAATTTTCACTACACTTAGGCATTTTGAAGAAAGGAGTCAAAATACTGTTAAATCTGTCAAAAAGGTCAAAATTGGAGTTTGCATATCTTGCATGAAGGTCAAAAACTTAGAAATTTCAAAATCTAACAATCTGGGTCGGTTCAGAACGATCAAACCAACAATACCCAGATTTTAGTTTTTCATCCCTAAATTTTAGGAAATTTTCTATTTTTAGCAATTTTCTAAAATTAGAAACTTTTTCTGGGTTTTTTTGGGTTTTCTCAAGAAATGGATACTTGTAAAATTTTCTAAAAATAGAAAGTTTGGCTTCTAGGGTTAAGATTGATTTTGATTGGCTCAAAATACTTCCTCATCAGGCTAATGCAGTCAGAATCACAAAAAGATCAATTTTACCCTACTGGGTCTATTCTGCTTTTTTAGAAGTTGTTTCGGGAGATCCAAGGTCATCAATGGAAGTCAGTCAACTGCCAGGTGTTAGAATCAGACGTTCAAGCGTAAAGCAAAAACTGTTAACGAAGAACGTGCACGAAAAACAAAGAATGGAGAAAGGAAGATTGAAAAATGCAAAAATGCAAAAACTTGTCTAAGGCTGGTGACTACAGGCGCCCCAGTCAAGAAGAGGCGCCCATACTTCAATGCCTTAGAAACTTTTTATGTTCCGACAGCCAAGACAAGGAAGGAGCGTCAAACGAGGAAGGATTTTGAAATTTGCATAAAAAATGGCTGCCAACCATGGGCGCCCCTGAAGGAGAAAGGTGCCCAGCTTTTTAAGGGATCAAAAGTCAAAATTAGGGTTTCTGTCTCCAAGCCTTTGTTGCTCAGAATCCCGCCAGCTTCGTAGCAGATGTCTCCGTCAACTCGTCAGATCACCCAATCGTCGGCAAATCCAAATCAAATAGGGGTCACAGAGAGGTGTTTTGAATCCTAAAGATGGAAAACAAGAAAAATGGCTATCTCTGGAAGAGATGGGCGCCCTTGAAGGAAAAGCGCGCCCAAGTTTTTAAGATGTCAAATGATGAAATTTGTAGAAGATGCCTCAAACATAACTTCGTCAGACTAGATCAAGCTTTTCAACGCAATCATCAGCACGTCCATCAGAATTGTCAGTCATCAGATGTCGCAAGTTGAACAGGGGAGAAAAAGTGAATGAAATGACAAACGTCAAAAGCAACAGTGAAAAACTCAAAATAAAAACTCTCTGGAAGAGATGGGCACCCCTGAAGGAGAAGGGCGCCTAGGGTTTAGAGCCCTCAAAAGTCAATTTTCGAAGACGAGGTATCCAGAAGACCCCTTCCAGAATCTTCATAGCTATCCAATGAATCCGCCAGTCAGTCAATCTGATCAGTACAACGCCCGGAATCATGAATTCATCTGAAAGTCAGAAGACAAGCAAAGTTTGAAAATCGTCAAAAATGGCTAACACTGGAGAAAATGGGCGCCCCTGGTAGAGATAGGCACCCGACAATTTGAAGGGTCAAATGAAGTTTTTGTCAGAAGATGTCTCCACAACAATGTCATCAGATTCGATCAGGCTCCGTGATGCAATGTTCAACTCGTCCGCCGGATCAATCTGGAAGCCGGGAGATAGGATCAAACTAGGGTTGAAAATTGAAAAATTGGTTAAGTCTAGGGAGACTGGGCGCCTCACCTCAAAAAGGGCACCCATATTCTCATGCCTTAGAGAAATTCTTAAAAATTTCAAAAATTGTGAAAGAAGGAAAAACTGCCTAAGTTCATTACATGAACTTAATTTAGGGTTTCAAAAATTAGGGTTTTGAGAGTTGTTTCTCAAGGCAAAACTTATTTAAAGGCATCTCTATGTTTTATTTTTCATATTTTCTTGCAAGTGGCTTCAAGGAGAAACAGAGCAGCAACTTCAAACCCTTATTTTCAAGATTCAAGAACATAAACTTGCTGGTTTTTCATAAAAATTTCAGATCAGCACTCAAATAAGGCTTGCTTTTTCATATTTCTTCATCCAGAACATCAAATTTGTGAAGGAGGCCATTGTTTTCAATTTTCAGCAAGCTGGTCTATATTAGTTCGATCTTCTAGACAAATTTTTGAAGGATTTTCTCAAGGTTGCAGCAATTGCTTTTAATTTTGCATGTCAGAGAAAAACTTCAAAATCTTCCATTTCTAATCTTCTGGGTCTATACCAAACCTTCTTCTGGACAAAACCCATATCAGAGCTTTTTCAGATAAACTTCAAGTGGTTGCTTTTTCAATCAGAAGTCAGGGTTTTCAACATCTGATCAACTGGGTTCATCCAGAATATGCTCATGAACAATACCCAGATGCCAGTTTTTTCTGCTTTTTTCGGAGAAAATTAGGGTTTGCTGCTTTTTCAGTCTTCACTCCAAATTTTCAAAAACGAACGATCTAGGTTGGCTTGTAATAAAATTCTAATCAAAACCCATATCTCAGAAAAATTTCCAAAAATTCATCCGTTTGATGAAGAAAAATCAGCAAGCTAAAATTAGAAAGTTTGCCAAAACTTGTCAGAACCTAGGTGTGTTTACAGTCAATCTTCAAGTTTTGCAGAATGGAGTACATTCCTATAGTGTTTAAGACCAAATCAGCACTGTACCATGATTTCATAGAAACAGCCGAGACTGACTTACACCATATTAAACCAGTATTTAATCTACGTCCTTTGGAAGATGCAGGCAACGCCACCATCAGGCATCTTGACCATTCAGGTCTTCTAGCAGTAGCGTCCATACCTTTTTCAATACATAACTTAGAATTCATAATTGCTTGTATCAAACATTATAATCCTGTCACAAGGGAAATTCAGTCAGTAGATGGAAGAATCATATGCAGCTTAAAGCCAAACATGATCGAGAAATGTTTCTCAATTCCACCATGGCCTGGAAGTGTTACTATCAACATAGAAGAATGTGAAAGGATATGGAAAGAGCACCAGGAAAAGTATAGCAAGAAGATTGCACATAGGTGGCTAAAAGAAAAACATAGTACATTGCCAAAGAACATCGAGAGAGGAGAGTTCAAGGATGAATTTGTCATAATAATCACCTTACTCAACCGAATTACTGGTCAAGCGGATGCAACGAAGTTTCAGCCTTGGATGTTCTACGTGATACCTCACATCATGAAGAAGACAGAGTTCTATGACTGGCCTACATTAATCAGTGATTGCCTTCATTATCAAATAACTGAATATTTCAATAAACATGCATTCCACATGATCTCCTACCTAGTCTACTTGGTTGCCTTTCAGGGTAAATTTTGAGGGTTAAACACAGAGGGTTCTTTAAATGTTCAACATGCCTACAATTACTACACTTAGTTGGAGTTCACTGCTGCATCACATCATTATAAAAGAGTGAATGAAGCATTCTTAATCTATACAGTGTGTGACCTAGACAATGAACTACATGTTCGCATTTCATCTATTGCCAGGGCAGCAATGTCAGAATGGGCGGATTGGTTTATTCAGTTTGCCACTTTCACTTACCTAAGGGTTTATGGCTATTCAGGTGCTCCTCTTATGTTGCCGAGGTATCCGTCAGATGAAGTTGTGTGTATGGAATTTCTCAGACAAGTATCAGATGTTCACACTCGCCTACGCAACAAAAAGAAACCAGCCTTCAGCTTCCCTTTTGCTTTAGGTATTTACAGGCGCAGATCATTCGCAGATGCTAAAATAATGGGTAATGAGTTAGATAAATTTGGTCTCAAACCTTTCAGCGAGAGACAATCATATGACCCCCATGGTGTCTATGCAGCTCGACTTGGTCAGAACTATGCTCATGTGCCCACACTTGAAGACTTTTGGGCTAATTGCAGAGATGAGTACGAGGTGCGAAGGCGAAGCAATAGTAGGCTCACCCTTCATCAAATGAAAGATTGTTTATCCGAAGACATTGAAGGGTTATCAAATGATGACGGGGATGTAATTCACCCAGCCTATACTAGAAATTAGATTGAACAACAACCTCTTCCACAAGTTAACTAGGCTAACAGAGAAAGCATTACAATGGAAGAAAGGACTCGTCAGGTTGTAGATTACAGCAAGACCTTCTTGACACTCAAAAGAATGAAGTCAATTCCAGTAGCAGAGCCGCCAAGGGTTCTTCCATTGCCTCCTTCTTCTAAAGCTCAATCAAAGACAAAAGGAAAAGGTAAAGAAGTTGCAAAGGGTAGTAGGTCTACAAAGAGTGCAAAGAAGAGGTTGGACTACACGGGTACTGTCATACAGGAGCAGCCTACAGCAGAAACAGAAGTTCCTCAACATGAGCCCATACCTCAGGAGGAAACACAAGATGTACCTTTGATACAAGACCCTTTACCATCTCCTAGGTCTTAACCAATTCACATTGATTTGGAAGACGAGGAGATAGAGGCCGATGTTGCAGTTATTCCTCCCATGGACGTTAGTAGAGATACCACGTCTTGGCTTGAGAGCTCCTTGGGAAGGACAAGACGAAGGCCTTCTTATCAGTTGAACTTTGATGATGTATATCAGGAAGCACCCAAGAATAAGGCCAAGAAACAAATCCACTTTGAGAGAAATCCTAATGGTGAAATGGTCATGGAGACAGCTATGCCTCTTGAAGATAAGATCAGGGATGAGGTGGATGTTGATGATTTCATAATGGTCAAAGCAAATCTTGGTAAAAGTACCCGACATGTTGACATGAGTTTGTTTAAGATGGTAACTGAAAATATTCAAGAAAGAGTGCAGAAGGATGGAGAAGACAAGGCAACCCTCAAGGCTGAAAATCGTCAACTCCAGTTGTTTATATCAAATCTCATTCATGGCACCTCACAAACAACACAATTGTTGCCACAAGTTTTAAAGACACCAGCTGATCAGCAGCAGTTGAGGCAGTTGGTTATTTGTGGAAAACAAACTCAGGAATGGATTGATGAGCTCATCGTCAGAGAAGAAGAGATTCTAGCACAGATCTTCCAGCTGAGATACAAGGGTCGTGACTTACATCAAGGTGTCCAGGATTTTGAGCAATTGATAGTCAAGTTCCAGCCTATGCACGAAATCATAATTGCAGATTTAGAGATGGCTTATGGCTCTACAATGGCAAGAGAACACAAAAGACAAATCCTGGAGTGGAAAGAAGGTCACCTTTTTAAGGTTAATACATATGTTAGAATATCTAAGGAGTTTTCAGTTTATAAGCAAACAGTCATTGATACTCTTAAGTTCATCAGAGAATTTGTTGCAGCAATTCCTTGCCAGTATTGCCTTGAGGATGGCTCATACATTGGGCTTGACGTAGTCCAAGCAGAGTTTCAGAGTATCATGCATGGCAGTGATGGCAGTCTTGGAAGAATGAAGATGATTTCCATGATGTCAACGAAGTTTGAGAAAGCTGCCAATGAGAGCGAAGATTTCTTGAGATCTATTGCAGATGGTGAAGAAATCTTGGAAAAGCGGCATTTTGCTATTAATAGTATTGGAACTCCCACCAAAGATGAAGTTTCCTGCTTTTTAGCGGATGTGATCGAGATTTAAATCAGCTTTCTTCTAGAAGCTTCTTCCATGCTTTCTTTCTATTCTTGTCTCAATTCTTATCCATTCTTTGAGGATAGAAAGAAGACAGTTGTAACGAGTTGTAACGAGTTGGCATTTTCCATTTTTAGATGCTTTCTTAGTTGTTAGATGTTTATCTTTTCTAGGATTAGAAATAAAGCTTGCATGTTGGAAAGCAGTAGTTGTAAAAGCAAGGAGATTTTAGGGTTCCCTACTCCTCTGCTTAGTTACAATGAGGGGGTCTAGAAATGGAGACCAAAACTAACAACTTAGACAATTATCTTTATGACTGTCATAATATCATTGATCAATGATGAATGTATCATACTATCAAAGATCAAATGTCATTATTATCTTAAAATATAATATTATCAAATGTATTTGCAATTTTTTTTATTTTTTTTTTACATATATGTATGTATGTTACTATGTATGTACATATATATAGCCGTACCCAAATGTACTGTACCCAAGAAAAAAAATCTGTACCGGCATACCAAAATCTTGTACCCGTATCCAACCCCGTACCAAAATTGGCAACTTAGCTTTCAGCCGCTATTTAATCCCTTTGGCCTGAGTTTGCCTATAAATAGTTGATTTTCAATGTTCCACGGAGTTTCCTAATGGGAATGCGTCCCCTGTCAGGGACGCATCTCGGGGACAGGGGGACAAAGGGTCTAAGTTTGGGGACGGCGACCGGGGGGGGAGGCGGCGGGGGGACGATGATGATATACATATGGTACTTGAATAACTAGTTATAAAAAGATGTTTATGAATAAGTGAATAACATTTCAAATTAAACTTTGGCAAATTAGTAAAATTGCAAATACTAACATTTTAAATACTTGAATACTATTACTAAAAGACTAAAAGTAAATAAAATATTAAAATTTGACAAATGAAATTGTTGAATTTGAGATTTCTATTATATGAATATCAACAATATGACATGTCACATCATAAAATCATATCATAAAGATGATTACAATGAGTAGCATGATATATTGATATCAAAATAAGTACAAAATGCAAAAATTTAGTGAAGGGAGGCCTCTAATCATCCCCAAATTCCTCATCACTCGAACTACTGGAATACTCGTGGTCAAGTTTTGCAAAAAAAATGAACAATGAGAGTGTTTTATTTAGTTTAGAGGCTTTTAGATGGGTCCCACAAGCCTTTAGGATTTGTCCCTAGGCTCAAATTCCAATAAAATCAAAAGAAATTTTTTTAAAAAGCCTTTTTGGACATTCCAGTGCGGGGGACGCCTAGGCGTCTCTGAGACGCTTCAGGGACTGTTGGGAGTCCTCGAGACATCTCGGAGACGTCCAGGCGTCCCCACCGTTTCCTCGGAGTTTCCCAAGTCCCGACGGCGGTGGGGGACGACAGGGGGACGTTTCTCAACCGTCCCCAAGTCTCTGAAATGTCTGAGTCGGGCAAACGGCTGAAATTTGGGGGGGGACGTGTCTCCGTGGAACACTGCTGATTTTATATTTTGGAAGAGTCATGACACCCCATGGAAGGGCATGCATCCATATAGGCTATTTGCAACTAATTTTAGATTCAAACCACATTGTTTCATTATACAACACAGGCCACTTGTTGTACCCATACAGCATTTTTATATTATCTCAATTTTCAAGCTAAAAACTATTGTTTCCGAAGTACAATTCATGTTCCAAAACTTGTCTTGTTTGCTTCATCTTGTGTGTGCCAAAGGAAATTCACCTTATGGCTATGAAATACATATTGAGATATCTTCAAAGGAAATTCACCTTATGGCTATGAAACACACATTGAGATATCTTCAAGGCACTATTGGATATGGTCTTCTTTACATAAATGACCAACTAGATCTACATGGATACTCTAATTCAGATTGGGCTGGAAGTGTAACCGATTGAAAAAGCACATCAAGATGTTGCTTCAATTTAGGATCGGCTATGATCTCTTGGATCAGCAGAAAACAGTCTTTAGTAGCACAAAGCTCGACAGAAGCTGAATATATTGCTGCCTCTATGGGGGCACGAGAAGCAATACGGCTCCAGAAACTGCTAATGGGGCTATTTGGTGAGCCCTTGAATCCTACCGTTATCCATTGTGATAATCAGAGTTGCATCAAGCTTTCAGTAAATCTAGTATTCCATGATAGATCTAAGCATATTGAGATCCCTTACCACTATGTAAGAGACATGGTAGAAAGGAATGTGATCCAGTTGGAGTATATTAGTACAAATGATCAAACAGCCGACATTCTCACCAAGCCTCTCTCCAGAGTTAAAGTTGAACTCTTCAGGAAGCAACTTGGTATGGTTGAAATGTAATTTGATATTATGATTTAGTTTCAAATTGTTTAGTTGTACTAATATATTTTAAAATGTTTAATGTGTAAACTCTTTTGTCATCTATGTGACTCCGTGACTTTATGGGCCCTCTATCCCCCTCTGTACATTATTGAAAGGTGACGATCTTTCTAATAATGAACAATTGTATTTGACATTGTAAAGTGACGACTCTACAATGATGTGTTGAACTATCATGATAGATATCATGTGACTTGATATCTGTGGACATATCATGATAGTATCTCGTGGACATCTTGATAGTTATCATGTGACTTGATATAAAAAATTGAAGATCATTATGTTCCCTATGAGATAATCATGGTGGCTATATTTATATATATCCGTGGACATGCCATGAACTATTATGGTAGACATCATATGATTTGATGTCAATGCACATACCATAATAAAGATGTGTTTTAAAGAATGTCATGTGACTTGACAAATTTTTGGAATCATACCATATCTTTAAATATCACGTGTAAGGTGATATCTATTCTTACTTGTTTTGAGTTATCTTCCCTAGCTAAGAGGGAGTGTTGATTTAAGGTAGCTTCAGTCAGATATAAATGATGATTGCATTTATGCATCATCATCATTTATATGTGATCGAAATTACTTATCAAATACATAACTTTTGAAAGTAAGAGATTCGAATTTCTGAGCATGAATAAAATTCGAATTATAAATGATGATCGAACTTCATATTATATAAACATTGGTTGATAAATACATGCGTATGTTTTGTGTTAGCCACTGATTAGTATCGATTGACTAAAGGAAACCCGCGCATTCAAGGGACACGTCCTCTCATAGGACGCGTCTCTCCTTGAAGGCGTGTCTCCTCCTACAGGTATAAAGCATGATTACAATCTTCTATTGTAGACATTGAAATCGATAGATGTTCTGCAATCAGAAGATCTGAAACACAAACTTTAGAAATCTGACTTAGAATTAATACAAGTAAATTGAGCTCTAGGACTTACTTATTCTCCCTTAGAATATAATTTGATTAGATTTGATTAACTTTATCAAGATGCACAAATTTCATATGGTGACTTTTTTGGTTTACTTGGTTGCATTTCAAGGCAACTTTAGACCATTGAAGACCAATGGAGTTCTTGGTGTTCAGCAAGTTCATGAATTCTACTCTCGGTTGGAGTTTTCGAAAGTTGAACAGGACTTTAAAGCGATGAATGACCATTTTCTTATGAAGACAGTCAAGGATCTAGATAACGAGATGCATGTTAGAATTTCTCCAAGGCGAAATCAGCGATGGAGACTTGGGTGGATTTGTTCATCCAATTCCCTATTTTCACATATATCCAAGTGTACGGTTACACAAGAGAGCCTCTGATGTTACCGACGTACCCGTCAGACAGAGTCCTTTTCATGGAGTTTATGAGACAAGCACAGGAGGTTCACTCTTTTCTTCACAATCGGCATAAGTGAGCTTTCACCTTTCCGTTCGGATTGGGTATTTACAAGTGTAAAACAGCTGTTGATTGCAAGTTAATAACGAATGAGCTTGAGAAACTTCGGCTCCAGTTTTTTCCTCAAAGGCGTACTTATAACCCTTTGGGTTATTATTCAGCATGGATAGAGCGGAGCAATTCACATAGGGCAGCGCTTGAGGACTTCTGGGTCAATTGCGAGGATGAGTTCGAGGTGCGCCGACGTCATTACTGCAAGCTTACTCTCCCACAGATTGTTGATTTCCTATCAGAAGATGTGGAGGGTTTGTCTGATGATGACAGAGAGGTGCTTCTCAATTCATTGATTAGAGACCAAGTCGCTCACCAGCCGCCTCGCCAACCTGATTGCCATGTCAAGGAGAATACTTCGATCAAGGACTTGTCTAAATCAGTTATTAAGACGAGCATGTACTTCTTGGAGAGCAAGCAGAAGCGAAGGGTAGTTCCAGCCACAGAGCCGCCAACAGAGATTTCTTCACTACCTTCTACTTCTAGGGCGAGGCCTCGAGTTAAAACTATCTTGCAGCCGCCTGAAGGAGTCAAAGTTGGTGGAAATTCGAAGGAGAAAAGCATCACAAAGAGGAAGCAGGTTGAGAAAGCAACTGAAGTCCCAATGGAAACAGTGGTATAGGAAGAGGCTGATTCATCTCCAAGTCCATCGTTTTCTCCACGATCGTCTCCTATCGACATTAATTCAAAGCCTAAGTCTCCAGTTCATGAGACTTTCATGTCAGTTGATCCATCAGTGGTTGACACATCAGGAGCAACTTCTCCTCGAGAAGGTGGCGTTGATCATTTGACTTGGCTCAAGAGGTTGTTGCAAAGAGAAAGGCATAGGCCTTCTTATCAACTTGACTTGTTTGAGTTTGTCGATCCTTATCAGGATAGGTCAAGCAAGAGAGTCAAGAAACAGGTGAACATTGAGAAGACTCCTAAAGCAGAGATCATCATTGAAGTTGCAACACCTCCAGAAGACGAGAACCTAGATGAAGTTGATGTTGGTGACTTTACCTTCGTCAAAGCGAATTTAGGCAGGAGTACTCGACACATGGACATGAGCCTATTCAAGGTTGTCGCGAGTAATCTGGAGGAGCGTGTCATGAAGGACAAAGAAGATAAGGCAATCCTCAAGGCTAAGATCAAGCAACTTCGACAGTATATCTCAGGTCTACTTCATGGAAGCGCAGGACAAGCACCTTTACTCCCATAGCTTCGAGAGACAGCCATAGATCAACAAAAACTTGGCCATTTGGTCAATCGAGGAAAGCTTTTGGATACCTAGATTGAGGACTCCATCATTGTCGAGCAACTCCTTCTCACAGAGGTCTATCAGTTGAGAGTCGACGCACATAGTCTTCATCAGAGGATTCAGGAGCTCGAGATTTTCATAGCAGAGCATAGGCCAAAGGACCTGATTCTCGACTCTCAGCTAGAAGTTGCTTATGACGCCATTGAAGCAGAAGAAGATAAAAAGAAGGTTTTCATTTGGAGAGAATTGCATCTTTGCAAAGTGGAAACGTATGACAGAATCTCTACTAAGATGGCCACGCTTCAGGAGAAGGTTGTTTCAGCTCTCTGACTTATCAACGAGGTCATCACTCAAATCTCGTGTCATTATCGGCGTGAGGATCGTACATGCACAAAGTTAGAGGCAGTTCAAGTTGAGTTCGAGGAGCCGGTTTGTGATAACCTAGGTGGAGATCCTCAGGCGTCCAAGTTTGAGGAGTTCTCAGTGATGCCTGCCAGTTCAAGAAGGCGATTACAAAGGTCAAAGACAGTCAGAGGGCGATCCAGGACGGAGACAAGGAGTTGGACAGGAAATTTATCATCGTGGATAGCGTCAGAGTGCTAGATGATGATACAATCGATAGATTCCTGGACGAGATGATAAACAGAGAGGACTCGTTATAGACGCCCAGTTGGATCCTACAGTTATTTACGAGGATGAGTCAGAAGCAGCAGTTAACTCAACATCATTCCTTGAGTTTTCATTGTTAATATCAGGCACACCTATCTCATTCTTGGAGATATCTTCGCAGGAGCATGGATTTTTAGTTAGGATTAGTTGACTGATGGTAGTTATCAGTTAACTCTCTTTCAATAAGGACGTGCATGTTGCACAGGTCCAATTAGTCTTGTTTGTATTGTTTAACTGATGATAGCTTTCCAGTTAACTGTATTGTTTCATTTGATCTAGACTTAGCAGTAAAATCTTGCATGCTTGCGAGACTGTAGTTGACTCAAGGTGATTTTAGGGTTCCCTACACCTTTGATGTCTATAAATAAGAGCTTTCAGCTCATTTGTAAATAACCTTTACACACGATAGCAATATATTCTGAGCCTACCTTGCTATAATATTGTTATTATGTATCTATTCATGAGTGATTACTATATTAATGAATAGTTGTGCCACCTTGCCTTCATGTTATTACTATGGTGTTTGTTCGAATCTTGGTTAAATGGGGTTGCTAGTCTAATCGTTTATTGTATGCGTGTTTCACCAATGCAATTTGCTATCCTACTTGCTTACCTTATGTTATGTTAATAATAAGCCTATTCAGATGAGAAAATTGTTGAGCCACCTTGCCCTCATGTTGCAAATTTGTATTTAAACCTTATCATTTGATGTGTGTGTCAATAAACCTATTCAGCCAAGCAAATAGTTGAGCCACCTTGCCCTCATGTTGTGAAGTTGTACTCAGTTTATCGTATATTTGTTTGTTTCTAATAAACTTCTTCCCAATTGAGCCACCTTGCCTTCACGTTGTCAATCTGTATCTGAAGTTTATCGTATAAAAACATTCCTGCTCCTTTTCCTCATGCTTTGTTTTCTTGAGGAGATTGATTAGTTTAAAGCATTTAGGTTTTAGTTGTAATTAAGACCTGCAAAACCAGAGAAAATCCTTAGCTGCAACGTCCTTGGTTTTCTTAACCTTGTGCCTCTTCCAGCTGAGTCAAAAAGATAGGATTTAGATCATTTACTTTTAGAACACATATCAGCAAAAGAGGGAGCTTCCCCTCCTAATTTGAAGAGTAGTCCTTACGCACTGTGCATAGCTGTTTGTACCAACTCGCACTCTAGAGGTGCTAATTGTTACGCCAACAGAGTGCAATATCAGCCTCCAAATATGGCTACGAAGGCCTCTAATAAACTTTATCAAAACCCATGCATCCTACACATTCTTGTCCATTTGGACAACCCTTCTTCGAAACCAACTAATGTATTCCTACTAACTTTGTTCTTCTTGTTTCAAAATTTGCCTCTTCATAAGCTTTTCCTCTATACAACATATCAGATAAAACTATTTTTTCATCAATTTTTTATATTATTCCCATGAACTAATTGGAGCTTGTTTTCTCAAAGCCAAGCAATGTAAAAAGACTTTTAAGCCATGTTAAAGCATGCTTTGTCATTCTTAATCTAGCAAAGGAAATCTTTTATTATACACTAAAAATATGCATACTGAAATATATCACTAATTGTGCTAACCAATGATCAAGCTTTTTTGCATCTACCTCTCCTTCAGATGGAAGAATTTCAATCTTTTCTTTAGCCTTGAAGTAAGGTGTCTTTGGTGGATTTGTTTCACCACGCTGAGTAGACTTTTCCCTTGCTATCAGTGTTTTCAAATGGACATTTCTTTATGAAAGTCTCCATTACAATCATCAACATCTCCATTGGCTCAGATATGCTTGCTGCATCTGTTAGTTTTTATGTTGAGATATATAAAACTGAAAGCAATCAGAAAATGCAGCACTTAAAACAATGAACACAGCAAGATACCCTGGGAAAACCCTCCAACTTGAGGGAGAAAAACCCAGCAAATTTATCTCTTATATATTGTTATAATAAGAGCAGAAATCTGCTTACAACTCAGGCACAACTCAATGCCTATTTAATACAATGAATAATCACACCTCTACTAGATGCGAATACAAAAGAATATGTTTCTCCTTGAAATCGATCTGCTGCTACAGGAAGATGATCTGCTGCAAACGTCTGAACTTCTTCTAGGATTGTGAATTATAATGAATGAATTTGATCATCAAATGAATGATCATCTTGTATTTATGCACACGCCAAAGAGAGACGTGCCTCTTCAAGGAGTCAGTCGGCCTCAAGGAGACGCACCTCTAGAATGTCATCATGTCGGCATTAGAGAAAATTGCGACTCTTGAAAAAGTCAACTTAATTAAATCTTAACAATATTTAATATTTATTTTATTACTTTCAAATGAAACGCCTCTTCATGTTGCAAATCGATTATATAAATTAAATAGCCTTTAGTCTATATTTAATTTATTGTCTTCATAGACATTCGTGCCTGGAAGTAAGAGGCCCACAGCTGCTGTAACATCAACACTCCCTCTCAGCTAGGGAGAAATAATTCCAGTTGTGCAAGACATATCACCTCATCATGATGTCGACCACCATGGTTGCACCCATGTGAAAAAAAGCATATCACCTCATCGTGATATCAACCATCATGGCCACTCCCATTAATGGTATATGTGCACAAGTGCCCATCACTCAATGTGATGTCGTCATCTCATCATGACGTTCACCATAGATACTCCCAAAGGGTGAATAAACGCAAGTACAAGAAAATCATCATGGACTCTCTCACATGATGTTGTCATGGAGTCACACACATGACATCCACCTTGACTACTCCCAGAAGGTGGAAACAAGGGCTTGCACCTCAAATCTCTCTTATAGAGAGAAATGCATTAAAGCAAATCATAGAAGATCACTGAAGTTGAGACTCTCTCTCAGCTAGGGCTTCATTCTCCACAATACCAAGCTTGTCTCGGAAGTACACAAACTTTACTTTGGAAAGGGGCTTGGTGAGAATGTATGTCGTCTGCTCATCAGTGCTAATGTATCTCAGCTGAATTGCTTTCCTCAATACCATATCTCTGATATAGTGGTATTTGATCTCAACATGTTTGGTTCTGTCATGAAACACTAGATTGACAGAAAGCTTCACACAACTTTGATTATGACAATGAATAATAGTAGGCTCTAATGATTGTCCAAACAATCCTGCAAGGAGCTTTTGAAGCCACACTACTTCTTGAGATGCCACACATGTTGCAATATACTCTGCCTCTGGGGTACTCAGTGCCACTAAAAACTGCTTCCTGCTACACCAGGAGATCATAGCAGACCCCAAACTGAAACAACATCCAGAGGTGCTCTTCTGATCAGCAACACAACCTGCCCAATCAAAATCTGTATAACCATTCAGCTTTAAGTCCACACTAGAAGAATATCTCAAGCCATATCCAATTGTGCCACGCAAGTATCTCAGAATATGCTTCACTGCAACTAGATGTATTTGCCTTGGTTCACACATGAACTGACTAAGTGCACTCACTGCATAGCAAATATCTGGTCTAATATTGACTAGATACATCAATGATCCAATCAACTGTCTGTACATAGTAGGATCCACCAGATCTGAACTAGCTATAGCCTCCTTAAGCTTATGAAAGTTGGTCTCCATAGGCGTAGACATGGATTTACAATCCATCATACCAAATCTCTTTAAGATGTCAATAGTATACTTCCCTTGACTCAGAATGATCTCATCTGGCTTATGCCATGCTTCTAGAGTCTAGACCAAGGAAGTAGTGCATGAGACCAAGATCCTTCATTTCAAATTCAGAGGCTAGTCCCTTCTTGCATTTGAAAATGAGGTGTTCTTCTCCAATAAGAATTAGATCATCAACATATAGAACTAAGATCAATGCTTAGCCATCAATTACCTTGAAGTAAAGGTTTGAATCAGCATCATTCTTAGAGAAACCCAAACTCATTAGGTATTGATCAATTCTTTCGTACCAAGCACGAGGAGCCTGCTTAAGGCCATACAATGCCTTCTTCAGCCAACAAACATGAGACTCCTTCCCATGAACCTCAAAGCTATCAAGTTGCTCAATATATACTTCTTCCTCAATTACACCATTTAGAAATGTTGTCTTCACGTCCATCTAGTGTATCTTCCGTCCTTTAGATGCTGCGAGAGCAATGATGGTCCTAACGAATGTATAGCGAGCAACTGGGGCAAAGGTTTCCTCATAGTCTGCTCCCTCTTTCTAAGAGAATCCTCTAGCCTCGAACCTAGCCTTGTACTTCTCAATGCTCCCATCAGCCGCATGCTTGATCTTGAAGAGCCATTTAGAAGATACCACAGATTTGCCTTTAAGTCTAGGTACGATGTCCCAAACATCGTTCTTGAGGATAGAGTGATATTCCTTAGTCATAGCATCTTTCCATACTTGCTAACTTGTAGCTTCCTCAACACTGGAAGGCTTAGACTCAATCATTTGACTCATTAATGCAACATAGTTCGAAAACTTCAGAGGTCTTTTTCTTTCTCGGAATGTTCCTCTAGGGGCTGCAAACTTTTCTGCCTCTTGCATTATTTTCCTAGCCCATAGAGGTTTTTTTCTACCAATAACAATGTCGGTAGGCCCATCAGTAGGTTCCAAAGGCTCAACTGGTTCATCATCTTCTTTCGGATCAATAGTCTCCCTCAAAATCTCAAGAGTATGGTCAACTTCCATATCCTGGGAAGACTCTTGGTCTTCATTGTCTATCACCATGTGATGACCTTTGGATCTCTTGAATGCAACATCTTCTTCAAATGTAACATCTCTGCTGATCTCTATTAGTTTCTAACCTGGAACGTAAATTTTGTAGGCTTTTGAAGTCTCACTGTAGCCCACAAATATTCCCTTCTTGCCAGATGGTTCCAATTTTGTCCTTTTATCTTTAAGAATATGAATATACACAGGACAGCCAAATATTCTCAAATGACTGACTTCAAGCTTTACACCTGTGAAAGCTTCTTCAGGAGTCATGTCCTCCAAGTACGCGACCATTCTGTTAAAGAAATGTAGCTTCAAGTTGGAACTAGAGGCTGTCTAAATTCACGGTGGTGAAATCTCAGGATCCCCAAGCACAAGTGCTACATCAAAGTACGGGTCTTGGTACATATGCCATGCTGTCTGAAGTAACCAAAGAAGAAAAGGTCGCATTTGCCACAAGTACATCAAATGAAAGATCAAAGATGTGGACAATGCAATTTGATGGGAGTTGCTCGACAGCAGGCTCAAGAGCGGGAGTTGTCATCACCTCTCCTAAAGGAATTTTATATCCATTTGCTTATCGCTTGTAGTTCGATAACACGAATAACACTACAGAATATGAGGCGCTCATATTAGGCCTCAAGAATGCAAGGGATATGGGTATAAAATACCTTCAAGCCGAAGGCGACGCAGAGCTGATCGTACAACAGGTCGGAGAGAGCTATCAAGTCAGAAAAGGCCGCCTTCGGGCTTACCGACAAAGGGTGTGGAATGCTATTGATTGGTTTGAAGCATTCAACATCAAGTATATTCCACGTGAGCAGAATAGCAGAGCAGATGCCCTTACAATGTCAGCTGCACTCTTCATGCCTCATTCTGACTTCCGTCAGAATGCCTTGGCTATTGAGCTTGTGTACAGGCCATCTATCCCCGACAATTGTGAAAATTGGCAGGTCTTTGATGATGATGATGACATCAAGGAGTTCCTCTGCATGGGAGACAATTACAAAGAACTATTATTTGAAGGAAGTACCTCTCCTTTCAAAGAGTCAATAGCAAAAGATTCTAAAGCGACGGAATCCGACATCATCCAGCTAAGAGGTAACAACATCCCCAAGGGTCTAGTATCCTTGGAGGACATATTTGACAAGCATGATAGACACGTGCAAGATCAAAGAGATTCAGCCAACAAAACATCTACTGAGTATAGTCAAATCAACATCGGCACCGAAGATAAGCCCCGGCTTGTCAACTTGGGAAAGTGTTGCACTAAAGAGAAAAGCGACGACTTTATCTCCTTGTTCAGGCAATACAAAGATGTCTATGCATGGACCTATCAAGATCTAAAGGTCTTCACGCCAAGGGAATTGTCTCATACAATTCCACTCAAGTCAGATATCAAGCCTTTTAGGCAGAAGCAGAGGCACTACAACCTGCGTGTCCAAGATACAATCTATGCAGAGGTACAGAAGATGGTGGATGCCAAGATCATATTTTCAATCCATCATTCTACTTGGGTTTCCAATATTGTTCCTGTGCACAAGAAGAACAGAGAGATCCGGATTTGTGTCGACTTCAGGAACCTAAACCAATTGTCATTAAAGGATAATTATCCTTTACCTATCATGGAGCATACCTTACAGACGGTTACCGGATTGGAGATGTTGTCATTACTTGACGGCTTTTCCGGATACAATCAAATTGTGGTGGCTAAGGAGGCTCAAATCAAGACAACGTTCACCACCCCGTGGGGAACGTTCGCCTATGAGAGGATGCCCTTTGGCCTCATCAACGCTGGTGCCACCTTTCAACAAGCCATGGACTTGGCGTTTGGAAATCTAAAGAACAAAGTGATAGTAGTCGTCTACCCTAACGACCTTACTGCTTTCTCACGGAAGTGGCAAGATCATTTTCAACACTTAGTGAAAGTGTTCGAGAGATGTAGGTATCACCACATATCCTTGAATCCAAAGAAATCTATCTTTGCGGTAACAGAAGGCAAACTACTAGGCCATATCGTCTCCAAAGAGGGAACTCGGAATGATCCAGATTGAGTGGATTCAATCAAAAACCTATCTCTCCCAACCAAAACTACTCAAGTGCATTCCTTCTTCAGAAAGGTAAATTTCATACAAAGATTTGTACCTGATTTCTCAAAGCTGACTAAAGATATCTCAGCAATGATGAAGAAGACGGCCGCCTTCAAATGGACTGAGAAAGGAAAAGAGGCATTCGTCAAGATTAAAGAAGCCATCAGTAAGGCACTAGTGCTGGTTCGACCTGATTTCAGTAAGGAATTCATTCTTTACTATTACGCGTCGGAATACACCCTCTTTGCCATACTAACCCAGAAGCTAAACGAGGAGTCGGAATTGCCAATTGCTTTCATGAACAGTAGTTTCAAAGATAGCAAATTCTAGTACTCCCAAATTGAGAAGAACGCCTATGCCGTTGTAAGAGCTGTGAAAAATTTTAGATTCTATATCTTAAATGCTCACACGACAGTCTATGTCACTGACCCTACGGTCAAGAGTATTCTAACTCAGTAGGAGATGGGGACTAAAAGAGGCAACTAGATTGCAAAGGTCCAGGAATATGACTTAGATATCAAGCCGACCAAACTCGTCCGCGGGAGATGTCTATGTCAGCTCATGGCGAAGGATGGCAATCTAAAGCATCAGGCAACTGATGGCGAAATAGGAACGGAAATTGAAGAAGACCTTCCAATGGTCTTACTAGTTGATTCTGCGGAGGAGTGGTACTTAGAGCTATGGTACTACGCATCTTATGGAGAATGTCCAAACCACTTGGACAAACAGCAAAAAAGAACCCTGAGGTTGAGAGCACAAAACTATGTGCTGCGAGGCAACATTCTATACAAGCGTGGACTTGATGGAACATTCTTGCTTTGAGTCAGTAGAGACCAACAACGGCGGTTGTTGGGAGCATTTCACAACGAGGCGTGTGGTGGACACTTTTCATCAAGGGTCACAGCGTTCAAAATTCTGCGGGCACAGTTCTTCTAGCCAAATTTGTTTCGCGACGCATATGAATGGGTGCGACAATGTCAACAGTGCCAACATTTCGTTGGCAAACTCAAGCTAGCAGCCATTCCGCTGAGGCCAGTAATAATAGATGCTCCATTTCAGCAATGGGGTATCGACTTCGTAGGTCCAATAAACCCACATTCTAGTAAGGGACATGTCTATGTCCTTACAGCAACGGATTACTTCACCAAATGGGTTGAGGCAATTCCTACGAAGAATGCTACTTCTGAGGTTGTGTGCAATTTCCTCAAAGAAAATATCATCACACGCTTCGGAGTACCAAGGAAGATCGTGACCGACAATGCTACAAGCTTCTCATCAGAGGAGTTAGGAGAATTTTGTTTCGACTACGGCATCACACTTACCCATTCTTCAGATTACTATCCACAAGGCAACGGACAGGCCGAGTCATCCAATAAGAACATAGTCATGATCATGCGCAAGATGGTTGAATCCAATCCACGGGCTTGGCACACTAAGTTATACGACGCTCTTTGGGCTTAGGATCACACCCAAGAGAGCTATCAACACTTCCCCTTTTGTTATCATGTATGGCACTAAAGCGATGCTACCCATCACTTTGGAGTTGTCAGCTTTGCAACTGGCATCCGCAATAGAGGATGAAGAGTTCAAGGATCCAATCCAAAAACGCATCTTGTGTCTAACACAATTGCAAGAGGAGAGGGTGGAGGTTGTTGATAAAATCACTCAGCACCAAGAAAGAGTGAAGAAGATCTTCGACAAGAAGGCTCAGCAACAAGACTTTGAGATTGGAGACAAAGTCCTATTGTGGGACAAGAGACATGAACCAAAGGGAATGCACGGAAAATTTGACTCCCTTTGGCCGAGCCCGTTCCTGAACCATGATGTTGCAGGAGAGAATTCTTACATCCTCTCACATTCAGACGAAAGGCTCTTTCCACTACCTTACAGCGGGCAGTACTTGAAGCATTTCATCCCTTCAGGGATGGGGTGAAATTTTGTAAATAATTTTTCTTTCGCTTTATTGTTATGTTGTTATGTGATTTCTTAGGTAGTCTTGTTTTAGGAGAATAAATAGGTGAGCCCCAATAAATAAAGGTGAACTTCAAATTCTTATGTGAATAAGGAAATAAATCCTGACTCCATTGCCCAACTAATAAAGTACTGATCTATGAAACTTGAGATTCTCGATTCTCCTATGTCATAAGTATCTGACATGGTCACCAGACGGAGCCTAATGTTGTACCCAAAATTAATTTTTGGCATTCTACTTAAATTGAGCTAAATAATGTAAAAATATCATCAAAAGTATGTTTTAGGTCAAACCAAACATAAGGTCTTTGTGGGTTTCTGGCAAGGAACCTATGGTTAAAATTTTCAAAAACTGAAAATTAGGGTTTTATACCCCTATTTTTAGGCAAACCTTAAAAAATAGGACCTTCCCAGAAATGGCCAAAATTTGGCTAACTCTGGAAGGTGCACGTTTTGCTACCAATGCAAAACAGCTGTCAAATGCCAAAAAGGTGCCCCTTTTTGAAGAAAGGTGCCCTTGGATCTCAGAGGGCAAATGTAATCACCTTGCATCTTCAGATCATTCATCTCCTTCACGTTCCTGTTCGCTCGACAACAAATCTATCAGTCAAATCATCTGATTCAAGTATCACTAGCGAAGCGTCAGCAAAGTATGGAGAATCTATAAGCATTGAAGATGCCAAATCATAGAACTTCGTGGTAAAAGCGCCCCTACTGGCCAAGGGCGCCCCTCAGTTCAAGGTATCAGATGAATCCATCAGCAGCTACTTTATACACGGCATCTTTTCAGCTTCCTCCTAGCTACGTGATCAATCCGACAGCAAATCCATTGGACACGCCAAACGATCACACATGGAGATCAAGCGAAAAAAGCCAAAACTAAAGACTGAAAGGACAGCCAAAATTTGGCTAAGGATAGAGGAAAAGCGCCCCTCTTGGAGAAAGGTGCCCTTTCTTTGAGGCATGCAAATGCAGCTTGAATGCTTACTACTCTCCAGAACGACCTTCTCAGCCACGATCAATCTTGACAACGGGACTGCCAACGAAAAGATCCGACAACTGAATCATCTAACGACAGAGATCAAAGCAAGCAGTTTTTAGAGTAGACAAAACCAGTCAACAAGCTAGCAGGGGCGCTCTTGAGCTTGAAGGGCATAAAATCACTGTCATCAACTAAGAAGTCAGTCGTCCTGAGCAGGACCGAGCTGGCTACCCGATGCATCGTCAAGCAGAGTCATCCGACTCATCCATCAACGGGAACGTCAAATCAAAGCACAGAGGGCCTGAAAAGGTCAAAACGAAGAACAGTCAATGAAAATTGACTAAGGCATTGCCAAAATCGCCCCTCTTGAAGAAAGGCGCCCTTCATTCTGGAGGTCCAAACAAAATTTTCTAAGTTAATCTCTCCCAAAAATATCTCGTCAAGCTGATCCCATCTCAACAACGGATCCGTCAGCAACTGTCGAAGATCAACTGAGCAGCCAGGATCGAAGATCAAACGGAGGCACTTGAGCCTGCAAAATTGATAAAAAAACATCAAAACTCCAAGGATGGACGCCTAAAGAAGTCAAAGCAATATGTTGACTTGAGTTAGCAAGTTTTGGAGGCAAAAAGAGGCCAAACACTCACAATCAATGGAAATCACCTTTTTGAACTCCAAATTGAACCTAAATCACGAGTTTGCATCCATACTTGGTGGATCTCAACTCAAATCATCATATATTCATGCTAGGCGTCTCATTCTCACTTATTCTTTTGCAGGTTGAAGGATAAAACAGCAAATTGCTCCCAAGAACATTTTTTCAAGATCTGGCAGAGGTTTTGGATGAATCTTCAATATTTTTGAAGATTAGTGGCAGTAAAAGTTTTCTTCTCCGAGGAATGTTTCCAGAGGCAGATTTTCACAAAGTGGCAATTTATAACTTCCAATCCAGCTTTTGTCTACTTCCTCTATTTTTGTCTAGAATTCTTTGCATGTCACAGGAAACGACAAATTACCTCAGATCTGACAAACTGGGTACAATCAACGCATTTTTCCAGCGAATCCCATCTTTTCAGATTTGCCAAGATCAGCAAACTTGCTGCCCATATTTTTAGGGATCTTTCCGAAAAAGTCTCTAGATCAAAAATCCAAGGAACTGAGTTTGTTTAGCTTCCAAGCATGAACAAAACCCACATGCCAGATTTTTCTCGGAAAAATACTTCTCAGCAGGCGCTATTTTTAAGGGTTTCGGGAAAGTGTCAAAACAAGGTCAAGTGCCCAATCAATCTTCAAGTCTTTCAAAATGCAGTACTCCCAGGTATAATACAAGACCAAGACGGTCTTGTACCACGATTATCTAAAGACGACTAACACGGACTTATGGCAAAAAAACCCGAAAGTCAATTCTAAGGACTTCGAGGGCATGAACCAAATTACATTGCAGAACATTGAAGAGTCCGACTTGTTCCAAGCTGCATCCATTCCTATCACTTTACAGAGCATAGAGCTTGTAACTACTTGCACAAAGCATTACAACCCCACCACAAGAGAAATCCTGTCAGTGGATGGAAAGGTGATCTATAGTTTAAAGCCGAAGGACATAGAGACATGATTTGCAATTCCACCATGCTCTACCAATAAGGTCGTATCTGTGACGGAATGCGGAAAGGCATTCGAGGCTTCAAAAGACAAGTGTTCACTAATAATGGCTGAACATCGGTTAAAAGTGAAGAAAACCAGCTTGCCCAAATTGGTTGGGAGAGGAGAATTCAAAGATGAGTAAGTAGTGTTAATCACTCTACTCAGCAGAGTCATTGGACAGGAAGAGGGAAATCACTTCCAGCCGTGGATATTCTATATCATTGGCAAAATCATCAGCAAGAAAGAACATTACAACTGGGCCTCTCTGATCAGTGACACGCTCCACCAACAATTTACCAGGTTTCTAGAAGAGCATCGTTTCCACATGTGTTCCTACCTGGTATACCTGATAGCCATCCAAAGCAAATTCAGAATACTAAACACTGTGGGAACCTTGGGTGTGGAGAAGGTCCAAGAATACTTTCCTTGCCTTGAGTTTACTCAAGCAAAATGACACTTCAAGAAGATGAATGAACTCTTCACCATGCACACCATGCGCGAGCTAGACCATGAGATGCACGTACGTATTTCACCAGCAGCCAAGGCGGCAATGGTGGATTGGGCGGATTGGTTTATCCAATTCCCTACTTTCACCTACATACGCCTGTACGGCTACAATGGCCACCCCGCCATGATGCCACGCTACCCTTCAGACAAGGTAGTGTTCATGGAATTCCTGAGGCAGTTGGCCGAGGTTCACTCTTACCTTCGCCAAAAGAAGAAGTCAGCTGCAAACTTTCCCTTTCAGATGGGAATATACAAATGCAAGACTGCAGCCAATGCTAGGTTGATGAGCCAGGAAACAGTGAGATTTAATCTCAAATACCTCATTGACAGGAGGTCATCATAAGATCCAAGAGGACTCTTCACCGCACATCTCGAGCAACGATCATCACATGAATCTTCCATAGAATATTTTTGGGTCAACTGCGACGATGAGTTCGAGGTGAGAAGAAGGAAATATAGCAGATTCAAGCTCTCGCAAACTGCATATTTCATGTCAGAGGACATCGAGGGATTATCTGAGGACGAAGAAGAAGTCATTCTTTCTTCCTTCTTCACGGATCAAGTGGATGCACAACCACTCGGCAGAGTAGATTGGTACGCAAAAGAGAGAACATCTATAGAGGAAAGAACTGGTAGAGTAGTCAGACACAGTCAACTCTACCTTGACAGCAAAAGGACAAGGAAGGTAGTACTTCCCCGATCAAAGCCGCCAACGGTTCAGTCTACACTACCTTCCACGTCCAAGAAGAAACCTAGACAGAAGAAGATGAGCGTTCTTCCCGAAGGAATGCAAATGTCGGGAACCACATCAGGAAGAAAAGTAATTGCTGGTACAAATCAGCAAGAGGTACAAGTGGAGATAGCCACCAATTTACCCGAAATAGTTGAGAACGCTGCAGCTGCACCAGAGCTAGTGATTGAAATGATCACTGCAGAGATGGAACCCATTGCAGAAGCAGTTGCAGTAGAAACGGTGCCTATAATAGAAACAGAGCCGCCATCTTCACCACCATCATAGAGGTCACAAAGTCCCATTGACTTGGACTCACCACCACGAGACATCGCCACGACACAGTCTCGTTCTTCCAGCATTCAGGGGGCCCATGTTCCTCTTTCCAGTGAAGCTAGTCAAGATTCTATCTGGCTTGAGAGTTCACTTGGAAGGAAGAGAGAAAGACCTTCCTATCAGCTTGACTTCACAGAGTTCGACCATGTCCCTCAAGACATGTTGGCAAAGAGCTTGAAGAAGCAAACACATGTAGAGAAGAATGCGGAGAACGAGGTCATCATAGAGATTGCTGCCCCACCTGAAGATAAAGACATACATAATGTGAGGGTTGAGGATTTCATGCTATCAAAGGTAAACCTTGGAAAGACCACTCATCAGGTGGAGGCAGATCTTCTCGGAATTGCCTCAACGAGCGTCCAAGAAAGGATGACGAAGGATAGACAAGACAAAGCAGCCTTAAAGGTTGAAAACTGGCAATTAAGAATGTACATTTCAAGCTTAATGCACGGCACTCCCAACTCCTCGGCTTTGCCTCAAGAATTGCTAGATCTCCCAGCATAGAGAAACCATCATCAGTTGATCACATACAGCAAACACTTGAGAAGTCAAGTGGATGAGTTTGTTGTCAAAGGATAGTGTGTATTGGTAGAAGCATATCAGCTAAGAGATAGAGCACATGGACTCCGAGCAGAGATCTAACAGTCAAACTTGAAGGCAGCAGAAGAGAGGTCGGGAGAGGAAGCGACAGTTACTAATCTACAACTATATCAATTAGTCACAACCACTGAGAACAAACGCCATCTTTTTGATTGGAAAGAACAATTGGCATACAAGGTGAGAGCCTACGATGCCAATTTAGTGGAGTTGATCGACTATAGGCATATTGTCGCTAATATTATCAACTTCGCAAGAACATTGGTGATATCCTTCCCTCAAGTAGAATATCAGCGTGAGGGAGAAGAATACATTGAGCTAGGATCAGTACAAAGACAATTTCAAGACATCATCTATGGTTCGTTCCTTCAAGACCCCAATGGTTGCAAGTTAGCCAAAATTGCAGCCATGTCTATCCAGTTGGATGAAGCAGCTGCCCAATGCATAAACTATCAGCAGTAGCTTGTGACAGGTGAAGAAATGTTGAGACGCCACGCAGTCATCTTGAGAAGCATTAATTGCCCAAGGGCCGAAGAGGTTAACTACTGGATTGAGACTTTGTTGACCAGTGGTGAAGAGGTGTAAAGCACCAAAGAAGGATGTCCTTGTTAGTGTTTCTTAGATCAGATTAAACAATGAAAGCACTTAGAAATATCGCAACACATAAGACAATGAACACAACAAGATACCCTAGGAAAACCCTCCTCTTGAGGGAGAAAAACCCAGCAAATGAATCTCTTATATGATGTAGCACAAGAGCAGAAATCTGCTTACAACTCAGGCCCAGCAATGGCCAATAATGAATACAATGAAGTCGCACCTCTCCTAGATGCACAAGATACAAATGAATATGTTCTTCCTTGAAATCGGATCTGCTGCTATGAAGATGCGAATTCTGCTCTGCTCTTTAATAGCGAACTTGCTTGAATAGAATGGATGATACAATGACAAATAAGACCTTGTATTTATACAAGTGAGCCGCCTCTTCAAAATAGGTCGGACCACATAAAAGAAACATAATAAATGATAAACACAATAAGGTCGGCCCAAGTAATAACCAAAGCATGCGAACCATATAGGGTCGGCCCTCTTCATTTATTAAATATTGTTTGTCATAAATTAAATAGCCGAATGGCTACACATTTAATTTTTGCTATCTTCTTGGAATTCGTGCAAAGGAAGTACAGCCTGTAGCTTCTATAACATCAACAGTCCTACCTTCCAAAATAGCAATAAATACGACTGAAGTCAACTTGATGCCCCTTTCCAAGTTGACTCCAAATCTCCACAGATCATGCATGTCAGATCCCACTAATCTAGGATGTCTAATTGACTCCCACGATTTGTGGATCTCTAATCTCCTTCAAAGGTGGATGTCTATTTTGGAGACACATATGTAATTTAAGTTCACTTTAGTTAGGTGTCAATCAACTGAGGTAGACTCCCAGTTTGACTTTTGTTTAGTTTCAGTTAACTGAAGTAGATTTCCAGTTAACTGCTTGCTCACCTACTTTTAGACATAGGAATAAATCTTGCTGATTGGCAAGAATTGATTGTTAACTCAAGGAGATTTTAGAGTTGCCTACTCCTTTGAGTCTAAATAAATAAGAGCCTTAGGCTCATTATTTGTTTAACTTTTATTTGCTAGGCAAAATTGTTGCGCCATTGTTGCCAAAGTTTGCTTGTTTGTATCTGTTCACTCTTGGGTGAGAGTTTGTTGGTTGATCGTAATTGTGCATGATTTCGTGCCTTTCTTGTCCCAACCTTTGTAATTTTTTGAAGAAGCTTGAAGAAGAAAATCAAATAGCGCATGCTTGCTTGATCTAAATATTTGAGTTCTTTCAAAGTCTTGTTCTCAAAAGTGTATTTTTTCAATCTCCTCCTCAGACAGGGGTTCCTCCTCCTTGCATATTTTATTATCAATCATTATCGTTTGATGTTGTTTAATGAATTGTCTTTCAGCCTACACTTTGGACAGGTGTCGTCACCTCCTCGAGAATCCTGTTAGCCAAATCATCATACCTTGTTGTTTCCAGTAAGTTGTTTCCAAGCCTATACCTCGAACAGGGGTTCCTCCTCCTTGGCAAGTCTCAGATCCAGTCTACCGTAAAGAGTGTTTACTTGCATAAAACCTTATCTTGGCATATATCCGAGAGTTCAGAGCCTCGGCCATATTCTATAGAGACGATGAATTCAAGTAATCCAACCCATCCATTTCGCTCCTACGCCCTCATGCTCTGTTTATCTTGAGGTAGGATAGTCTAGAAGCTAGTTAGTCGTAGTTAAGATCTGCGGAAACCAAAGGAAAGCTTAGCTACGGCACATTGTGTTTATGCACCCTTGTGTCCTACCGCTGAGTAAAAAAGATAGGAACCTTAGTACACCTTTTTTACATAGAATAATCAGCAAAGAGAGATCTTCCTCTCTATAATCCGAAGAGCAGTACTAACACACTTGCAATAGTTGTCTGTTTCCAATAAGCACTCCAGAGGTGCTAATTGAAATGCCAACAAACTCTAAACTTCCAAGAGGCGAAGTTTGATGCACCCTCAAGTTTGTCTTTGACCTTGAGCCCGTTCACCATCTTCATGAAAGGATAGATGCAATCAAAGATGAGAACAATACTGGAGGATAACACTGCTTATATAAATCTGATCAGATCTTTCCTTAGACCTGCTCTAATACCATATTAGTTTTTATGATCAGATATATAAAACCGAAAGCAATCGGAAAATGCAGCACTTAATAGCAAGATACCCTAGGAAAACCCTCCAACTTGAGGGAGTAAAACCCAGCAAATATATCTCTTATATATTGTTATAATAAGAGCAGAAATCTGCTTACAACTCAGGCACAACTCAATGCCTATTTGATACAATGAATAATCACACCTCTCCTAGATGCGGATACAAAAGAATATGTTTCTCCTTGAAATCAATCTGCTGCTGCAGGAAGATGATCTGCTGGTCACGTCTGAACTTCTAGGATTGCGAATTATAATGAATGAACTTGATCATCAAATGAATGATCATCATCTTGTATTTATACACACGCCAAAGAGAGACGTGCCTCTTTGAGGAGTAAGTCAGCCTCAAGGAGACGCACCTCTAGAATGTCATCATGTCGGCCTTAGAGAAAATCGCGACTTCTCAAAAAGTCGACTTAATTAAATATTAACAATATTTAACATTTATTTTATTCCTTTCAAATGAAGCGCCTCTTCATGTTGCAAATCGATTATATAAATTAAATAGCCTTTAGTCTATATTTAATTTATTGTCTTCATAGACATTCATGCCTGGAAGTAAGAGGCCCGCAGCTGCTGTAACATCAACAACATCAACTTCTAATTTGAGGAACCTTGCTTCTTCATCAAGAGGTTCTACATCTCCCACCGTGTTTCTCAGTTGGTTCTTCCAACTATGGGATCCAATGTCTTTTTTAAAAGGCAACAACTCTTCCCCACATGTTCTTCTAGGGGGCATCAACCTACAAAATCAGTCACAACAACTTTCCACCAATGTAAATAAAAGATATGATACCAATTTGATCTATGAACAAGATGTATATTACATACAATTAAAGAAGATAGAAGTACAACAACATTCAAATAAACAACTGAACATGAAGGAACAAGAGTAAGCAACACAAGGATTTACCTAGGACAAACCCAAATTCCAAGAGAAAAATCTAGCAAGAGTGAGGTAGAATGGCCTCCTTGTCCACTATCTCCAATCCAATTACAATCCTATGCCTCTTGGGCATACAACAAGCAAGAACATTCAGTGTTGTAATCCTAAGATCAATCACTAACTCTCACACTTCTTTCTTTGCTCTCCTACAACCTATTTATAGTCACAAATGCTCACCCTATGATCAAATTCTAAAACATATACATCTCTTGGATGCTTAGGATTGCTTCACCCAATTCTTATTTCTCGATTACAATGGTTATTTATGCTTTCACAATCCTGAGTATAAGTTGAAAATGCACAAGGAAGAGGAAAAATGCAGAATTTGGAACATTACTAGCCATTTCTGTGTTCAAGGCAGAACAACCACTTTCACTAAACCAACACTTGCATAACTGCCCCTTGTTAGAGCCAGCAGTTTTCCACAAAAGTTCAAAACACCTCTGGTTCTGCCCCGAAACACCTGCTTCTTTAATCAAAATTGTCCCTATACATTTTGGATGCTTGGGATTGCTTCCCCCATTCCTATTTCCAAATTACAATGGTTATTTATGCTTGTACAAGCTCAAGCATTTGTTGAAAAGACGCAAGTAAGAGGGAAAATGTAAAATTTGGAACTTGCTAGCCATTTCTGTGTTGCAAGATGAAACTGCCACTTTCATCAAAATAGTGGTTGCATTATTGCCCATTGTCCAAGTCAGCAAATTTGCAAAAAAGTAAAAAGCTAAAAGCACCTCTTGTTCTTCCCTAAAACACCTATTTCTTTCATGAAAATCATCCCTTGAGTTATCACCCTCTTCATCATGGAGTCTTAGCGCTACATAACTCATTTTCTGACCTATTTTCTGATAAAACGAACAAGATACCGACCTCATAGATTTGGAAGAAATATCAAAAAAGAAAAACATTATTGAAGAAAAGAAAGAACCCAACCCTACCATAAAACGACAAATGCCAACAAAATGTGGGCGAAAGATCCCACAATTATTAGTTTGAATATGTCATTGTTCTTGGACAAATAAATGGTGAGTTTAATACTCAGATAGTTGTATCATAAGTTGAGGGAAAGAATTAAGAATCTATGAATAAACTAGAAGCAATACTCCACAAATCACTGACTAGGATATAGACATCAAAATCAAAATTTTGTTTAAAGAAGTAGAAATAGAAATAGCAAAAAAGAATAATATATCAACCATGTTCGCTGAGGATGTATCCCCTGGACTTTCCTAGGCATCCCCAAATCAAGGGCATTCCAAGTATGCGGAAATGCTACAGGAACATCCCTAGGTCCCACATCATGCAAGAAGCATTCTAGAAATGTCTGTGGAAAGGGCAACAAATGGCAGGAATAACCTACAAAAGTTTTCGTTCATTGTGGTTTAATATTCAATAATCTTCATATCACCCTTCGTCAAGAGGATCAAAGTCAACATTGGTTAAGTTTCATTTGAACCGCAATGAGTTAAAATGGCACTTCCATTAGACATGTCATATGTAAAAGTTGCCTCATCTAAAGAGATTTTCGCAAAATGTGCAACAATAATATCTAAGTCAGCACACTCAAGAGTTAGATCCCAATTCTTCGTCACCCTCTCATTGTAATTAAGTTTCTTATGTGACAAGAGATGCAAGTGGGAGTGCACAAAGATCAAATCCTTAGCTTCTTTTGCACCCAATCGGCTGCACCTACCTAAGAAGATAAAGGAGTATGTGCTCCAATTCCTCTCAATGGAAGAATAACTCACAATCTATAGAAATGTATAACTTTGAGAAAAATAAGCTATATTCCATGAAGTCTCCAACGAAGGTATGGGAGGATGTGGGGACAGATCTCGAGTGTGGGGGAAACAAAGGCCTATTAGATTTCGGGATGGCAACTTGTGGGGATTTGGGAGTGGAGACCCCAATGAGGTTGATGGGCAGCCTTCATGGCACACACCATTTTCACAATTTTATCACTTAAGGGCGAAACTAGGTATTAACACTTTTTTGTTTATAAAAATGTTATTCAAAAATTATTTTTTTTGTTTTTTCTTTTGGGCAGCCCTTGGGTTCATCCAAATTCACCCAAGGTCCCTTGGTGAACCCAGGGTGACCCAGCCCCGAACAGGACCCATACGGGCACTAGGGAGGGGGATTCTACCAAACCCTACAATATAGATTGGAACAATAGCTTTATAAAGTAGAAGAGCATCTCAGGCAGCATGACAGTTTTTCCTACTAAAATTTTTTTCATCGCATACATTTGCACATAGGACATTATTCATATTATGGATTTAAATTCTTCATGAAGGATGAATTAATGAACTAAACAAAAAAACATTATAAGTCTAAATCCAATTGCTTTGTCTTTGTACTAATTAGTAATAACAAAAAAAATTGCATATGGGGAATAAATTTTGTCCAACCCAAGTTCTAAGCAAGGTGTCCATGCAAACCTTTACGGGAACAATAGCTCTATATAGTAGAAGAGCATCTCGTGCAGCATGATAGAACTCCAATGCTATCTGCGTAGGTGATAAACATGCATCCTACACAACAGAAATAAATTATCTTAGTAACCACTTAGCTTCAATGCATAATGTTGTTATTACCTTTAAATCATCCTCAAACATAATAAATAGCATTGAAATTTATATTTGAGGAAATATATATAACCTTTCGTGGCTTTATTTGAACTTTGTGCAAATATGCATATTTAAAATTGATGTACTGTAAAAGATTAAAAATGTAGCCAATTGAGACTAGTAGGATGAAGTAGAATACTTTGAATTTCAATCAACTATCAAGTAGAATTAATGTCCATATTAAACATTTCTTCATACACTATGGTCTTAAAATTAATACTCCTTATCATAAACCAATTCAACAAAGACTTTCTTTTAAAGGGAAATTTTCTGGAAGAAGATATTTAAGTTCACAAATGATGAACACAGAATTTAGCGTTAAGGCTTACAAACATAATATTTTAGGAATGCTTGCACATTAATGATAAATGTTGGTGAAAAATCTACCAGAGTCAAACAATTGAATATGATGCTGCCTATTAAAGGCATTTTAATCTGGCAAGTCAAATACCTTTAGTGCTTCATGCACTATCTCCATTAACTGTTTTGCAGCCAATGAAACAGCACATGTGGAAGGCCAGAAAAGCAGTTCAACAGCCTGTGAAATATTGAGTCATATTTAGAACCCTTTCCTTGGTCAGACATAAAACTAGGAATTGCTTCAACGGCAGAAAATTCAAAGAAATAGCTTTATTTACCAATGAAGTCTTAAAATCGGATTGAACTATTAGCTTTCGCACTGTTGCTAAGATGTGATTTTTCTTTTTTGAAGCGAAATGAATCTCAATATTTAAAGCAAAATTGCTCAATCTGTCATCTTTATCATCAGATGCAGATATCAACGCCATAGTCTTTAATTCGTACTCAAAGTCTCTTGTCAATTTCACCACCTTCTGGAATTCAGTAACTTCAGAAACTTCATCGGGTACAGCCTAGAAGAAAAATATTGTTCAGGTCAAAACATTGATGATAATGTTCAGAGATAACTATCCACTCAAAGCCAACTTAATATGAAATTTATATTCTGGCATTTTATACGAATAAACTGAAGGATACAAGGAACAGAGATAACACAAAAGCTCCAAATTCCACAATCAAAATATCTTAAAATGTTATTGAAGTCCAAATTATGGGGACCACATCAAGTGACCAACTATATTTCTGATGTTGAGAATTGTGATTCCCAAGACAGATCAGTACACATGAGAAAGGCCTAACCTCCTAAAAGAAGATGCACTGTGATAAAAATTAAAAAAGTTATCTTCCATGGAATGAAGGATATACTAAACCAGCAAGCTTGATCAGATTTTTGTTATCAAACAAAGAACAGTTTGGTAACATGCCTTGGCAAGACAATTTGTAATAATTGCCTCTGATAACTTTGGCCACATTAATCTCCCAATAAGCTTCATCCAGGTCCCATTTTCAAAGCAAATATACCGATATACAAAATTCAGAACATGAAGCAGTTTTGAATACAAAGCTGCAGGAGATACACCATCTGTCTGTAAATGCACAAAAGTCAGACAAACACATTAATATTTGAATAAAACTAGTTTAAGTTTCAAGCAGACATATCTAAGTTTTTGCTACATATTCCTTACAAAATAAAATGATGTGGTTAGCAGGATCAAATGCTGTTAAGCTTCTTAAATCACCAGAAGCAGTGTACAAGCCTATACTACTCTGTAATTTTCAGAATATAAGAAAAAATCTATGGTGTTGTCCAAAATAAACAAGATTATGAATTAGTCAGCTTTTCAGCAACACGTTAAAAGCTAAGTTACCAGCTTCTCAGAAAAATTAATGGAGCTGAGTCCAGTTTCATGGTCCTATCTGCTCTGGGTGTGGGCAGGACGTCAACTTTGGGTCCTGGGACTGACCAGGTATGTCCATAAACATAGCCAGGCAAATCCAGGTTCAAAAAGAGAACCCTCTGCAAACCGTGGCCTTTTTTTAACACTTTTAAAATTTTATTTTTGTTTTTTCTTTGAATTTTTCTTTGCACTCTAATTTTTTTATGTTGCCATATTTCACAGAAAAAATAAATAGAACACCCCTGCACCTCGCTGCTACAAATGCCATTCCTCTGTTAACACGGGAGAGTTGTACAAATGGCACCATTACTGTTAGGAAGCCAAGAAAAGTGGTAGGAAGGCCATCATTCCCTAAGGCTTTTTCTCCTTATACTTTTCTGTCCAATGGTGACCAATGTGTATGTGCATAATAATGATGGATTTTTGTTGGTGCTGCTGCTGTTTTAAGTTCATATGCTGTTCCCACTTTTTCTTTTCTTTTTAAATTTTGAGGTTTTATGGCTTGTGTCTTTACGTTGAATCTTGGAGTATTACCTGCTGAGTTTCCCTTTTAAAAGCAACAATTACTGGCTACAGAAATTAAAGACAACAGAAGCTTTTAAGTGTCCCCCACATTTGCTTCATGGCTTTTATTTTTTATGCGTTGTTGGTTTGCTAGATTTTATCCTAGATGCTTCCACCTGAGACTGACATGAAACGGAGCTCTTGATAGGGTCCACACAATGGTGGTTAGAGAGTTGAATATTGAGGTAAATAGAATCTTATTGAAAAATTAAAAAAATAGTTGTTTTGTTTATTATATGTATGTTAAGTGGTTATCTAAACTTAGTTTCTATATTGTGGCTAATATATGTATATATATTTATGATTTTTATTTAATTTTAAAAAAATTGTATGGATATAACCTACTCAAAAAAAATTGTCATGCCAACATACCCAAACTAGTAACTGAGACAAAAGGTAAGCCTTATTTATTATGTGCAATTATATTAGATGCCTGACAAAACCTAAAATAATGAATGCACAAAGGTCAAATCAAAAGAATAAAAAGCCAAAAATGTGTTCAATGAAAGGTAATTGATATACTGTTGAGATGCAATTTATGCTTAAAACGCTTTGCAGAGAATTCCATCTTTGAAAGTATATCATTTTCTGAAGCTTTATTTTATATATTACTTATCTTCCTTTCTTGAAATTCTTTGATTTTAAAGCACAGATAGAGCTGGTAATTCCTATTGCCTTTCAAAAGATGCTAATTTCAGTTTGGATAAAATAACTATTAGATAAATCAATGTGCAATCCGTGGCATCTTGTATTCCAATACATTCTTACAGTGCTGTAAGAATTCATCATTTCTCGTTTTACTTTTTTAACAACTGACACGTATGGTATGCGGAATCCTCCATCCCAATTTATAGTTAGAAGCATTTAGCAATGTAATAAATTACCATTTTAGCTTATATAGTGCTTTTAGACTTCAAGAATACCTAAACATCTCAACTAGAAACACTAGAATTTTGAGATCTAAAACCGTGCAATCCATGGCATCTTGTATATTCTCACAGTACTGTAAGAATTCATCATTTTTTGTTTTACTTTTTGTACAAACTGACCAGTATGCTATGTGGAATCCTCCATCCCAATTTATGATTAGAAACATTTAGCATTCTAATAAATCACCATTTTAGCTTATATACTGGTTTTAGACTTCAAAATTCTAGTCCTTCTAGTTGACATGTTTAGGTATTCTTGATGTGAAAATTACTAAGTCATTTTCCATTCAAAGAAAAATAAATCACAGGCAACTTATTGATGAATTCCAAACAATTCTGCATCAATTAAAATAATTCAAAAGATGTTGATGAAACTTTATTATTTTTTTGTTTCTGAAGTTATTAGAACATTCATCATAGTCATTTTTATTTTGAATAAATGATCGCCGTACTTGTCATATCATTCATTGTTGTTTGTTGATAAGATTTGTTTCTGAAAATATTGTACCATTTATAATCTGATTTGTCGGTTTTTCTTTTTATTTTCTACACTTAAATATTTCATTATTATTCTCAATTTTCTCCCTATTTTCATATTCTCTATATTTGTATTTGAAAAATAATTAAATCAAGTCATTTCTATTAAAATATTAAATGTAATATTAATGGTCATCTTAGCTTTAGTTAGTCGTCAATTAACTTAGTTAACGTTGTTGATGTTATAGCAGCTATGGTCTGCACTTCATCGCACGAATTCCAAGAAAAAAGCAAATTAAATGTATAGCCATTCGGCTATTTAATTTATATCAAACAATAAATATAAATGCAAAGGGCCGACTTTATTATGTTTATTATTTATTGTATTTCCTTTATGTGAGCCGACCTATCTTGAAGAGGCGCCTCACTTGTATAAAGGCAAGGTCATTTTTGTCATTGTTACACATTCGATTATTCAAGCAAGTTCGCATTTTCTTCAAGAGCAGAATTCGCATTTCCTTAGCAGCAGTCCGATTTCAAGGAAGAATATATTCATTTGTATCTTGTGCATCAAGGAGAGGTGCGACCTCATTACATTCATTGTTGGCCATTGTTGGGCCTGAGTTGTAAGCAGATTTCTGCTATTATTCTACTATATAGAAGAGATTCATTTGCTGGGTTTTTCTCCCTCAAGAGGAGGGTTTTCCCAGGGTATCTTGTCGTGTTCATTGTCTTATGTGTTGCAATTCTTTTAAATGCTTTCATTGTTCAATCTGATTTAAGAACACTAACAAACGTTTAGTATCTTCCGTTTGCACTTTAGTTCGTTTTAGCTTCTTTCTGGTTTTTGTTTTAGTTTGCTTCTGTTTACGATTGTTTCATTTTAGAAACATCGTCTTGTAACTTTCTTTATAAGGAGCTTTAGTCTACTTTTGTAATTAAGCTATTATGAATATCAATTATCTTTTCATGGTATTAGAGCTCAGGCTTGAACCTGATTAGTTTTAGAAATATCTTAGATGTTTTTTTTCGTCGATTTTTTTTAATAAAAAATGGAAGAAATTTCATGAAATTTTTTGAAGAAGTTGCAGAGATTTTTTAGGGTTTTTAAGGTGGATTTTTTTGTGAAGTTTCTAGTGACGTTTTTCAAGGCTCTTTTTTTCAGAAAATCGCAGCTATTTTTTTTAAAAGATTGCAGAATTTTTTTCGAGGGTTTTAAAGAAATTTTTTTGGAGATTCCAGTCTGCTGTTTGGCGTGATCCAATCTTCTCTATTTGTGCGGATTTGCATTATTTCTAGGTGTTGTTTGTTGAAGATCGTGGGTGACCTGTTCTCTTTGTTAGTGTTTTATAGATCAGATAATTAACTGAAAGAACTCATTATATTTGCAACACATAAGACAATAAACACAGCAAGATACCCTAGGAAAACCCTCCTCCTAAGGGAGAAAAACCCAGCAATGTTTCTCTTATATATAAAGGAACAAGAGCAGAAGTCTGCTTACAAAACAGGCCCAGCAATGGCCGATATTATTACTAGGAACAATTGCACCTCTCCTAGATGCAAAGATACAAATGAATCTGTTTCTCCTTGACTTCGGCTTGCTGCTACAATATGATACACAGCTGCAACTGTACGATCTGCTGCTCCACAATGAACTACTGCTGCATAATGAAGATTCGTTGCTACTGCTGAAGATGAATCACTGCTCAAGTATGAACTTCTTCTAAGAATGCGAATATGCTTGAATTAGGTCTGCTGCTATGAAATGCTGCTCTGCTGCTGAAGTGCGAATTATATTGATTGAACTTGATTGTGTAAATGACAATGAAAGACCTTGTACTTATACAAAGTGAGGCACCTCCTCACTTAGGTCGGCCCTTTTAGAATAACCAAAGAAATATAATAAATATCAAAGGTCGGCCCAAATAAGTAACCAATGATAATCTCAAATGCATATAAATTAAATAGCCGATTAGGCTATCATTTAATTTTATGCTTTCTCCTTGAAACGTGTGCAATGGAAGTGCAGCCCTAAGCTGCTATAACATCAACACTCTTTTCATGGCAAATTGTGACAGGTTCTAGTTCATGGTTGTTGGGCATTTTCTTTTCTTGGTTGTCTTTACCTAAAAATCGTGGAGTTCTTCAGATTTTTGGAAGATTTATGGGTTGTTGATTAAGTCTGTGCTTGCGCCAATTTGTAAAAAGGTATTTTCAGATTTACTGGGCATCTTCATCAATGTTTCTAAGCGATTTTGCAAAAATCGTGTTTTCATGGCAACCTGAAGGGTTGTTTTTTGTATCAATTTTTTGACAGAGTTTTTTTTGGTTGAAAATTAAAAATCTATGCAAAGAGTATTTTCGAAAAAAAATTCTGAAAAAAATTTACTAAGAGTTGTTTTTTGACGATTTTTTCCTATCTAAAAAATCGTGGGTTGTTGCTAGAGTTCGCAGACCAGTTTTTTGGGCGATTTTTTTCTCAGCAAAAAATTGTGCACTTGAAGTTTTTAAAGAGTTTTTGAAAAAAATTCTATAAAAATTTTGCAATTTTTGGAAGATTCTTTCTGAAAAAATCTTACTTTTTCAAAGTTTTCGAAGGTTTTTCTGAAAAACCTTACAGTTCGTGAGTTGTGCCAACTGATTGTCCAGTGCTTTGCCAGCTGATCACAGTGTTACTTCATTTTTCGTGCTTTGGAAAATGGGAGGGATGGCGTCTTTGTCCAGTATCATGTTGGAAAATATGAAAAGGTTCAATGAAAAAATTTACTACTTGGAAGCGACGGAAGCTCATTGTTTTCGAGTGTCAGTGTCTAGATTTGGTTGTTCTGCAGGAAAGGATCTATAACCACATGGCAGTTATGCTTCTCCAATTACCAATCACTGATGATATGTTTCCAGATGATTATGGGTAGACTTAGTTTTTGTTTGTACAATGACCATTAAGGGAGGGTATTAAAATATTAAATGTACTATTAATGGTCATCTTAGCTTTAGTTAGTCGCCAGTTAACGTTTAGTAACTTCTGTTTGCACTTTAGTTTGTTTTAGCTTCTTTCTGTTTTTTGTTTTAGTTTGCTTTTGTTTACGATTGTTTCTTTTTAGAAACATCATCTTATAAATTTCTTTATAAGGAGCTTTTGTCTCCTTTTGTAATTAAGCTATTATGAATATCAATTATCATTTCAATTTCTACATATTTATGGATGGTTGACCAATGCTTATCCTGTAAAACGTTTTGGGGGAAAGTGTAAGAATCCAGGTGATTCTTAACCCCGAAAACTCTAACTGTGAATTTTGTTTTTGCAAGTTTTTGTGTTGTTTTGTATTTTTTTGTGGTTTTTGATAAATAACAGGAAGCTGCGATTTTGCTTAGAAAATGCTAAAAAATCCAGAATAAATCTAAAGACAAGAAAAATGCTTGGAAATTGCTTGGAAGAGGTAGGCGTTTGACTTTATTGAGTTTCCTGAACACTTACAATAATTAAAATGAACATATGAAGGAGAATACAAAATTATTTCAATGGAACCTGATTTATTTGCAGCCTTCAGAAGATAGAAAGAAATGTACGGCCCAAGCCAGAGGTTGATCTCCAGTCTCCAGAAACCACGCTTGAAGCTCCAGAAAATGAAGGCGCCCCTATTGCAACCAACTGGAAACCCCAAAGAAGAAGACGTATTCTCAGAAGGAAAAGTACGGCCTTGCTGATCACAAACTGTACGGCCTAGCAGCAGCTCTTAATATTGTACGGCTTTATTGGGAATGGCGCCAGGACTCTGTGAGAATAACTCTGTGAAGTCGCCTCAAATACTAGATGAATAATCTCTGCTAAACTCTGAATGAATAAATCAATGAGCTCAATCTGTAACCTCTGTGTGAAGTCACCAAGATGCAATCTTCAACTGGTATTGCACAGTCTCAGTATGCCAACTCTGAAGAGGTATCGTTCTCCAGAATCAATTCGTCTGCCGGAAACCCTAGGTTTTTGCAAACTCCAATGCTCAGAGCAAAATAAGACAAATTCCAATAACATAACATGATGGTTCGATTTTGTCTTTCCTGTGATTATATACCTCCTTTGAGAAATTCGACCCAAAAGCTCTTCTAATAATCATTTAATAAAAATGATTAAATTTGTCTTTTAGACTTAAGAGAAATACTTTTAATTATTGGCGCCATCATTAATGAATAATAAATATTCATTATATCAAATATTAACTCATTATTATACAAGGTTACCCAAAGTTTCCGAGACAGGGATGGCAGGGGACGGCGGGACGAGTCCCCAAGTTTCCGATTTTTGAGGCCAAAATTAGGGACGGCAGGGGACGGCTATATAAAATATAGGGAAAAGTTAAAATATTCATATGAAAACATGGATAAAGCATACATAATATACGTTATATATAGCATTTGTGTTCAATATTCTTTGTCAATACTCAATACACATTGAAAATTCAGAATTAACATACATGAATCATAATACAACCTCCAAGTTATACTTTATAAACTTATATCAAATTAAATAAGGTTATTTCCAGCTCACAAATTGTTGCGCTCAAGGAGTTTTGGGCATCAAATTGCCTTAATATTCAGCCTATTTCCAATTGTGAAGAACTATTTAAAAAGGTCAAAATCCTAAGTCTTTGTCTCTAAAACCTGTTAGTGAACAGCAAGCAAATAAATTCAAGTTTACACACTTTTGGAATAACTTTTTGTTATTTTTATATATCTCTAATAGAGCATCAAATATTTATCTTGTGAGTGTTCCAAATATTGTGAAAGATATATGAAAATAATTTAAACGAACAACTCAAAAACCAAAAAACTGAAAACTATTATATATATATATATATATATATATATTATTTTTAAAACATGTTTTGACGTGGGGGACTGCTGGGGGACGGCTCAAGCGTCCCCTGGCCGTCCCCTGCCATCCCCGGCACTGGTCAGCCGTCCCTCTTTTGGTCAACCTCGTCCCCCCGTCCCCGGGACGTTTCCTGAGATTTCTGCAAAAAGAGGGACGGTCCCCTGCCGTCCCCCAATACCCGGGACGTCCCGGGAACGGGTACGGGGCATTTTTTGGGGTCCCCGGGTTTCCCTGTTATTATAAAGCATAAGAAATACTTTATAATAGGCCAATTTAATTAAATATTTAAATAATCAACAAAGTGACTTTAATATAAAGTCAAAAGTATTAATTATTCATTAAATCATTAAATACTTCTTATTTCTCCATCTGATCACCAAACTGAATAACTGGGTCGACTCTGAGCTAAGTAGCTGAACCAGGTGCCCTGCCCAAAATAGCAGCTTCCGCCTGACCTAACTTTCAAAAAATAGAAAGTTTCTAAAAATTCCACTTTGGAAGATTCTGCGAAGGCCCAACCTGAAACAACTGCAATACTGGAGCTACCAAACACTGAGTAACTGCCTCAGATGATCCTCTGCACACATCTGTCAGCCTACGAGGATCGAAATAATAGGCTAACCTCATCACCAGCCGCGCTGACTAGGATGGGGACATCACAGTCCGCCCTCCCTGAAATTGCTTGTCCTCAAGCAATCTCAACTCTAGATGCTGTAAGATCTCCTCTGACTCCCATGTAGCATCCTCAACTGGCAAATCTCTCCACTTAACCAGATATTCCCTGATCACACGCCTCCGGAGGTGTCTCTCTCTCATCTCGAGGATGGTCTCAGGCACTAGTATCAGTTTCCCTTCGTCATCAAGGGGTGGCAAAACTGGAGAGGGTACCACATGCTGACCCAATGCCTTTTTTAGGCGAGAAACGTGAAACACATTATGGACCTTGCTATCAGCTGGCAAATCCAACTCATAAGCAACCTCGCCCACTCGTCTGACAACACGAAATGGACCATAGTAGCGAGGCTTCAGCATCTCTGCCCCACTCTTCCCTAGAGTGGACTGACGATACGGCTGCAACATAAGGTATACCATATCGCCCACATCAAAAGTACGCTCAACCCTCTTCTGATCAGCATACTGCTTCTGCTGATTCTGTGCCCGCTGGATATTGTCTCGGAGAGACCTCAAAATGTCCTGCTGACTCTGTAACATATCCCCTGCACTCGGCACTCTGCTATCACTCAATATCAAATCCAAAAGGTTGGGCGCCTCATACCCGTACAAAGCCATAAAGGGTGTCATCTGTATCATCATGTGGTGAGTCGAGTTATAACAATACTCGCATAGATAGATCCATCTCACCCAAGCTCTCTGCTGTCCAGCTATATAATTACGCAAATAACCTTCCACCCACTTATTGACAATCTCTGTCTGCCCATCAGTCTGCAGATGGTAGCTGGTACTCGGCGTCAATTCGGTCCCACAAAGCCTGAACAACTCTTGCCAAAAGTTGCTCATGAACCGACTGTCTCTATCGCTGACTATCGTCCGAGGCAACCCGTGCAGCCGGAATACCTCTCTGAAAAATAGCTCTGTAGTCTACGATGCTGTGAAAGTAGTAGTAATCGGGAAGAAGTGGGCGTATTTAGTCAACCGATCAACCACTACGTAGATGCAATCTTTACCCTGGGCTTTCGGCAAACCCGTGATAAAGTCCATTGATAAACACTCCCACTTCCTATCAGGTATCGGAAGTGGCTGGAGCAATCCAGCAGGATAAGTGTGCTCCTGCTTGTTCTGCTGGCACACAGAACACTCACGGACATACTGTAATACATCAGTTTTCAGACCTTTCCAAGTAAACCGTTCCCGAACCATTTTATATGTTTTATAGTACCCGGGATGGCCCGCCATAGGAAGATCATGAAAGGCTCTCAAAACTGTAATCCTCACCTCTGAGTTAGGAACTAGAAAAATCCGCCCCTTGTAAATGATCAAGTCATCTACAATAGTATACCTGTCGTCCTGCTCTGTCCTGTCAACAATGCCAGAAGCCCATGGGTTCTTAGCATACTCAACAATAATCCGGTGCCTCCAATCCTCTGTGATCTGTGCCAAGGCATTCAACTGAGGTCTGCGAGACAAGGCGTCAGCTACGACATTCTGCTTCCCCTTAATGAAGGTGATATCGAAGTCATACGACTGCAGTTTACTGACCCATTTTTGCTGCCTCTCATTCAAGTCTCGCTGTCCAAGGAAATGTTTCAGGCTATTATGGTCTGTACGGACACTGAATTTGCTGCCTACCAAGTATTGCCTGAACTTAGCCAAAGCATGCATAATGGCTAACATCTCCTTGTCGTAAATACTGTAGAATCTCTCAGGACCCCTGAGCTTCCTGCTCTCGAAAGCAATAGGATGTCGCTACTGCATCAAAACGGCACCAATGCCCTCTCCTGAAGCATCACAGAACAAATCAAATGACTTCGTAAAGTCAGGTAATGCTAGCACCAAACATGAGGTCATGATCACCTTGAACCTGTCGAAGCACTCCTGCGCCTGTGGTGACCAAGTAAAAGCCCCTTTCTTTGTCAAGTCAATAAGGGGTGCGGCGTGACATGAGAACCCACTAACAAATCTCCTATAAAATGCACACAACCCAATGAAGCCTCTGAGCTGCGTAAGGTTCTCAGGTACCGGCCACTCAACTATAGCTCGGACCTTTTCGGGGTCCATACTCACTCCCTTGGCACTGATGATGTGCCCCAAATACAACAACTCCTCCATACCAAGCTCACACTTGGATTCCTTAGCATAGAAAGACTCATCTGCTAAGATACCCAAGACTCCATCTAAGTGAGCCAGATGCTCCTCCCATGACCTGCTATAAACCAAAATGTCGTCGAAGAAGACTAACACAAATCTCCTCAACTGAGAACTGAAAACCTTGTTCATAGTCGCCTGAAAAGTGGCAGGTGCATTGGTTAACCCGAATGGCATAACCAAGAACTCAAAGTGACCGCAATGACACCTGAAAGCGGTTTTCTCAATATCCTGCTCCCTCATCTGAATCTGGTGATACCCTGATCTCAAATCAATCTTCGTAAAGAAGACAGGTCCGTGCAACTCATCAATCAGCTCGTCAATGCGTGGAATAGGGTACCTGTTCTTAATTGTTCTTTTGTTAAGCTACCTGTAATTTATACACATCCGAAGTGACCCATCTTTCTTCTTCACCAATACAACCGATGAAGCAAAAGGTGACTTGCTAGGTCTGATATGCCCCATAGCTAACAACTCATTGATGGTCTTCTCTATCTCATCCTTGAGTCGTTTCGGGTGTTTGTAGGGAGTGATCATAACGGGCTTGGCGCCCTCCTCCAACTCAAGGATATGCTCCGTGCCTCAGTCTGGAGGTCTACCAGGTGGAATGTCACTAAACACTTTGGAGTGTTTAGTCCTCAAGATCTAAATGTCAGGGTGGTACTCAGTCTTCTGTTGCTCCTGCTGTGCTGGCATTAACATACACTCTACAGCCCAGTCAACCATGTCATGACGAATGAGTCTCTCCATCCGTCTGTACAATACCATCCTCAGATTACTGTCTCTAATGGCTTTGATGACATGAGGTCTCCCATTAGCCTTGAACTTCATCTCCATGTCTCGTAGATTGAGTGTGAACTCACCCAGATCATGAAGCCATGCCATCCCTAACACCACATCAGTATCCCCCATATTAACAACATAGAATTCAGTCTTGAACTCATAGTTGTTCAATCGCATCGGCAGATCAGTTATTTTCCTGTCACACTTGAGGGTGTATCCATCAGCTACCTTAACCCGAATACCCTCAAACTCTTCCGTCTGTATGCCACGCTTCTCAACCAAACGTGCATCTATGAAGTTGTGCGTCGCACCTGTGTCAAGCAGTGTTATAACTTTCTGACCAGCTAGGAGCCCACGTAGCCTAAAAGAGCCATCTCTCTGAAGACTAGTCAAGTGTGCCTCCTGTAATTTCCTTCTACCATCATGTTCACTATCATTTTCAGACTTTTCATCATTTGAATGTTCTGAATCAGCTTGCTGGTCTGACAGGTCAGATTGCTCTTCACCCTCATAAAACCACTCCATTTGATTACTTTTGGCTTTAGGACGAAGAGGGTATATATGTTTTTCATCATAGGGTGCCTTGCACCAAAAACATAACTTCTTCTTGCGTAGTTCGTTCAATGTCTCTCTGTCAAACGGTGGTGCATTATTTCTTTTAGGATCACGTGGATCTCTCTTCCTGTCAAATGGTCTATCTCTATCAAACGATCTATTTGGCCTTGAGTTTGGCGTAGAACCCGAAGAGAACCTGCTGCGAGGTGCTGCATGCTCCATACTGCGTGCCTTCCTCATCGCCTCCTGAAGGGTGGGGGGATCAAATGCCTTGACCCATCCTCTCATCAGCTCATATAACCCCTCGGTGAAGAGGATGACAAGTCTCCTCTCCGAAATACCTGTCACCATGACTGCCGTTTTCTGAAACTCCCCAATGTAAGCATCCAAACTACCTGTCTGTCTGAGCTGTGCTAGCTCTCTAAAGTAAAGTTCTGGATCTTTTTTATCAAATCGCTCAATAAGCCTGCCAGTGAAATCCTGGTAAGTAGTAACCCGATGATGACCCAGTGTGTACATGCTGTGATGCCACCAATCATGCACCAATCCATCAAGGTGTAGTGTGGCAAATTTAATGGCCTCGTCCTCCTGCATAGGTCTCAAAGATAGGTAATTATCTAACTTCTGAACCCACGATCTCGCTGAATTCTTATCCGAGCCATCAAAATAAGGCAAGACAATCTTGCTCACTGCATGCTAAAGATCTCTGTTCACCTGTGGTGGCTGCTGGTACTGATAAGCTCTGCGCTCAAATCTACCTCCACCTCTGGGCTTATGCACATCCATAAACTCATGAAATGTCAACAACTGTCTAATCTCAGGAGCCAGTGTAGAATACTCTCCAAACAGTCCAGTCACGTCTGCCACTGAAGTGCCATGCTGTGGCTGAAACTCTGCGTGGTGACCCTGTTGCTCCGTCTCCGGAGTCGGTGGTGCCTCTCTACTGATAAAGGTAGGTTGTCCAGGCCTACGCTCGTGAACAACCGGTGACAACTGCGGTCGTGTAGACATCTGTGGCTGGTCTATGCCTCCTGAACCACTGGACTGCCCTATCTGAATGTAATGCTGGTGAGGCGGAGTATACTGTCTTATGGTACCTATCAGCTGTGACATCATGTCCATCATGTTGTCATGTCTACTCCTGTATTCTGCCTCAATCATCTCAGCATTTTCCTTCTCTTTCCCTGAATCTCTAGGAATTTCTTGATCTGCCATGAATGTAGTCACACTGTTTTCACTACTGCAAGGGCTAGACCTGTGAATGCCTAATATACCTGACACTGTCTCACCTTCAGGAATCGGTGGACCTGTCCAATCCTCAACTCTGCCTGTCCCTACACCTTTGATATAATGAATAGTATCTCTGCTAATGAAAAGGCAACCAAAAAGCACACTGTAATCTGAAAAAGCAACTGAAAAAGCACAGGATGGCAGGAGATCTGTGCTCTGATACCACTGTAAGAATCCAGGTGATTCTTAACCCCGAAAACTCTAACTGTGAATTTTGTTTTTGCAAGTTTTTGTGTTGTTTTGTATTTTTTTGTGGTTTTTGATAAATAATAGGAAGCTGCGATTTTGCTTAGAAAATGCTAAAAAATCCAGAATAAATCTAAAGACAAGAAAAATGCTTGGAAATTGCTTGGAAGAGGTAGGCGTTTGACTTTATTGAGTTTCCTGAGCACTTACAATAATTAAAATGAACATATGAAGGAGAATACAAAATTATTTCAATGGAACCTGATTTATTTGCAGCCTTCAGAAGATAGAAAGAAATGTACGGCCCAAGCCAGAGGTTGATCTCCAGTCTCCAAAAACCACACCTAAAGCTCCAGAAAATGAAGGCGCCCCTATTGCAACCAACTGGAAACCCCAAAGAAGAAGACGTATTCTCAGAAGGAAAAGTACGGCCTTGCTGATCACAAACTGTACGGCCTAGCAGCAGCTCTTAATATTGTACGGCTTTATTGGGAATGGCGCCAGGACTCTGTGAGAATAACTCTGTGAAGTCGCCTCAAATACTAGATGAATAATCTCTGCTAAACTCTGAATGAATAAATCAATGAGCTCAATCTATAACCTCTGCGTGAAGTCACCAAGATGCAATCTTCAACTGGTATTGCACAGTCTCGGTATGCCAATCTGAAGAGGTATCGTTCTCCAGAATCAATTCGTCTACAGGAAACCCTAGGTTTTTGCAAACTCCAATGCTCAGAGCAAAATAAGACAAATTCCAATAACATAACATGATGGTTCGATTTTGTCTTTCTTGTGATTATATACCTCCTTTGAGAAATTCGACCCAAAAGCTCTTCTAATAATCATTTAATAAAAATGATTAAATTTGTCTTTTAGACTTAGGAGAAATACTTTTAATTATTGGCACCATCATTAATGAATAATAAATATTCATTGTATCAAATATTAACTCATTATTATAAAGTATAAGAAATACTTTATAATAGGCCAATTTAAATAATCAACAAATATTTAAATAATCAACAAAGTGACTTTAATATAAAGTCAAAAGTATTAATTATTCATTAAATCATTAAATACTTCTTATTTCTCCATCTGATCACCAAACTGAATAACTGGGTCGACTCTGAGCTAAGTAGCTGAACCAAGTGCCCTGCCCAAAATAGCAGCTTTCGCCTGACCTAACTTTCTAAAAATAGAAAGTTTCTAAAAATTCCACTCTGGAAGATTCTGCGAAGGCCCAACCTGAAACAACTGCAATACTGGAGCTACCAAACACTGAGTAACTGCCTCAGATGATCCTCTGCACACATCTGTCAGCCTACGAGGATCGAAATAATAGGCTAACCTCGTCACCAGCCGCGCTGACTAGGATGGGGACATCACAGAAAATGATTTTTTCATCCATGAAATTTTGAAATATTTGATGCACAACTCCTTAACATTGTGACCCATTCCATTTATATCAAGTATCTAGTACCAAACATTGTCACCCTATTCCATTTATATCAAGTACCTACTATCAAGGATCACTTGAATATGATTTGATGCATAAAATATCAAGGTTGTCCATCTCTGGAATGTTCCCATTAAAAAATATATATATTTTGCAAACTAAATCTTTTTTCCACTGCATTGCGGCCTCAAACAAGCTTTCACTATATAGAGAAGCCACCAATTGCATACTCAAAACTATTAAAGGTTGATATGCGACCAAAGACACACCAAGAACACAAATCAGACCAAAGAAGGGTCGACGGAATAAATCATCAGTATTTATGAATCCAGTTTAACATTATTATCATCATATTTATTATGCAAATTCTGTATTTTGTGAAATAATATGATTATTTTCTCTCCCAGAGAACTGCCACTGATGACATCATCATGGGCATGTAAGCTGCTGACTAGGCTGACTAATACCTTGCCAAGTCTCTGTAGATTCACCAGTGAAAAATTTGAAGGCAGAAAGGTGATTATGATGCAGTCCGTACTACCAATAATAGTACAACCCCTAGCCACATAGCAAAGTGTCTACAGATGACCCGCATCCTTTGTTCAACAAGATTCACTGCTCCTGACTGAAAACTATTGCTGATTTGAGTGGAATCTGCTGTCACTGACTGATGGATCTGCTGCTTGACCAGTGAGCTGCTGCAACGATGGGTTCTTTATTTAATTTGGAGTTTAGTAGACCATGACCTGCCTGCTGTCATCTATACTTGTTTTAATGAGTATCTAATATTTTTTTAGCTGCTCAACTGAGAATAATGAAGGAATAAATATTGTTGACTGTTAATATTCGTTCAATGTTGTACTAGAGTTGACTGAAACATTGTAATATGTCCAGTCCATTTCACTAATAGCACAAATCTTGACACAACATAATGCTGAATGTGAAGAAAGAACAAGTTTATTTAGGAAAATAGAATAAGAAAAGAACATGTGTCACTTCTAGGAAATTATGAGACTAAAGCATAAGCCTATTCTATAAATAAAATGAAGAAAATAAATTCATGTTATGGACAGAGATTGTTTAGAAGAACACAGCGAATAAAGCTTTGCAAGGATGGGCTTTTTTGAAGGAAGTCCATTTTTAGGAGTGCATCTAAATATAGGAATGGGCTTACTTGTCTATAAGTATGACAAGACTCCTTATAATAAGTCTTTTCTTTATGGAAAATTATGTGATTGAACGGAACAAGCACATAATATTTTGAAGGTTAGCCTTCTTCACAATGGGCAGTAGATCACTTGAGAGCTTTCCCTGTTCTGTATAATTGCAAGTGTCATAACATATGTTTACTGTTCTTTAAAATGGGAAATTTATTTTTAAAACAGATTTTGGTTTGAAAAATCATAATTTTGTTATAAAATATTATTGATTTCAAATATGTAGTAGTTGACTGTCATAACTGCTGCTTTAGAAATCTTGGGTTCTGCTGAAGTGAAGTCCCAGTTGAAAGACCTCTAAACCGTCCTATCTTCACAATCGATAGGTATCATTACAGATGTTTATTGTTCATAATGGTGAAAAATTTAATTTCAAATCAGATTTTGGTTTGAAAAAATCAAAATTTTGTTTAAAAAAATTGCCAATTTCAAAAATGTAGAAATTGATGGTCATAATTGCTGCTTTTTAAATCTTATTTTCTACTAAATTGAAGTCCCAGTTCAGATATCTCTAAATTGTCCTCTTATTGGACATCTATAACTAATCCCATAGTTAAGTATTTGGCTGTTTTGATTGTTGAGGTGGCATCTGTAAATCTTCCTATTCTTGAGAAATTATAAATCAACAAATGTATGAGATATTGGAATGCATCTATAAACTGTCCTATAATTGAATGTATGTCAATAGCCCTATGATTGTATATCAATATAATAAAGGTGATGTAAACCAAGGAGCAGAGGTTCAAAGAATACAGCCAAATCAGACTTCCATCATTGAATCCTGCAACAATGGCATGCCGCATGGCAATGTCAAAAGTGTTAGTGTTTCTTAGATCAGATTAAACAATGAAAGCACTTAATAATATTGCAACACATAAGACAAAGAACACAACAAAATACCCTGGGAAAACCCTCCTCTTGAAGGAGAAAAACCCAGCAAATGAATCTCTTATATAATGTAGCACAAGAGCAGAAATCTGCTTACAACTCAGGCCCAGCAATGGCCAACAATGAATACAATGAGGTCGCACCTCTCCTAGATGCACAAGATACAAATGAATATGTTCTTCCTTGAAATCGGATCTGCTGCTATGAAGTGCGAATTCTGCTCTTGAGGAAATGCGAACTTGCTTGGTGGATTGGATGATGAACAATGACAAGAAGACCTTGTATTTATGCAAGAGAGGGGCCTCTTCAAGTTAGGTCGGCCCCCTTTAAGGAAAACATAATTAATACATACAATTTAGGGTCGGCCATAGTAAGTGCGAATCCTTTAAGGGTCGGCCCTTTGACATTTGTAAATATTGTAATCATGAATTAAATAGCCAAAGGCTATTCATTTAATTCATGTACTTCTTCTTGTAAATTGTGCGAAGTGCAGCCCTAAGCTGCTATAACATCAACACTCCCTCTCAGCTAGGGATGAACTTCCATCTGCACAAGACACATCATATCAAAATGAAAACAAAATAGAATATCACCTCATCGTGATATCAACCATTATGTCTACCTCCATAGATGGTATAAACAAGTGCTCAACACTTAATGTGATGTTGTCACCTCAATGTGACTTTCACCATGGCTCTCCCAAAGGGTGATATACAAGCACAAATAAATCATCACGGATTCCCTCACGTGATGCTGTCATGGAGTCACACACATGACATCCACCATGGCTCTCCCAGAGGGTGGAAACAAGAGCTTTCACCTCAAATCTCAAAGAGAAATGCATAAAAAAAATCATCACGGATTCCCTCACGTGATGCTATCATGGAGTCACACACATGACATCCACCATGGCTCTCCCAGAGGGTGGAAACAAGGGCTTTCACCTCAAATCTCTCTCAATAGAGAAATGCATTATCAAGGGCTTGCACCTCAAATCTCTCTCAATAGAGAAATGCATTATCAAGGGATTTCACCTCGAACTTCTCTCAAAGAAAAACTCATTAAACAAAGGAACACTGATACTGAGACTCCCTCTCAGCAAGGACTTCATTCTCCATCATATCAAGCTTGTCTCGAAGGTACACAATCATTATCCCAAAAAATGTTTGATGAGAATGACTGCTATCTGCTCATCAGTGCTGATATACCTCAACTGAATATCTTTCCTCAATACCATATCTCTGATATAGTGGTATGCTTAGTTTTGTCATGAAACACATAAAAAAAGGAAAGCTTCTCAAAGCTTTGATTAACACAAAGGATGACAGTTGGCTTCAATAATTGTTCAACCTATCCTGCAAGGAACTTTCGAAGCCACGAACTGCCACACAATCTATAAAGTACTCAGCCTCTGCTGTACTCAGTCCCACAGAAGACTGCTTCCTATTGAACCAGGATATCATCGCAGGCCTCAACTGAAACAGCATCTAGAGAAAACACAACCATCTTCTTTAGATTCACTAGGCTCCCTCTGAATCTTCAATCACTTGTATCAACCACTTGACCAAGATTGCCTGCAACGTTTGTTTATTCTCAGTGAGTCATAGAACTCCCTCTTGATCCTGGCTTCAGAGATTGCAAAGAAGACTTCTGGAGATGTACTCCCTCTAGCCACCAACTCAGTCCCTCTAGTGTTTACTCCCTCTTGATCATTTCTTTGGTTGACATGACTTCTTCACAAGATGCCTCAAGCTTTTCATCACTAAGTAATCTCTTATCATCTTCTTCCCCCTAAACCTGTCCAGGAAGCATTTTAGATAGAGATTACTAACAGTCCATAATTGTCCAAAGAAATATCAAGATTAGAATCGTACAAGTTATATCATGAATGAAATTTTTCCAAAGATCTTATGCTAGTGAACACAATTCAAGAGAATCTACTATCTCTCTTAATTACAAGATCCAAAGAATAAATAAATGATATAACTGAGAAACCAAAGAACACTTATCTTTTAACTATTCTGATAGGTCCAAATGCTGGACATAGTGTGATACGTTGTACTTGAGCTCAGATCAATCCGTACCCTTCACAGTTTGAACACAATGATGACCTGAAAGGTACTTTGACTTCGAGAGATATCTCCAGCCATCAATATAGTCCAATGATTGCAAGCTATGACTCCAAGCTTGATCATTTCTTCATTCGGTATGACTTCGATATCCAATCTTTCCAGATGCAGATTGCTTGATGCTCAGGTTATCTCCATGTTATAGCATGAATTAATAATTACAAAAACAATTCATGAACATTATTCAACCATGCAATACTTATCTCATGGATTTCAAAATCTCCTGAGTAATAGATAATTAATTCATCAATCATGACATGTCTTTCTTTCAATTTCATAGAAGAGCTAATCTCAGCAAAACAAAAGGCAATCTTCACAAATTAGCATGATCCTACTTGCAATGAATAAATCTAAAGAATCTTATCACAGTGATCACTATTTACTGGTCACACATAATCCTAAGTAAATAATGTCAGATTTGCATAACTCAACAAATTGAATTTTAGCCTAGAATAGTAAATACAATCAAAAACAAAGAATACTTATCTCTTAAATATTCTGAAGGATGGACACCGTATGATATGTTGCTCTTGCGCTTAGTACACAACCTTCACAGCTTGAACATAGGCCCATGACTAGAGTAGAAATTCACTAGAATCATTTTGGGGAGAGATCTCGATCACATCCGCAAATGAAGCATGCTGATTAGGCCTGGTAGGACAATCCTTCGCATAGTGACCAAATTTGTCACATTTAAGCATTGAACACGAGAGAGGTCCCACTTCTTCTTGAATGCAGGAGCACCATCTAACCCATTATCTTGATTTCTTTTAAAGAATCCTTTCTTCCAACCTTTTCCTTTCTTCGATGAATGAGAGGCGAGAACATGTAAATCTTCATTCTTTGAACTTTGACCAATGCCCCTTGCCGTTAGTCTCGACTCCTCTTGAATGCAGTCAATCCTCAATCGATCAAACTTGGGAAGTTTAGATCTTGCACTGATTCCTTGAATAAACGACTCCCATGAAAGCGGAAGACCATTGAGAGCAAGCATGGTCAAATCCTTGTCATCAACAATATGACCAATGGTAGAGAGTTGATCTCTCAATTCGGAAATCTTCATGAAGTAGGTGATGACAAAGTCTTCTTCCGCCATCTTAATGTGAAGTAGTTGTTGCTTCAAGGTTAGGGCACGACTGGTGTTGTTGATTTCGTACATCTCTTCCAATGTTTTGAACATCTCCCTTGCAGTATCCAACTTGAAGACAATCGGAACAATATGATCTTTGACGGAATCAACCAACACTTTCTTTGCCCTAGCATTTTTCTTCCTCCACTACAACTTCTCTTCTTCCTCCTCAGGTTCGGGAACTTTTGTTTTCACAAACTCAGCCAAATCATTCTCTTCCAATGTGAGCATGATCCTGAACCTCCATGATGTGTAGTTAGAAACTCCTTCGAGTCTATCCTCGATTTTAAGACCGTTCACCATCTTGAAATTTGAAATAGGAGATAGACTGAAAAAGATTAGAGTGAGTGCTGCAAACTAAATTTGATCACGATCTTTTTCAAACCCGCTCTGATACCATGTTAGTGTTTCTTAGATCAGATTAAACAATGAAAGCACTTAATAATATTGCAACACATAAGACAAAGAACACAACAAAATACCCTGGGAAAACCCTCCTCTTGAGGGAGAAAAACCCAGCAAATGAATCTCTTATATAATGTAGCACAAGAGCAGAAATCTGCTTACAACTCAGGCCCAGCAATGGCCAACAATGAATACAATGAGGTCGCACCTCTCCTAGATGCACAAGATACAAATGAATATGTTCTTCCTTGAAATCGGATCTGCTGCTATGAAGTGCGAATTCTGCTCTTGAGGAAATGCGAACTTGCTTGGTGGATTGGATGATGAATAATAACAAGAAGACCTTGTATTTATGCAAGAGAGGGGCCTCTTCAAGTTAGGTCGGCCCCCTTTAAGGAAAACATAAATAATAAATACAATTTAGGGTCGGCCATAGTAAGTGCGAATCCTTCAAGGGTCAGCCCTTTGACATTAGTAAATATTGTAATCATGAATTAAATAGCCGAAGGCTATTCATTTAATTCATGTACTTCTTCTTGTAAATTGTGCGAAGGAAGTGCAGCCCTAAGCTGCTATAACATCAACAAAAAGGGGAGGCCCAGAGTGAAAAAATGATTGACCAAGATATTCTACTTGATTCCCCTCACAAGATAGTATTCGCGAACAAGACAACTTAGGGTTTCAAGCCATGTCCACTAGGTGACAGGATCTGGGCCTGAAGATGAAGTCCACCTAGGGAATCACAACTAGCACTCAAATATAATGTGATTGACTGAGTGAGAAGTAGAGAACGGAAAAGCTTTGCTGAAGTGGCACGTGGGAAGCGCTTGAGAAAAGAAATCAAGGCACCATCCTTCGATCCACCAATGAATTGGTAGGTGGAGAGAAGAGAACAAAATGAAGCATGTCGACAAAACCCTAGAAGATCCTCAGTTTTATCATGATTTTGGAAGTCGAATGGAAATCAAGAAAGTTACAAAGAGATCACACTATCGCTGGAAAATGCTACTTTAGATAACCATCTATATGATCCAAGGCAAATGACACTAATTGGAAATTTTATGGTGCATGGCCAACCAGAAAAAAAATTGAAAAGTGGGTAGGAGCTTCATCGGTTTATCAAACTATATAAAAATTTTCCCAAAAGACTTTTTCATTGTGAAATGTCCAAGTGACGAAGAAAGGGAGAAAATATTGTTTAGAGGTCCTTAATGAACGGAGGGCATTACTTTACACACCAAGAAATGGTCCCAAAATTCTGATACTATAAGTTTCAAGATGCCAAAAATACCAACCTAGATCCATCATTACAATCTATGGGAAGAATACTAGGAGTGATCTATTTTGAAGGAGATCGGTTCATGTTTAGGAAAGTTCTATGTTGTAATGAAGAAATTCTCAATGACAACTCAAGAATTTATGCTTGAATCTGATTCTAAAAGCTCCTTGTCATCCACTCCCGAAATTTATCTCTCTTGATTCAAATATGAGTAAATGGAGATAGTCAATAGAAATTGAATTTTTTCCATCCTTTTGTGGAGAAAGAAACAAAAAAGCAGATCACTATTACAATGGAAAGGAATGCTTTGGTCTCTCCACACTCTATTGGAAACCTTCCTCACTCTACTCCTAATGAGGAAACAAGACCTATTTCTATTACAAATGAAAAAGTTTAAAAGAGAGCTTCCCTATTTTTGTAGGGATTGTTGGAACTCTCCCCATCCTAGCATTTGAAACAACAAAGGATCCTAGGCTTCTTGACGTTAGTTGTAGTTCTCCAATAATGATCTAGCTAACAATGATGGTGATACAACCGACTAGGAAAGAGATGTTGAGAAGCTAGTTTCACTGGAGAATTATTCTATCTCTCAAACTGAAATAAATAAGGGAAAACCTAGTTGCAGACCCACGACAAGGAGAGAAAGGAAAAAAACAAAGGAAGACACTTTGGAGGAGATCAAGACAATGTCTCAAGCAACTTTATACTTTGACAAACAAAAAGAAAAGCGAGGGGGGAAATGTCCCTTGCTAGCCCAATCAAGATTTTATTATGAAATGTTAGGGACTTCAATGCCCCTAACAAAAGACACTTAGTTAAGCGTCAACTTGATGTGCAAAATCAAAATATAATTCTTTTCAAAGAAACCAAGTTAATCATTGACGAAGCTGCCAAGTTAGTTCAAAAATGGTTCAAATGGAAAGGCATTTTACTTCAGCAAATGGAGGTTTAGGGGGCCTAGCAATCCTCTAGTATGGCAAAACCACTAGCATATCTCCACTAAATCAAGGAATTAATTGGTAACTATGCCAAGTAACTTCTATTTCTTCTAGTCTCACTTTTTTTCTATTTAACATTTATGGTCCAAATATCCCACCTCAATAGAACATTTTATGGGAGTCTTTATTAGCAGATAGACTCCCATTTAGAATGACTTATTGAATTAGGGGAAGACATCAATGTTTTGTTAGATATTAATGACAATCAAGGGGGAATAGCCAAGGTTTCTCAATCCTAATTTGAATTCAACAATTTTGTTTAACAAAACTCCCTTGTCGATGTACAACCAAAAATGGGATTTACACTTGGAACAAGAAGAGATTGGGCTCCCTCAACATCTCTAAAAGATTAGACAGATTTTTGCTTTCAGCTAAATGGTTGAGTTTAAATATTATCACTGATGGATGCATTATTCTAGGGTTTGTTTCAGATCATTTTTCAACAACCCTATCATGGTACAAAGATAGAGCAAATCCCAAGTGTCCTTTCAAATTGTAAATTATGTGTTCAAGGATGAATCCTTGCTTGAGTGGGTAAAAGATTGGTGGAAGACAACGCCCAAATTCAAAGGAACAAAAACATTTATCTTGGTCTAGAAGCTTGCAACACTCAAAGCGAAAATCAAGGTTTGGAACAAGAACAGTTTCAAAAATATCTTCAAAAAAAATAAAGGTTGGAAAGTGAACCCTTCGCTCTCAATGAGTAAGCCATTAAGGGAGGAATGTTCCAAGGTCATTTCATGAAGAAGAAGGCTCTCCTAACCAAATTAGCAGATCTACAAGCAAAAGAGGATATACTTTAGAGGCAAAAGTCACGAGAGATATGACTAAAAGGAGGGGATCATAACACAAAAAATTTCAAAATTCCACCTTAGTCAAGAGAAGCGAAGCCAAAATCACTAACCTCATTTCTTCCAAGGGTGATAAGTTGAATAATCAAGAAATAAATGAGGTAGTCTATTTTTTCTCTGAACTTCTCGGTAGTGATGAGCCATTTAGGCTAAAAGAGCAGCTAGACTTCATGGGTATAATCTCAAGGGTTATCATGGATGTTGAAAATCAAATGGTAATGGAACCCTTCATTCAAGAAGAGATCAAATCAGCTTTAAATTAGATGCACCCGAATAAGGCCCTAGATCTAGCTATCTCACAACATATTTTCAAAAATGTAGGTGGAGGCTTGTAATGGGTCACAGAATTACAAGAAGGTTCTTAAACCCCTCAATTGCACTTTCATCACGCTCATATTGAAGAATTCATCCCTAGAGTCATTTGCAAAATTCAAGCCTATTTCTCTATATAATACCCTCTACAAGAGTTTGGAAAAAAATTTAACAAATATATTAAAAACTGTTCTCTTGGCCTTAATTTCAGATGCACAAAGCGGCTTCATTCCAGCGAGAATCATTTCAGAACATATAATCACCACTCATGAGATTATTCATTATGTAATATTTATCCAAATCCAACAACAAGAGTATAATAATTAAATTGCATATAAGCAAATCATATGCCAAAGTGAATTGGCAATTTCTATGGAGATTCTATAAAATTTTGGGTTCTTCTTGCCTTGGCAAGAACTAATTTTTCATGAGATTACTCTATTTTGATAAATGGAGGTCTGAAGGTTTCTTTGGTCCCACAAGAGGCATCCATCAAGGGGACCCATTGTCTCCCTACTTATTCATCTTAATGGCGGAGGGACTAGGAAAATGCATCACTCAAGCTAAGATAGACAACAGATGGGCTGGTATAAAAGCCATTGAAGGCTTTGAAGCCTTTACTCATTTACAGTTTGCATATGACACAATTTTGTTTTCTTCTTCGACATATCTCCAAGATCTCAACAAAGGATCACTAGAGTCCTAGGCTTTAGCTGCAGCTCCCTTCCCTCCTGATACCCAGGAGTTCCAATGTATGCAGGTGTTTGTAAAGCAGCACTTTGCTCCTCACTACTAGATGCCTTTGAATCTTGACTGCAGTGTGGAGAGACAAATGATTGAGCTTTGCAAGGAGGATTACAATGATAAAATCGATAGCGTTGGCCCTTCCACTTTATCTCTTCTCGGTCTTTAAACCTCCAAGTGGGATTATATCTATCATCAATAAGATAATGAAAGACTTCATTTGGCAAGGCACAAAGGGTAAGAGGAAATAGTCATTAATAGCCTAGGACAAAATATATTTACCTCTAAAGAATGGTGGTGCTGGCCTCAAGAATTTGCTTCTTCAAAATATGGCTCTAGAGGGAAACTTGTATGGAATATTTATGCAAATAGGGATTCCATATGCAACAAAATAATGAGAAAGAAATTCTTGATTCAATGGAGGATACCAAAACTCTTACAACTAGGAATCCACCATCTAATTCTCACGTCTTGAACTTTATTTTAAGATGCAGATTTATTATTATAAATTATTTATCTTGGGAAATAAATAATGGAAGGAAAGCCCCCTATCAAGATGACTCGTGGAATGGACACCACCCTTTAAGTGAGACGTAACTTTGTAGAAATTGGAAACCATTTAGTTCAACAATGGGCTTCCACAATATCAGACTATGTGTTGCCTTCTTAGTCAAATAATTTAACATATTACAAATGGAAAACTATTCCCAAAGAAGGATGTTCACATGAGCAAGTGGGTTGTCTAGTCAATATTTTAAATCAGCTCTGGCTTCATATCACAAAAAGAGAGGACAATCTTAAATGGATATGTTCTAGCTCAAGGACTTACTCAGTCAAGCTTGGCTATAAACCTCTTTTGGCTGATCTAGAAGACTGTACTTATTGAACAATTAAATGTTAGGACTATTTACCCAAAGCTAGTGGCTTTGCTTGGACTGCCATTAAAAGGAAAGTCCTCACAGGAGACAAGTTGCAAAAATTGGGTTTTTCAGATCCCTTAAAATGTGTCCTATGCCTCCTAGAAAAGAATCAAATATGCATCTTTCTATCAATTGCCTTTTTACTGAAAAAGTTGGCATCGGCAGTCCAACAAGTTAAAAGGTTCCTTTTCTCCCCGTGAAACTTTGCTGCAACTATTCAAGAATTGGTCAACAAGCAAACAAAAGTCAACTCTCTCAAATCTATGGAACACAAATCCATCTCTCCAGTATGGACCATTTGGAAGGACAAAAATAGAAGGATCTTCCATGACAAAGGATGCAAGTGCAAGTCTATAATATCATAGCTAGAAATAGCAATATCAGAAGTCACTATAAGCAAGGTAGTTACACAATCAAAAAAAAAAGACTTTTCTCTACTTGGGATAAAGATATGCTAATTAATTGGACCAAGTTGAAACTCCCCCTTGTTCATAGGATGTCCGCATCAACTTTTAATTATATTAACAAATCTAGGATCAAATAGATCCCTCCCTCAATAGGAAATTGGAAGATGAATTTTGATGGTACATCCTGTAGAAATCTTGGTGCCTCAAGTGTAGGATATGTCATTCAAGATTCTAGTGGCATTTTAATCAAAGTGGCCTTGAAATAGCTTGCCCCAAGGATGAATAATGAGGCAAAGAATTCCTCAACTTACAGCTGCTCAAGGATAAGGTGATCAAAGAAGGCGACTCATTGGTAATTACTCGATGTGTAAAGAAGAGGCATTTATCAAATTGGAGTTCACAATATTTTGAAGGAAGCATTAACACTCCTAGACTCCCTAGAGGAATACCTCATCTCCATTGCCTTAGGGAGGGCAACAAGATTTCAAATCTCCTATTGAATTGGGGTATTGAGCAATCAGAAGCCATAATTTTAGATGATCAATTGACAATGTGGTAGAAGTTGAGACTCATGCGATAATATGTGAGCAAGGCAAGCCTTGCTCAAAATTAAAGCTTGCGAGTACAAAATATTGGCAATCGTGTTATTGACATAATTCCATAACATGCTGCCTTTTTTCATTTAACTGCAAGCTCTTTTTGCTCCACCAACTTTGTTGTTGACGCATGGTGCTCTCATTGTAATCTATCGACAATGGAGATAGTGAAGCTAGGCTCAAGCATTTGTCAAATGGAATCTATCAATGAGATTTCTTGGCCAAGCTTCGAAAGGTTTTCTTTTTCCTTGTAATGGAGGCCATAGAAGAAATTTTGAGCCAAGATTTTTTTGAGGATGCTATACAACATCATGTTAATTCAAAGATATCTTCAATTTATGTAAGCAATTTGCTCATGCTCATTGGGTATTGTAATAACCACCCTCAATTTTTCTTTTGCAAATATGTTAGCCTCAAAGTAAATGAAAGCATAACAAGTTCCTTTCCACTTTCTAATTACCCAGTTCCCGGATTGGGCAAGATAAGAGCATACAGTGTCAAGATTACAATTTACCAAATTACGACTTGTTGGAAAGAAGCATCAAGCAGCAAGCCAGCCAAACCAGCCAAACCACTTATTCAGTGGGATGCATAAACAATACAGGAAAGAAACCATCCGCTTATTCAGTGGGAATTACAAGGCATAATGGGAAAGCTTATACAATGTTTGATAATGTTTAAACATGCTTCTTCCACTTTTTAGTGGTGAGCTATTACAATATTACCACTTGTTCAATGGGGTAAGTACATCAGCAATAACAAATTTAAACCCACTGGTGGTACTACCATCCAATGCCTTTAAAACAAAGTGCATAGAAATTGAAGCTTTTGGTGGTATAACCATCTAAAGCATTACAAGGTTAGCACATATGCATTGTGAACACCAAAATAAGAGAATTAGCAGCTGATATAAAGTGTTGATGTAAGTAACTGATGAAACACCCCACAATAGCACCAAATAACATGTACCCAATAACCCAGCTATAAAATAGCAATGTGACACCTTGAATAGATGAATTAGAAGGCTGGTACAGGTCTGAAACACCCCTTTTGCTGCTGTACTTTGAACAAATCAGAACTGAAACACTGTTGTTCGTGCTTTGGAAACTCAAAAAAGATGCAGATGAGCACACCCACAAGCAAAATACTGGAAAACTCCCTTCAAACTCCACCCAACACACCTCAAAACACTAGATTGATCTTTATCAAAGGAACATCCAAAACTGAAACTCGATTTGAAGCATAATGGTGATCTTTGAAATGAAATCACTCCAATCTAGTTAGGGATTATCTGTCAAATCCAAAACTAAAAATCAAATGAGGGTTTTCATCCTCAAAAGATTATGGAAGAACTCACAAGTTCAATCTGATAGCATAACAGTATGAGAAAACTTTAGCATATCCAATTGAGCCCCCAACACCTCCTTTTATAGCTTTTTTCAATGCTCTTTCGAAAAAGCGTTTTTTTATTTTTCGCTGCTTTTTCAAAAAAAAAATGCTTTTAACGAAAAATCACTTTTTGTTTTTTCGCTACTTTTTTCCGAAAAAACACTTTTTGTTTTTTCGCTACTTTTTTCCAAAAAAAGCACTTTTTGCTTTAAATTAGATTATTCATGATGTGCAAACATTTAATCACCTTTCCAACGAGCTATTACATTGAGTTGTCCTTTAATTATTTCTCAACATTAGACAACATTAGTGAAATATTAATTAAATAACTTAATAAATCACCCAAGTTACAGAAAGTACTGCAACGTCATCGAAATCCAATTCTAACCACACCATGACGAAATTGAAGCAGTAGGAAGATGATTGAAATCAGCTTGGTGACTTTCTAAAAATAGCCTGCTCCTCCAAGAAGTTTGGAAAGCACCCAAAAGGTCGAAAATCAAATCCGAAAGCATCAAAAGGCTCCAGCTAAATAACTAACAAATTAGCCTTCAAAAGATTTGGAAACTGGCTAAATGTGCACGAATTGGCTAAGTGCCAAAAGGGGACATTACAAGTATGGAGAGCTAATGAAAGCTCGAGGTAAATTCTATCTATGGGACTAGCTTAGAATGGATCTATAGGACACGGTGGACAAAGCTAATCCCACCAAAGTCTCCTTGTTACCACATACAAGTCACAATTTTTGTGGGCTGGTCTCTATTCAAACTGTTAGGGCCATTGAGGCTCGTATGGAAGTTGTAATCAAGGAATTGGCCCCAACTCAAAGTTTTCTTCGAGATGGCTGCTGGTTGGAAGGATATCATCCTTCAATGCAGATGGTGGATCTCTCTTGGCCTATGATGTCTTCCTCCCAGCAAGAGAGATTCAATGTAGCTAAGGCCGAGAAGCCCGTAAAATTTCCAACATGGGGAGTTGCACTTGTCAAGCACAATGATGGTTCTTTTGGCCCTAAATCAGCAAATTGACAAAATCAAGGTCTAGTCTGTTGGAGGGTGAATTATGTGTATATGTCATCTGATTTTCCCTTTCTTATATGAAGTGAAAGGAATATTATTAATAGTGCCCTTCCACATGTAGTCAGTTGATAGGGTTCCTCATAGTCAAGCTATGTTCTCAATGTCTGCAGAATTTGTAGTAACTGCCACTATGTAACAGCTAAATAATTGTAGTAGTGTCATAGGTGGGTCTGTGATGTCATGGATGATCTGGTTCTGTCAAGTTTTTTGTGTTTATTCTCGCTTCTTTCAAACAGTATATGTAATTTTCTTATTTTCAATATAATGGAAAAGGGCCCTAACCCTCACTTTATCTATCAAGAAAAATAATAATAAAGGTTATGCCTATAAATTTCATGTTATTGGACACCTGTAAGTAGTCAGAAGGATAGTCCATAGGAAGACAAATGCAATTCAAACCTTTTTAGTTGAACACCTCTATGCCATCTCTAAAGGAAAAAATATGATTACAATGGTCACCTAGAAGATTAACAACTAAAACTACCATGAATGTGACTACAGATTTGATCTACAACTTTTTTTATGCTAGATTGTGAAGAAGAGTTGATCAAAATACCAAATCAATGAATCATTATCAGGAATAAACAATAAGGGGCACCCATCTTTGAACATGGTATGGTGATGACCTACTACATGTTGAGTATTGAAAGCAATTTTGCAAATTACTCTTCACTGTGAGTCACCATATTTTACACTTAAGTGATTCATTGTCAATAATTAGCATCTTTCCCTTAAAAGTTGATTATCTATATATACAAATGGACTGATAAAAATGATGTTCAATGGATTCAAGAATTGACATGTACACCTTGAAAATGTAAATAGTCATGGTCTATAATGATTTTCAAAAAATAAATGGATGATAAGATAATTAACAAAAAAATGCTTAGATGTACCAAATTATCTTTTCAACTCACCTAATTGGTTTTTGTTTTGATGTTTTATTGAAATAGTAAATGCTCAATGCACAAGAAACAATATTTGCACTATGATTAAACCAAATTAAAAGCAAAGTAATATTATTTTCACAAGATACCTATTTATGAGTTTACATTTTACTTTTATAAGCCATTCCCCCAACCACCCAAGCAACATACCGAACAATCTGTTAACATTTAATTACTAGCCTGCTAACATTTATTTATTATCTAAGACTTACTAACTAAACTAGCTATTGATTAATATTTCCAACATTCCAACCCCACTGCCACCTCGCCTTAAATCACTTCAAACAAAGGTCAAAACACTAGTACTGGACTAGGACAAATAACCAAAAATATCACAACACCAGCCAACAAAAAAGGAAATACAGTGTATATGAAGAGAAAACCTTTTGACAAACCTAGAACCTCCCAGCAAGAGATAATAAATTATCTTGTCACTTGGAAGTCTTATTATTTTCCTTGTCCATAGCCCATCTCCACATGTATTTTAAGAGATGAATTAAGGGCAAAGGGAATACCAAGATACTTGCTAACTTCATTTGGACCAAAACACTCCCAGCTCTTACTCACCATCCAATTAGGGAACTCATCAACCCAGCAAAAAACACTAGATTTATACAGAACAACTTTAGAACCAAGGGCAATACAATAAATATCCAACCTTCTATTAAGGTTGTTGAAATTGTCCTCCTCCATTTCAGCGAAAAGAGTGGCGTTATCAGAAAACTAAACTACAATCATAGAATCACCAGAAGGAAGAACTAATCCCTTAGCAGGAGGACCAAAAGAACATTCTCTCAACGAGTAACAAATCGCCTCAGCAGCAATAACAAAAAGAGATAACAAGAGGGCAGCCTTTCCTAATTGATATTTGGAAAGGGAAGGAACTAGACAAATCACCATTATGCACACCCATGTAAAAGCATCTATAAACAAAACACTCACCATTCTGCAAAAAGAATCACCAAAACCCAAGGCTTTCATAACCAAGGTAATAAAAGGCCACTCAATGAAGTCACATGCTTTTTTCAAAATCAATAAGGGCTGTCGACATATTCTGGTTGGAAAATTTAACCTAATTCATTCCTTCGCAACTAGTTAGAGATTATCCAAAATAGATCTATCTTCCACAAAACCAGATTCAGTGGAAGATATAATTTTGGGTCAAAACTTTTGAACTCTTCTAACTAAAGCCATAGCAAAAACAAATTATGAAACGTTAAGCAAAGTAACAAGTCTTCACTTTCTCATTTGAATGGAATCACCCTCTTTTGACAGAAGCTTAATGATACATTTATTAATTTAAGGTGCCAGCAGCAGCAACATCCTTACAAAATTCTATCAATAGCTTACTAATCCAGTTGATATTAGCCTAATAAAATTCAATAAAGAAACCATTACAATCAAGGACCTTTTCATTCTTCATATGACAAACAATATCTTTAATCTCCTCGAAGGAAACCTCTCTAACTAGAACATCAGCATCCTTAGCATAAGTTTACAAGGAACATTTGGAAACTAACTCTCTTGCGTTATCATTATCACCAGATGTGAATAACTCATCATCAAATGAATGAGAGGCATTTCTAATTTCAACTTCATCCTCAACTAACTCCCCCCAACACCCAACATCAATAGCATTTATCTTTTCTGGTTTTCTCTTTTTCTTTGAAAAGAATTTGGACCGTCTATCCACAAGATACAACCACATTAATCTAGATCTAAATTTAGCACCCCTAGCTTTATAAAATTGATTAGATCTTTTTGTTTAACATCCAAAGCCTTTTTTTTGTAAATCAAGATCACAGGGATTAGATTGAAAACAAGATTCTACACTTATAAGCTCTTCCTGAACCCCTTAAGTCTAGCAGCCCTAGCTCTAGCTTATCTTTAGCCAAAAATTCTCATAAACTTTTCAGAGGCAACCATATCATTATTCCATCTTCATACAATATAACCTTCGGAGAGTTTACCAAAATTCAAAAATCACATATAAAATAAAATGATGATGCAAGAAGGATCCTTCAGGTGAGAAATATTAAACTTGTACAGTCCCTCGAAGGCAGGAGCAAGCTTAGGAGGGCTAGACAGAAAGAAGAAATCAATTTCAACCAGAAGATGACCAAAAAGAGTAGTAGGGATTATTCTAACCACATTATTACTAGGAATAGGAAAGACACCAAAAAAAGCATCGTCCAACGTCAATCTATTCAATCTAGAAAATACCCTTTTGTTACTGTTTTGAAATTAGAACAGGCATACCGCATTCCCTTACTATTCTAGTTACACCACAATATATTAAATGGTAGAGCAAATTAAAATTGCCAATAACTAAAACGTGGTTGTGACACCAAATGATATATGATATTTATATTGATCATCAAGATGATCTTCCATTCTTTACAATATGACTTCTATAAATCCTTTGCAAAACTCAACTACCCAAACCACTTGACAACTAACACAAAACTAACATTTATATGATTACTAAGACCACAAAATCACTAAGTTGATTTTTTTACAAAATGTAAACCTTATATTCTAACACCCCTCTGAAGTCTTACAATACTATAAACAAAATATACTGACATTAAAAATAAACAGAACCAGATATTCTTTAGAAGCTTCTCTTTGAGAACTACATCAAGCTACCTTGTAACCCTCGTAAAGGTGTAGCTCCTGAGTTGGCTTCCTGAGTTCTTGGATTACACCTCCCAAACCCCCAAATTATTCGACAACAATCCACGTTGACCTACATCCACAATGCTTTATTAAGTTGTCTTGTGACCCTCATAAGTTGAGTTCCCAAGATCCACAAATTCCTAAACTAGCTGGGTAGCCATCCATACTGAGTTGTATCTGTTGGTTGAAAATTTTGTATACCTTGAGGGTATGCAAAATTATAGTTTCAATCACAATGTGTGAGTATGATACTCTCCTAATTTAGGGAAGGCTCCCCCTTTTCTACTAACTAACTTAAACTAATATGGGTAGGACAGCAACCTTTCCTCCTTTTTCAAGAAATATTATATTCTTTTCTCCTCATAGAAAAGTAACAACCACCTTTAGGAAAACTATTACAGCAATTTGAAATGAAATCGAGAGAGAGGAAATGAAGTTTCCTGAAAGCACAAAGACTTCCGTCACCTCCTCTAGGATGGGAAAACAATCACCAAGCACAAAGACTTGAGTATCTGATCTACCCTTTTAGAATGGTTACCTAAGAACAATATACAACATTTAACAGCACAAAGTCTGCAAGTATGGTGCACCTATGAATTACTTTAAATGGGAATTACTACAAGCACAAAGACTTGCAATTCTTCTCAATTCCTAATCACAAATTACTAATTCAATCTTCAATATTTACAGCACAAAATCTGAAGATATTTAGAGTGAAGCTCTCTTCAACAATCTTCTACAACCTTCAAATAATCACAAGGAAATGCCCCAAAATGACATAAAAACACAATGGATACAAGATAGGACTTCAACACAAAGTCTGAAATTCCAACCCCTTGATATTACTTGAAAAAAAACAATTTATAACTATAAAGCTCAAAGTCTTTATAAGTACAAAATTCTGCAGAATTTACTTGCTTGCCAAAAAGATGATTTTTTACAATGGATCCCCTCAAGTATATATAGGAGAGTTGTCATGAGAAAAAGGTGGGAGGATCCCAACTAACTTGAGAAATTCTCTCAACCACCATGACTTATTCCAACTACAGTCCTAATCTAACTCAACCTGTAGTTGCCTTACATGTAATTACATTTTACAAAAATGCAAGTGAAAGAAACACTTGCAATTACAAAATTTGTTTTTACATGTAACTTGTCGAAAACAAAATACATAAAATAAAGAGAAAGTATCATGAGACACCTTTTATTCCATTTCATTTCTGGCTTTGAAGGACTAGAAATTGCTGATAGTTCTTTGCAACTCATCAGGATCAGGACCCAATGTATTCCTAACAACCGCAACAGTCTTAAGAATCACATCAAAATACCTCACTGTTGCTTCTCTGTGTTCTTCAACGACAATTTGCATTTCTTTAGGTGTTTGTCATACTTAGACTTCATTTTCTTGTTTGGAGGTGATGTTGTCTCTTCTGTCATTGAACAAGAATCTGAAACACTGTGATGAAAACTCAAAATAGTAAGAACATCTTCAGTAGCTATTGGTGATCTCATGATGCCAAATCCTCAAAAATCAATGCTTCCATCAAAACTTGCATGGGTATTTAACTTGCAACAACTTGGAATGACTCAAAGATGCTTTGCGGATATGCTTTGGACAGATGGGAAGGAAATCGAAACTGGGAAGGTCGACTGCAAGCTGAGAATGTTATAAACTTTACTTGTAATCGAGTTTCTAAGACCCAATTGCAAGCAATGAGTATGTAATAGGGAAGTAAGCAGCAATGAATACTTGTAGTCGGGTCTTAAAGACCCAATTACAAATGGCACAATGAAAGTGATGAAAAGCCTTTTTGAAAAGCATCTTGAAAGTAAGGCAAGGTGGAGGTCGCCAAGTTTGATGAAGCTCTTAACTTGCAATCGGGTCTCAAAGACCCGATTGCAAGCATGCAAACAAAAACAACTTGCAATAGTGGAAACGACTTGCAAATGAAACTATGGAGATGTAACATAGAAGGCGAATGTAAGCCAAGAAGAGAAGAACGCGAAGATGAAGTCATGCAAAAGAGACAAACATTCGAAAACTAAAACCCCAACAAAAACAACAAAGAAAGAACCACGCCATCACTTGAAAACACAGAAATTAACCCATGGTCGAGTCTTCTAAATTCAAAAGCAAGTGGTTTAAAGTGAAACGACTTTCACTAACTTGAAATCGGGTCTTCAAAGACCCATTACAAGTTATATAATATCCATCACTTGAAATCAGGTTTATAACGACCGATTACAAGTGCCTTTTAAGAACATAAAGTTCCTTACTAACTTGCAATCGGACTCCCAAGGACCAATTACAAGCAATTTGAAAACTCCAATAACTTCACTTGAAATCGGGTTTCTAAAGATTGATTACAAGTAGCATTTGCAACATCAAGTGTTTAAAGTGATCTTATATGAAGTCGGGTTTCAAGAACCCGATTGCAAGTTTAAAAGATAACACTTGCAATTAGACATTCAAGACCCCCAACTTGCAGTGAGGTATTCAAAACCCAATTTGAAAAAGAAAAGGCAAAAAATATGACCACAAAGACATCTAAACTAAAACAAAAAAGACCAAAATTGCTTAAGAGCTTAAAGATTATACAAGGCACGATTTTCTCTTGAAAAATGTGCATTAGAGAAACCTGTTGGCGTTTCAAATCGCACCTCTGGAATGCGGTTTGGAAATGGACAGCTATGTGCAATAACCTGCTCTTCAAATTCGGAGGGGAAGCTCCCTCTTTTGCTGAGTTTGCTAAAAGAAAGTAAACTAGAGCTAATTTGCCTATCTTTTTGTTTCAGCTACAAGAACACGAGGTTATAGAACTCTTAACACTGCAGTTGAGGAGGTTTTCTCTTTAATAAAACTATCAAATACAACTAACTTAAGCTAAAGACATTTCTAGCCTCTCAAGTAAACGCAAAGCAAGAGAGTTTAGAAATGAACATGATTTGATTCTTTGACACAGATACTTAGATAAACTTTCTTCCAACATACATCTACTGAACTTCAATGCACTACGAAAAGGAGATCATATAAGCAAAACACAATAAACGGAAATCTGAGACTTTATATCGGGGCAGCAAAGCATGCTCAAGACTTTATTTTCTCAAACTTCGGGCACATACGATCAAACCAGATCAACACTTGACACAAAACACATGCACTAAACAAGGATTTGCAGCTAAAAGAGGCATGCAAACTTGCTCCTAACACAAAGTGAACTGAAACTAATCGATAACAAGCTTGAAGGCATAGGCTCAGCAATTTGTTATCACAAGCACGGTTAAAGAAAAATGAGCAAATACTACTCTTATTTATAACTAAGCAGAGGAGTAGGGAACCCTAAAATCTCCTTACTTTTACAACTAATACTTGCCAACATGCAAGCTTTATTTCTAAACCTAAAAAACATAAGCATCTACAACTAAGAAAGCATGTAAAATAGGAAATGCCAACTCATTACAATTTTATTTTTTCTCTTCTCAAAAGAATGGATAAGAATTAAGACAAGAATAGAAAGAAAGCTTCTAGATGAAAGTTGATTTTATATCTCAAACACATCCGCTAAAAAGCAGAAAACTATATCACGGTCAAGTGCATCAATACTATCAATAGCAAAGTTTCACTTTTCTAAGATTTCTTCGCCATCTGCAATAGATCTCAGGAAATCTTCATTCTCCTTAGCCGCTTTCTTGAACTTTGTTGACATCATCGAAAGCTGACTCATTCTTCTGTCACTGCCATTGCTACTATGAACAACACTCTAAAACTGTGTTTGGACTTCATCAAACTCAAAATAGGAACCATCATCCTGACAATACTGACAAGGAATTCCTGTGACAAACTCCCTTATGAATTCAAGAGCATTGACAACCATTTGCTTGTACACAATAAACTCCTCAGATATCCCTTCGTAAGTTTTCACTTGGAAGAAGTGATATTCCTTCCATGCAAGGATTTGTCTTTTATGTTCTCTAGCAACAATTGAGCCATATGTTGTGTCTAAATCTGCAATAATGATTTCATGCATAGGCTTGACTTCTACAATCAATTGCTCAAATCCCTGGATGCCTTTACGTAAATCATGGGCCTTATATCTCAGCTGAAATATTTGTGCTAGAATTTTTATGCCCCTAGTGATAATTTCCTCAATCCACTCCTGTGTCTGTTTCCCACAAATTACCAACTGCCTCAACTGCTGTTGATCAGCCGGTGTCTCTAGAACCTGGGGCAGCAACTGTGTTGTTTGCGAAGTGCCATGAATGAGGTTTGAGATATATAAACGGAGTTGACGATTTTCAGCCTTGAGGGTTGTCTTGTCTTCCCCATCTTTTTGCACTCTTTCTTGAATATTTTCCGATACCATCTTGAACAAACTCATATCATCATGCCTAGTGCTCTTGCCAAGATTGGCTTTTACCATCACAAAATCATCCATATCCACCTCATCCCTGTTTCTATCTTCAGGAGGTGTAGCCGTCTCCATTACCATCTCACCATCAGGATTTCTCTCAAAGTGCATATGTTTCTTAGCTTTCTTTTTGGGTGCTTCCTGATACATATTGAGATCATCAAGATTCACTTGATATGAAGGCCTTCGTCTTGTCCTTCCCAAGGAGCTCTCAAGCCAAGATGTGGTATCTCTACTAACATCCATGGGAAGCTCAACTGCAATATCTTCTTCTACCTCCTCGTCTTCCAAATCAATGTGAATTGGTAAAGACCTCGGGGATGGCAAAGGATCATGTGTCAAGGTAACATCTTTTGTTTCCTCTTGAGGTATGGACTCATGTGGAGGGGCTTCTTTTTCAACCATTGGCTGCTCCTATATGACTATACCTGTAAAGTCCTTTTGCAATCTTTGTTGACCTGCTACCCTTTACAACCTCCTAACTTTTTCATTTCATCTTCGACTAAGCTCTGGAAGAAGAAGGAAGAGATGAATGTATCCTTGGCGGCTCTGCTACTGGAATGGAGTTCTTCCTTTTAAGGACCAAGAAAGTCTTATTGTATTCAGCTTGGTGGGTCCTTTCTTCCACTAAGATGCATTCTTTATTAGCCCAATTAACCTGTGGAAGAGGTTGTTGCTCAACCTGCTTTGGAGTGTAAGTTGGGAGAAGTGTGTCTTTGTCATCATCCGATAACCCCTCAATATCCTCGGACAAGCAATCCTTCATCTGATGAAGAGTGAGTCTACTATTGCTACGCCTTCAAACCTCGAACTCATCTCTGCAATTGGCTCAAAAATCCTTGAGTGCGGGCACATGAGCAAAGTTTTGACCAAGTCTGGATGCATAGACACCATGGGGATCATAAGATTGTCTCTCACTGAAAGGCTTGAGACCAATTTTAGTTAACTCGTTACCCATTATTTTGGCATCTGCTGATGACTTGCACCTATAAATTCCTAATTCAAAAGGGAAGTTGAAGGCTGGTTTCTTTTTGTTTCGCAAGCGAATATGAACATCTGATACTTGCCTAAGAAACTCCATACACACAACCTCATTCGACAGATACCTTGGCAACATGAGAGGAGCACCGGAATAGCCATAAACCCTTAAGTAAGTGAAAGTAGCAAACTGAATATACCAATCCACCCATTATGAAATTGCTGCCCTGGCAATAGATGAAATGCGTACATGTAACTCATTGTCCAGGTCACGCACTGTATACATTAGGAATGATTCATTCACTCTTTTGTAGTGATGTGATGATGCAACAAACTCCAGTTGAGTGTAGTAATTATAGACATGCTGAACATTTAAGGATCCCTCGGTGTTTAACCCTTTGAATTTGCCTTGGAAGGCAACCAAGTAGACTAGGTAGATCATGTGGATTTCATCCCTGTTGAAATACTGAGTTATCTGATGATGAAGGCAGTCACTGATAAATGTAGGCCAGTCATAGAACTTCATCTTCTTCATGATGTGAGGTATCACGTAAAACATCCAGGGCTGAAACTTAGTTGCATCTACTTGGCCTGTAATCCGGTTGAGCAAGGTTATTATTATGGCAATATCATCCTTAAACTCGCCTCTCCCAACATTCTTTGGCAATGTCTTATGTTTTTCTTTCATCCATTTTGTTGCAACCTTCTTGTTGTACTTCTCTTTATGCATTTCCCATACACTTTCACATTCATCGAGAGAGATAGTAACACTTCCAGGCCAAGGTGGAATTGAGAAACATCTTTCTATCATATCAGGTTTTAGGCTGCAAATAGTTCTCCCGTCCACTGACCGAATCTCCCTCACTGTAGGATTGTAATGCTTAATGCAAACAATTACGAATTCTAAGATTTGAACTGAAAAGGGGATGGATGTTGCTGCAAGAAGACCTGAATGGCCAAGGTGCCTGATGGTGACATTGCTTGCGTCTTCTAAAGCACGCAGATTGAACACTGGCTTAATGTGGTATAAGTCACTTTCAACTGTTTCAATGAAGTCATGGTACAGTGTTGATTTAGTCTTGAATTCAGTGGGAGTGTACTCCATTCTTCAAAACTCGAAGATTGACTGTGAACTCGCCTATGTTCTGACAAGTTTTGCACAACTTTCTATTTTTAGCTTGCTGATTTTCTTTGTCAAACGGATAAAAATTTTCAAAAAAAATCTAAGATATGGGTTTTCTTCAGAATTTCGTTACAAGCCAACCCAAATCGTTTGTTTTTGAAAATTTTGAGTGTAGACTGAAAAAGCAGCAAACCCTAATTTTCTCCAAAAAAAGCAAAAAAAGTTGGCATCTGGGTATTGTTCATAGGCACATTCTAGATGAACCCAGTTGATCAAATGTTGAAAACCTTGAGGTCTAATTGAAAAAGCAGCCACTTGAAATTTCTCCGAAAAAGTTGTAATATGGGTTTTGTCAAGAAGAATGTTTAAGATGGACCCAGAAGATTAGAAGTTGAATGTTTTGAGGTTTTCTCTAACATGCAAAGAAAAAAGCAACTACTGCAACCTTGAGAAAATTCTCCAAAAATTATCCAGAAGATAGAACTAGTATAACCCAGCTTGCTGAAAATTGAAAACAATAACCTCCTTCAAAGATTTGGTGTTCTGGATGAAAAAGGCATGAAAAAGCAAGCCTTCTTGTGTGCTGATCTGAAAATTTATGAAAAACCAGCAAGTTTAAATTCTTGAATCTTGAAAAGAAAGGTTTGAAGTTGCTGATCTATTTCTCCTTGGACGCCACCTGTAAGAAAATATGAAAAATGAAACACAAAGGTGCCTTAAATAAGCTGTCTTGAGAAAAACAGCTTTTTTTTGCCCTAATTCTTCAAAACCCTAGTATGAATTTGTGCAATGAACTTGGACGTTTTTCTTCATCTTCAAATTTTGCAATCTTCAAAAATTTGACTAAGGCAGGGGAGGTTGGGCGCCCTTCTTGGCTAGAGGCGCCTATCTCACCCAGACAGCCATTTTCTCAGCATTTTCAATTTTTACTCAATTTTCATCTCCAGTTTGATCCTATCTCCGGCTTCCAGATTGATCTGATGAACGAGCTGAATGATTCATCGCAGAGCTTGATCGAATCTGACAAAATTTGTTTGGAAGCAACTTCTGATGAAAACTTCATTTGACCCTTCAAAATCTCGGGTGCCTATCTCCTCCAATGGCACCCATCTTTACCAGTGTTAGCCATTTTTATGAGCTTTCAGTTCTTGCTTGTATTCTAACCTTCAGATGAATTCATAATTCTGGGAGTTATATTGATCAGATCGACTAGCTATCAGGTTCACTGGATAGCTGAGAAAATTCTGGAAGGGGTCTCCTGGATACTGCATTTCTGGAAACTGTCATCTGAGGCCTCTAAACCCTAGGCACTTTTCTTGACTAGAGGCGCCTAACTTCTCCAGAGTTAGTTTTTATTTTGAGATTTTCACCATTGCTTTTGACTTCTGTCGTTTTACTCACGTTTTCTCCTCTGTTCAGTCTTTGATATCTGACGACTGCCAACTCCGACGAACGTACTAATGATTGTGTTGGAAAGCTTGATCAAATCTGATGAAGTTACGTTGGAGGCGTCCTTTGCAAATTCATTCATTTGACACCTTAAAAACTTGGGTGCCCTTCTCCTTCTGGGGCGCCCAGCTTCACCAGACTTAGCCAAATTTTGTTTGTTTTCACCTTCAGAGTTTGAACACCTCTTATCATGTCTTTTGTTTGAGCTTTGATTTTGGATGACTAAATGATCGGATGAATGCGCTGTCGGGCTTACTGCGGAGCTGAGAAGATCCTGAACAACATTGCTCGGGAGGGTGAACTTTTGTTTCCATTATCTGATCCTCTGAAAAGTTGGGCGCCCTTCTTCTCCACGGGCGCCCATGGCTGGCAGAGTTAGAAACTTTCTGAAATTTTCAATTTTCTTCCTCGTTTGATGTGCTTCCCTTTCCCTGGCTGCCAAAAACGAAAAATTTTCTAAGGCATGAAGGTTTGGGCGCCCAAACTGAGCAGGGGCGCCTAGTGTCTCCAGTGTCGGCCAAAATTTCTCATTTTCAACTTTTTCTAGCTTCCTCTCTCCGTTCTCCGTTCTTCGTGCACGTTCATCATTGACAGCTTTTGTTCAGTGTTTGCATGTCGGATTCTGGTACCTGGCAGCTGACTGACCTCCATTGATGACCTTGGATCTCCAGAAAAAGCTTATGAAAAAGCAGAATAGACCCACTAGGACAACATTGATCTTTTCGTGATTCTGACTGCACCAATTGATGAGGAAGTATTTTGAGCCAATCAAAATCAGTCTTAACCCTAGAAGCCAAACTTTCTATTTTTATAAAATTTTGCCAATATCCTTTTCAAAAGAAACCCAGAAAAAGTTTCTATTTTTAGAAAACTGTTAAAAATAGAAATTTTCCTAAAATTTAGGGTTGAAAAACTAAAACCTGGGTTTTGTTGATTTGGACATTCTGAACCGACCCAGATTGTCAGATTTTGAAAATTTCAAGTTATTGACCCCCCATGCAAGACATACAAAACCCCAATTTTGACCTTTTTGACAGATTTTGACAAGACTTTAACTCATTTCTTCAAAATGCCTGTGTAGCAAAAAAATTAATTTGGGGTAAAACAAAACCATAATAGGAATTTTTATTTAAAAATTCGTATAGGTTGTCCAATTTTTGCTTCACAAAAACTGAGGACAACAGTATCTACACCAGATCCTTGTTAGTCTTCAAAGTGTGGACCTCTTAATATACAAATTCTTCATCACTATCAGGTTATCAGCACATGGAGCCTGTCATGAAAAGAACCTCTATGAGCAAGAGGCTAGCTCAAGATGGACAAATTCCTCCAACCTCCAATGTCCGCCAACCTACTCTATTTGTTTATTTATTTATTTATTTTAGCCTCCCTCAACTCAAATTTCATTAGATCTACCATTACTTGTTTGACCCATAAGTTTACAAGTTACTCTATTTGGCCAAGAACTTCCTCACTCAATGTAGACTTCAAGACCAATACAAGGAGCTACAAAAACACCAACATTGTTTGCAACCAAGTCAGAAACAACAGAAAGATTGCAAAGATTTTCTTTAGGGATCCCCTACTCCAAATCAACTTCTACAACTGTTGCCTTTATATACATTCCATAACCAGCAAGAGGAAGAAAAAGCAATACAGTCTTAATGCTATTTGGCATGTTTACCCCCAATATATACAAGATGCAGCCTGTTCAACTCCTATTCCTGTGATTGTCATATCTTGATTTAAATCTCGTTTCACTACTCTTTAATCATTTTTTTCTCACAGCCTTTGTACAGTTCGTAGGAATACATGAGAGAGCTCTGCATATGGCTGCCTCAAAAAATGGAAAATGGAACCCCTTGCAAGACATACACATCAGGGAACAAACTTAAAATCCAATACTAGAACAAATGTAGGGTTTAAAAGCAAAACCATTACATCCATTTTTACTCAATAAAAATTTCATCTAAAATCCTCGTTTTCGTTTTTGCACTTCACACATGCGTGTTGATGATATTGCAGCCGCGGGATTCTACTTCCAAGCGCAATTTACTACAAGACAATAAAATTGAATGTAGCCTTATGGCTATTCAATTTTTATATATGTGATTTTGATTTATGAGGAGGCGCCTCATTCTTTTATATATATATCATTAATGATTAATAATCAATTAATGAATGGGGCTGACTTTATGAAGAGTCACGTTTTTTTTAAGGAGGCCGACTTATAATAATAAAAGAACACGTCCTTCCTAATTGGGCCGACTTCCTTCCTTGAAGAGGCACGAACCCCCTCCCTTGCATACAAATAGAGGATGATGATCATTCATTCGGCATCAAGTTCAACCACTATAGTTCGCACCTAGCAAAAATTCATCTTCCTGTAGCAGCAAGTCGACATCAAGGAAGTTCACATTCTATAGAGAAGTGCGAGTTTGTCATCAACTGCAGATCGATATCTTGTAGGAGGCTGAGTTCGTGGAGAGAAAAGTCCCTGAGCCTACTGATGAGGAAGAGAAGATTCAATGGAAGAAGAAAGATACTAAGGCGAAGAAGATGTTAGTTGATTCCGTGAAGGACCATATTGTTCCAATCATCTCTAAGTTGAAGACAGCAAGAGAGATGCTTAAGTCTTTGGAGGAGATGTATGAGATCAACAACACAAGCCGTACACTTGCATTAAAGCAACAACTTCATCATGTTAAGATGGCGGAAGGAGAATTTTTCATCACTTACTTCATGAAGATTTCCGAATTGAGAGATCAGCTCTCTACCATTGGTCATATTGTTGATGACAAGGATTTGACCATGTTGGCTCTTAATGGTCTTCCTTCATCTTGGGAGTCTTACATTCAAGGAATCAGTGCGAGATCGAAACTTCCCAAGTTTGATCGTTTGAGGGCAGATTGTAATCAAGAAGAGTCTAGGTTGGCTGCGAGAGGTATTGGTCAAAGCTCTACAAATGAAGACATTCATCTTCTTGCCGCACATTCCTCGAAGAAGAAAGGGAAAGAAGGAAAGAAAGGATATTTCAAGCGGAATAGGGATAAAGGTTCTGATGGTGCTCCCACATTCAAGAAGTGGGACCTCTCTCATGTTCCATGTTTTAGATGTGACAAATTTGGTCACTATGCAAAGGATTGCCCAACCAGGCCTAATCAGCATGCTTCATTTGCGGATGTGGATAAGATCTCTCCTCAAAATGATTCTAGGGAATTTCTATTCTAAGTCATGGGCATGTGTTCAAGCCGTGAAGGTTGTGTACTAATCTGAGCGCAAGAGCAACGTATCTTACTGTGTCCACCCATCAAAATATTTAAGAGATAAGTATACTTTGTCTTGTTTGTAATTACCCTTCTAGGCTAAAATTTAGTTTGTTGAGTTGTGCAAATCTGACATCATTTGCTTGGATTACGTGTGACCAGCAAATAGTGATCACTGGGATACGATTCTTTAGAATTAAGAATTATTCATTGCAAGTTGTTTCATGTTAATTTCTGAGTGTGACTCTGAAATAAAAGGAGAACTAAAATTACGATTATGATTGATTTTCTATATGCATGATCCATGATAGAGCCTCGATTCTTTGAGAAGTCTGGTTCTATATGCTGATTGAGTAATGAAATCTGTGTAAATTGTCTTTTGTTATGCTCGATTAGCTCTTCCGACAAAATGGAAGAAAGACATGTCAGAATCAACGAAGATGAATGATGAATTAATTATCTAGGATTACTCAGGAGATCCTGATTTCAATGAGATAAGTATTGCATGGTTGAATTATGAATTGTTAGGCAATTATTAATTCATGCTATAACATTGAGATAGTCAATCATGTATGCTTCTAGCAATGGTACTTTTGTTCGAGATAGTTGAGTTCCATGAACTATTAGTAATCACTTCTTAATGCTTTCAAGACGGATCAAGAAGCATTAGAGATTGCTTTCAAGAAGAGTTTGATGCATCCTGTAGGTTGAAGAATGGAGACACTGCTTGCAGCCATGAGACTGAGTGAATAATTGAAGACATCTCTTCGAAGAGGAAGAATTAACCTTCAAAGGGAGTTCTATGACTCATTGAGAATAAGTAAGGCTTGCAAGGTTACAAGGTCAGATGCTAAATCCTTGAAGTACCTCTTTAGCAGTTGAGATCAAAATTGCTCAAGTCAATCAACTTGGATTTAACATTGGTAGCTCCGCAAAACTATTCAGAATAGAGTGATCTGGGATGAGGTCGAAGAGGACAGCCCTGAATCTCTACAGTGATGTGCGCTGGAAACCATTTCTCTAAGGCAAAGCGTTGCAAGCAATCTTGGACGATGAGGTCAGGAGGTTGATGCAAGTGCTTCAAGATTCAGAGGGAGCCTACTGAACCTAAAGAAGATGGTCGTGTTGCTGATCGGAAGAGTACCTCTGGATGTTGTTTCAGTTGAGGTCTGCGATGATATCTTGGTGTAGCAAGAAGCAGTCTTCAGTGGCATTGAGTATAGCAGAGGCCGAGTATATTGCAGCTTGTGTGGCAGCTCGAGAAGCAGTGTGGCTTCGAAAGCTCCTTGCAGGATTGTTTGGACCATAGTAACGAGACCCGAGCCGAGCACCCTTGGCCGGGTCCTGGGAGCCCGGACTCGGCCATGGCCGAGTCCTCGCCGGACTCGCCGCTTCCTAGAGAGTCCCGAGCCCTAGACGCGGCCAGCGACAACAACATAAAAAGTGAACAAAAAAAATAAAAATTGATGTTTAAGTTTGTTTTTTTTTTGTCTTATATTATCTCCCCAACCCTAAAAGCAACCTCGTTTCATTCATTTGGCAAAATAGGAGGAGAAGAGAGAGTTGTGAAGAAAAATAGGAGGAGAAGAGAGGGCAACCAGCAAGTTGTTGAAGACAAATACAGGGCCATATATCATTTGGGAAGCTTCATACCAGCAAGGAGGTGCATTGAGAGCTCATTACCAGTGATTGGGAGGAGTTTGCATTGCATTCCAAGCCAAATATAAGAGGTAAGTTTGATTTTAATTGGTTTTTTTTGTGTTTTTTTAACAAATAATTCATTGTAATTTGTAAAAACATTGTTTTTTCTAGTTTGCATTTATTTTTTACAAACCCTACTTGCAACTTAAATAATTTTAGAAACCCTACTTGTTATTGCAGCCACATTCATTTGCAAATCAAAGCATATTATTATTTTCACAATGTCTCAAACCCCAAGCAGAAAAGACCCTGCTTGGAAACATGGTGAAATCTTTCCCGGAATGAAAAAAGGAGAAGCAAAATGTAAATACTGCAAAACAATATATCATGGAGGCATAAATAGATTAAAATACCATATTGCACGCATACCCATCCATGATGCAGTGGGCTGCCCTATAGCACCTCCTGAGGCTGTTTGTGAAGTGCAGGTGCAATTAGAAACTTTTGAAATGCAAAAAGAAATGAAAAAGAGACAGAAGCAAGAATTGGTGAGTTTGGGAGTTGGACAGGGACTTGGTGCTGTTGGAGATGCTTCTTCCATGCCTCCATACCGTCCTAGTGCTAGTGCTTGTGCTAGTGCTACTACTTCTGCACCAACTATGCCTATGCATATTCCTAGTGTTGGTGGCACTACTACTGCTAGTGGTAGTGGCAATATTAGCATTGGCCCTAGAGTTCGTAAATCTAGGGTGGACTCATATTTTGTACCACACACTACTCTTGGTTCCCAACCGTCGCTTGAGAGCATGGGTTGGAACAAAGACGCACATGATGCAACAAAAAAGACAATTGCAGACTTTTGGTACTACTGCACCATTCCCTTCCATGTAGCCAGGTAATTCTTTTTCGTTTAATTGTTTTAAAATTTATATTTAAATTTTATTATTTTAGAATCTAGATGTATCTCATTATCGAATTCAAATTTAAAGTTAAAATCTTAAAACTTTTCATTTTACAATATTTATGTAAGTAACTAATTAATTTATTTATGACATTCTTTAGGTCACCTTTTTGGCAAAACATGGTTGATGCCATAACCATATGTGGGGCGGGGTTAATTTATTTATGACATTCTTTAGGTCAGCTTTTTGGCAAAACATGGTTGATGCCATAACCATATGTGGGCCGGGGTTCAAAGCCCCTTCTGAAGATGAATTAAAAGGCCCACTTTTGACTCAAAAAGTGGCAGATGTGAAAGCACAATTAGAGGAGCAGCGCGTACAGTGGAGGAGGATTGGTTGCACCATCATGACTGATGGTTGGACCGATAGGAGAAATAGGACGCTGCTTAATTTTCTAGTGTCCTCCGGAGGTAATTGTACTTCCCTCAATGCATTGAAATTTGAATTTGTTTTAGTGATTAATAATTTAATATGGCTGATTTATGTTTTTTAATTTATTGAATAATTGGTTTTGCTTATTCTTTCAGGTGACACCGTTTTCATGAAGTCCATTGATGCTTCTGCCCAATTCAAAAATGCCACATACCTGTGTGAGGCTATAGAGGAGGTGATAGCTGATGTGGGGGAAGAGAATGTAGTGCAAGTGGTGACAGATAATGCAACAAATTATGTTGCTGTTGGTAGATTATTGATGAAGAGGCACCCTACTATATTTTGGACTCCATGTGCCGCCCATTGCCTTGACCTCATGATGGAGGATCTTGGCAAGCTCCCATGGATCAAAACATGTGTGGATGCAGCAAAAAACATTTGCAAATTTGTATACAATCACACATGGGTGCTTAACCTTATGAGGCAATACACGGGGTTGAGGGAGTTGTCTCGTCCTAGCATCACTAGGTTTGCAACAAATTTTATCACGTTGCAATCCTTGATTCGGCCAAAGGCAGCTTTAAGGCGCATGTTTGTTGGTGAGGAGTGGTCTTCCTCATCCTTTTCTACAAGCACTGTAGGGATTGTTGTGGCTGATTGCATTTTTGATGAGCAATATGGACAACAGTGGAGGAGATTGTGAAGGTAAAATTTAATTCTTTATTATGTTTTAATTTTTAATCATATCTTACTTTTATTTGTTTATTTTCGTTCACACTTATTTGTGAAACATGTTTGCACTTTGCAGTTTATTGAGCCCTTGCTAGTTCTCCCACGAGTTGCAGATGGGGAGAAGCCCGCAATGGGCTACATATATGAGGGCATGGATAGGGCCAAAGAGGCTATTAGATCAGTCTATGGTGGAGTTGAGGAGAAGTATCGTCCCATTTGGGATATCATTGATAGGAGATGGCAAAACCAGCTTCATAGGCCCATCCATGCAGCCGCATGTTTCCTAAATCTGGCCTTCCAATTCCGCCATGATCTCCGTGTAGATAAAGAAATTCTTAGTGGGCTCTACTCGACGCTAGAGCGGATGTTGCCCGCTATTACTACACAGATAGTGCAGGAGATAGATTCCTTTACTAAGGCACAAGGAGACTTCTTTGCACGTCAAATGTGGAAAGACAATAGGACAACATTACTACCAGGTAAAAATATATTTAAGGGCATAATTTTCATCTTTTTATATTTTATTTTATTATTAAATGTTGAATTTGAACTTGAAACTTGAAATGAGATTGATTTTGTTTGTTTTTCTCATCTCAGATAGATGGTGGGAGTTGTTTGGTTCTGATACACGGAACCTGCAGAATATTGTCATTCGTCTATTGAGCCAGCCATGCAGTTCATCTGGTTGTGAGCGCAATTGGAGTATGTTTGAGCACATACACTCCAAGAAGCGCAATAGATTGACAGTGGAGAGGATGAATGACTTGATATATGTTCATTACAACCTTCGGCTCAGATACAGGAAGCTTTTTGACCACAACAACACCCCGATCAATCTAGAGGAGGTTGATCCACAGTCTGAGTGGACCACTGAGGCTATAGATGCAGTCTTTAGTGACGAGGACCTTGATTGGGTGGACCAGGCAAAGAGAGAGGCTGAGGTTGTAGCCATGGCTGAGGAGGAGGCTAGAGCACGAGGAGACATAGTTGTTGTTGTGAGAGTGGCATGGAGATTCGGACAGAGGCAGAGACTATGGCTGCAGCTGCAACATCATCCAGGACCCTTAGACGCCTTCGTAGGAAGGATGTTGGCTCCACTATGCCATAGAGTCATAGACTTATAGCAAATGTTTTGATATTTCATATTTGTATGGAACATTTGATGTTATGGATTTCATATTCCATGACTTTTGTATACATTTGACTAATTTTATATATCTAAGTATGCTATTTCCTTCAGCAGCGCAACTACAATTTGTTGATGTTTTGCAGCTATGGTCTGCACTTCATTGCACAAATTCCAAGGAGAAAGCAAATTGAATGTATAGCCATTCGGCTATTTAATTTATAGCATTCAATAAACATAAAAGAATAAAGGGCCGACCCTATTATCTATTATTGTTTGGGCCAACCTCATTTATATTTTATCTTTTATTTGTTTCACTAAAGAGGCCGACCTAAGTGAAACGGCACCGTGTGATGTATATATGCAAGGTCACTTTGTCATTGTAAATATATTCAATCTCAAGCAAGTTCGCACTATTCTTTATGAGTAGAATTCGCACCTTATAGCAGCAGCTCGGATTCAAGGAGGATTTCATAGTCATTGCATTGTTTGTATTTAGAAGAAGGGCGAATACATTGTATCAAGCATTGGCCATTGTTGGGCCTGAGTTGTAAGCAGATTTCTGCTCTTATGTTACTTTATATAAGAGAATCATTTGTTGGGTTTTTCTCCCTCAAGAGGAGGGTTTTCCCAGGGTATCTTTGTGTGTTCATTGTCTTATGTGTTGCAATTCTTTTAAGTACTTTATTGATTAATCTGATCTAAGAAACACTAACATGGTATCAGAGCGGGTGTGAAAAAGATCGTGATCAGATTTAGTTTGCAATACTCACTTTATTCTTTTTCAGTCTATCTTCTAAATTTCTCAAGATGGTGAATGGTCTGAAAATCGAGGATAGACTCGAAGGGATTTCGAACTACACATCATGGAGGTTCAGAATCATGCTCACTTTGGAAGAGAATGATTTAGCTGAGTTCTTGAAAACAAAAGTTCTTGAACCTGAGGAGGAAGAAGAGAAGTTGCAGTGGAGGAAGAAAGATACTAGGGCAAAGAAAGTGTTGGTTGATTCCGTCAAAGATCATATTGTTCCGATTGTCTTCAAGTTGGATACTGCAAGGGAGATGTTCAAAACATTGGAAGAGATGTACGAAATCAACAACACCAGTCGTGCCCTAACCTTGAAGCAACAACTACTTCACATTAAGATGGCGGAAGAAGAGTTTGTCATCACCTACTTCATGAAGATTTCCGAATTGAGAGATCAACTCTCTACCATTGGTCATATTGTTGATGACAAGGATTTGACCATGATTGCTCTCAATGGTCTTCCGCTTCCATGGGAGTCGTTTATTCAAGGAATCAGTGCAAGATCTGAACTTCCCAAGTTTGATCGATTGAGGATTGACTGCATTCAAGAGGCGTCGAGACTAACGGCAAGGGGCATTGGTCAAAGTTCAAAGAATGAAGATTTACATGTTCTCGCCTCTCATTCATCGAAGAAAGGAAAAGTTTGGAAGAAAGGATTCTTTAAAAGGAATCGAGATGATGGGTCAAATGGTGCTCCTACATTCAAGAAGAAATGGGACCTCTCTCGTGTTCAATGCTTTAAATGTGACAAATTTGGTCACTATGCGAGGGATTGTCCTACCAGGCCTAATCAGCATGCTTCATTTGCGGATGTGATTGAGATCTCTCCCCAAAATGATTCTAGTGAATTTCTACTCTAGTCATGGGCCTAATTTCAAGCTGTGAAGGTTGTGCACTAAGCGCAAGAGCAACATATCATACGGTGTCCACCCTTCACAATATTTAAGAGATAAGTATTCCTTGTTTTTGATTGTATTTACTATTCTAGGGTAAAATTCAATTTGTTGAGTTATGCAATTCTGACATTATTTACTTAGGATTATGTGTGTCTAGTAAATAGTGATCACTGTGATAAGATTCTTTAGATTTATTCATTGCAAGTAGGATCATGCCAATTTGTGAAGTTTGTCTTTTGTTTTGCTAAGATTAGCTCTTCTGTGAAATTGAAAGAAAGACATGTCATGATTAATGAATTAATTTTCTATTACTCAAGAGATTTTTGAAATCCATGAGATAAGTATTGCATGGTTGAATAATTTTCATGAATTTTTTTTTATTGAGACAACTTGAACATCAAGCAATCTCGAAGTCTTACTGAATGAAGAAATGATCAAGCTTGGAGTCATAGCTTGCAATCATTGGACTACATTGATGGTTGGAGATATCTCTTGAAGTCAATGTACCTTTCAGGTCATCATTGTGTTCAAACTGTGAAGAGTACGGATTGATCTGAGCTCAAGTACAACGTATCACACTATGTCCAGCATTTGGACCTATCAGAATAGTTAAAAAGATAAGTATTCTTTGGTTGCTGAGTTATATCATTTTTTGGATCTTGTAATTAAGAGAGTAGATTCTCTTGAATTGTGTTGTGTTCACTAGCATAAGATCTTTGGAAAAATTTCATTCATGATATAACTTGTACAATTCTAAATCTTGATATTTCTTTGGATAATTATGGACTGTTAGTAATCTCTATCTAAAATGCTTCCTGGACAGGTTTAGGGGGAAGAAGATGATAAGAGATTACTTAGTGATGAAAAGCTTGAGGCATCTTGTGAAGAAGTCATGTCAACCAAAGAAATGATCAAGAGGGAGTAAACACTAGAAGGACTGAGTTGGTGGCTAGAGGGAGTACATCTCCAGAAGTCTTCTTTGCAATCTCTGAAGCCAGGATCGAGAGGGAGTCTCAGTATCAGTGTTCCTTTGTTTAATGAGTTCTTCTTTGAGAGAAGTTCGAGGTGAAATCCCTTGATAATGCAATTCTCTGTTGAGAGAGAGTTGAGGTGCAAGCCCTTGATAATGCAATTCTCTTGAGAGAGAGTTGAGGTGTAAGCCCTTGATAATGCAATTCTCCTGAGAGAGAGTTGAGGTGAGAATGCAATTCTCTGTTGAGAGAGAGTTGAGGTGTAAGCCCTTGATAATGCAATTCTCTGCTGAGAGAGAGTTGAGGTGCAAGCCCTTGATAATGCAATTCTCTGTTGAGAGAGAGTTGAGGTGTAAGCCCTTGATAATGCAATTCTCTATTGAGAGAGAATTGAGGTGAAAGCCCTTGTTTCCACCCTCTGGGAGAAGCTATGGTGGATGTCATGTGTGTGACTCCATGACAGCATCACGTGAGGGAATCCGTGATGATTTTTATTTTGTGCTTATGTATCACTCTCTGGGAGAGCCATGGTAAAAGTCACGTTGAGGTGACAACATCACATTGAGGTGATATTCTATTTTGTTTTCATTCTAATATGATGTGTCTTGTGCAGATGGAAGTTCATCCCTAGCTGAGAGGGAGTGTTGATGTTTTGCAGCTATGGTCTGCACTTCATCGCACAAATTCCAAGGAGAAAGCAAATTGAATGTATAGCCATTCGGCTATTTAATTTATAGCATACAATAAACATAAAAGAATAAAAGGCCGACCCTATTATCTATTATTGTTTGGGCCGACCTCATTTATATTTTATCTTTTATTTGTTTCACTAAAGAGGCCGACCTAAGTGAAACGGCACCTTGTGATGTATATATGCAAGGTCACTTTGTCATTGTAAATATATTCAATCTCAAGCAAGTTCGCACTATTCTTTATGAGCAGAATTTGCACCTTATAGCAGCAGCTCGGATTCAAGGAGGATTTCATAGTCATTGCATTGTTTGTATTTAGAAGAAGGGCGAATACATTGTATCAAGCATTGGCCATTGTTGGGCCTGAGTTGTAAGCAGATTTCTGCTCTTGTGTTACTTTATATAAGAGAATCATTTGCTGGGTTTTTCTCCCTCAAGAGGAGGGTTTTCCCAGGGTATCTTTGTGTGTTCATTGTCTTATGTGTTGCAATTCTTTTAAGTACTTTATTGATTAATCTGATCTAAGAAACACTAACACAATTTGTGTACTTTATACTTATGTGATCATTGTATACTTGTGTATGTGATCAAATTTGATTTTATTTGTGTTGTATTCAATAAAGGGTGCTTGAAACAAGTTTTAAATCCTTAAAAATCTCTAAATTTCTAAGTTTTTTTCAACTTTTTTTCATTTTGTCGAGTCTGCGTCGAGTCCGAGTCCCGAGTCGAGTCACCCTAGCCGAGTTTGAGCCGAGTCCGAGTCTCGTAACTATGGTTTGGACAATCAAAGGAGCCTTCTATCATTCATTGTGATAACCAGAGCTGTGTGAAGCTTTCTGTCAATCCTGTGTTTCATGACAGAACTAAACATGTTGAGATCAAATACCATTATATCAGAGATATGGTATTGAGGAAAGCAATTCAATTGAGGTATATCAGCACTGATGAGCAGACGACAGACATTCTCACCAAAAGCCTCTCCAAGATAAAGTTTGTGTACTTTCGAGATAAGCTTGGTATGGTGGAGAATCAAGCCCTAGCTGAGAAGGAGTCTCAGTCTCAGTGATCCTCTTTTAATGCATTTCTCTATTGAGAGAGATTTGAGGTGTAAGCCCTTGATAATGCATTTATCTTTGAGATTTGAGGTGAAAGCCCTTGTTTCCACCCTCTGGGAGAACCATGGTGGATGTCATGTGTGTGACTCCATGAAAACATCACGTGAGAGAGTCCGTGATGATTTTCTTATACTCGTGTTTACACCCTCTAGGAGAGCCATGGTGAAACGTCACGATGAGGTGACAACATCACATTGAGTGATGAGCACTTGTACATACCATACATGGGTGTAGCCATGATGGTTGATATCACGATGAGGTGATATCCGATATCACGATGAGGTGATATACTTTCACGATGAGGTGATAAGCTCTTTTCACATGGGAGTAGCCATGTTAATCGACATCACGATGAGGTGATATGTCTTGTACAGCTGGAAGTATTCCTCCCTAGTTGAGAGGGAGTGTTGATGATATTGCAACCGCGGGATTCTACTTCCAGACATGATTTACTAGAAGACAATAAATTGAATGTACCCTTATGGCTATTCAATTTTTATATATGTGATTTCGATTTATGAGGAGGCGCCTCATTCTTTTATATATATAATTAATGATTAATAATCAATTAATGAATGAGCCCGACTTTATGAAGGGTCACGTTTTTTTTTAAGGAGACCGACTTATAATAATAAAAGAACACGTCCTTTCTGATTGGGCCGACTTCCTTCCTTGAAGAGACACAAACCCTCTCCCTTGCATACAAATAGAGGATGATGATCATTCATTCGGCATCAAGTTCAATCACTATAGTTCGCACCTAGCAGAAATTCGTCTTCCTGTAGCAGCAAGTCGACATCAAGGAAGTTCGCATTCTATAGAGAAGTGTGAGTTTGTCATCAAGTGCAGATCGATATCAAGTGCAGATTGATATCTTGTAGAAGGCTGAGTTCAGGTCTGAGTAGCAGACCATTCTCTTGTAGCAGCAGATCATCTTTTGTAGCAGCAGATCGATTACAAGGAGAGTCACATTCATTTGTATCTACATCTAAGAGAGGTGCTCTTATTCATTGTATCAAATCGGCATTGTGTTGTGCCTAAGTTGTAAGCAGATTTCTGCTCTTATTAAATCAATATATAGGAGATATATCGGCTGGGTTTTTCTCCCTCAGGTTGGAGGGTTTTCCCAGGGTATCTTGCTGTGTTAATTGTCTTATGTGCTGCATTTTCTAAGTGCTTTATGTTTTAATATATCTGATCAGGAAAAACTAACAATGAGATATGCACCCAAAATTTAGGATGGACACACCCAATGTATGATCAAGTGCATCTAAGGAGATTGTGTGTATTGGGTGCAGGTATGGATGAAATTTGGTCCATTGTAGACAACACTTGGCCAAATATGTGCATCCAAGTACCTTTGGATACACTATATTTGTTATATATTATTTATTAATGCAATCCATAAACATTGTGGAAATTTTATTTTGTTTTAGGCACTTGACTATGGATATTACCTATACGCCAAAGTCTTCACATCTTGAAGGCATGGAAACCAACATATGACATCAAATCCATATTGAATGTAATACAATATCCATGTTGATCAAAGCCAATATTATCACTTTTGAAGTAATCGTCTCTATGCTTACCACCCTTTCCATGTACCAAGTTTTGTGTTTGAAACAAATTCTATAAAAGATATCATATTTCTTATGTTCTTACAAAGGATTCTATTTCCAATCAAAATTCTTTCTATAGCACTTCTCATTTCTTGATAATGCTTCGCAAACAAAAATAGAACAAATTATATTAAATTGTATCTTATTCAGCAAGATGGCAAGCTTCCCACCTGATTTTATCCTGCAAAAAACTTATTTTTGCTCCTTAAATCCCATTGTTTTCCAGTGTGCAACCAAACAAGGACTTACATGATTTGTTACAACAATGACGACAGTAGCCTCTCATGCAAACATGAATTACGAATAGCACATACTAAGTTTAGTTATTATTAAATGATGCAATGGAATTTCAAATAGCTTGACTCTCATATGCATCCACTTCAAAGCTTGATTTTTTGAAATTGACACATAATTTTTCATATTTGCAAAAAAGTGCACCTATCTCTTGTTGATCTATGGACACATTATTTTTATTGACTAGTGTAACTACATGCAGCCATGTTATGATTATTTGTTTTAGATCATGTTGTTCAGATAATTCCTCTTTCATTCATCAAGTATCAACTTGTATACTGGCTTGTAACATATTGGAACTTACACCAACAGCATCAAAGATATTCAAGTTAACAGGGGAGCCTTAGTAATCTTCTCTATGGTAAAATTGATATTGATTTGGTGATAGCAATTGTTCAACATCTTCCTGTTGCATTTCTACTTTGAATGCATAAATTATATTCATTTACTCTACAATTATAAGCAACCATGCTGCATCAAATTTAAGTCTTCAACAAAACGCCTATTCAATACCAAACTCAACTCATGAAACAAAATCAGTACTAACCTGTATACCAGACGGTAAGTCCTGGCTAAGAACTGGCTTATTTTTAACTGATTCATCTGAAACAATATTAATTGATGAATTATGTATTATAGGGATAATGATATGTTTGATTAATGAGTCTGCCAACCTTGCAAACCCAGCATCCAATATCCCTACTATCTGCAAATAAAAACAAAATTATCATTCCTCCATGGCAATGCAGATGCTAGTCTAGTATCAAATAACAACAGTATCAATCAGCTAGATCACTTTGTATTATTCTACAAAGACAAAACCTTATTCGAATTCCACATGGTTTAGGTAGCAAGAACATCTACCATAGTGCAAACCATGCAAGAAGACATGATTGGTTCCCAAATAATTTATTCTAAATAACATCAAATATAACTTGAGAAAGAAAGAAAGTAAATTGTGTCTATGGATGATCATCATTTTCTATGTAACATTGAATAATGTATTGACAATTTTCAGTTTATTCAGAATGACAACAGAAAAACCAGTCGGCTCATAAACAAGAAAAATATGTGATAGAGCCACCTCGAAAGAAAGACCGGGCAACAACAACCTATATAGTGACACAGAACTAATTTCAGAAATTGAAAAAATAAAAAATATGAATAATTAAGATGCAATCTGTGTAGCTGAAAATTATATATGAAAGAAGCAAAGAACCTTATGCCATTTTATTATTTATAGAACTAACTATGAATCTCCATGGGGCACTGGTACAAGAGTGCAACATGTAGACAAAAGATCATTCACAAATCTCAAAATATATGTAATAGGAGGTATCACAGATGTGTTTGCAAAATGTCAACTCTTTAGATGGAGTTTTCGAAATGTAATTCTAGAAAGGTGAACATAATATGAAAGTAGTATAAACATGTAAAAAGGAAGAGAGCAATCATACACAAAGAGTTTCCTATACTGATTAAGAATGAAGCTTAAGCTTTTAAACTAGATTCTTGAAAGAAATATGGATTTAGATAAGTTTGTGCAAGCTAACAATGAGGAAGATTGTTAACAGGAGGCGGTTAAGCCATGTCACAAACCCAAGCGTCGTGCTGCACAGAGGAGACAAGGGACACACCATCTTGCAACAATTCCCCCCAGCGCAAGCAAGGGGTTCAAAACTGTGACCTCGGCTCTGATACCAATTGTTACATTGGTGGTTGTCGTTGCACTAAAAGATCGGCCTGTTAATGCCTGATACAACCGCCAGATTTATACAAGATCCACAAGAGGCGGTTAAGCCATGTCACGAACCCAAGTGCCACGCTGCACAGAGGAGACCAAGGGACACAACATCTTGCAACAAAGGACTAAGATCAAGTTTGGAATTTTGTATGCATGTGTCATTTATGCCCTTCTAAGGCAGCCACCAACACTATTGTATGCAGTGTTACAAGACTCGGACTTGCCTCGAACTCGGCAAGCCAATTTTTGACTCGGACTCAAACTCGAAGCCCAGACTCGGCGCAGACTCAGCAAATAGAAAAACCCAAGAAATTCAAAGAGTTTTAAGGATTTAAAACTTGTTTCATGCACCCTTTAATAAATAAACCTTAAAGACACGATAACATCATCAAATAGAAATTACTATGATCCCATACACAAACATACATCAATCACATAAGTATAACTACAAATTTTTGCTGAAGGAAATAACACATTCAAATATATAAATATTGTCAAATGTATACAAAACTCATGGAATATGAAATCCAAGCATCAAAACAAATATCAAAACTAAAAAAATAAGTCTATGGCTCAAAAGAGCTTGCATTACTCATCCCAATATCACGACAAGTCATGCGCTAGTGTCTAAGATAGGTCCTAGATGATGATGTAGCCATGATATTTGCTTGCATCTCAATGATTGGTGTGTATATTGAAGTGAGGAATTTATTATTAAAATTTTATTGAAGCCTTCAAGGCTGCATGTTTTGTTGTCTAATGTAGGAAACAAGATAATCCTTGATTATGGCTTTGATTGTGAAAGATGCTGAGATTTGCAACAAGGGATATGTATTTTGTAGGTTTTATGATCATGATTCATCATTGGCCTATAACATGCTTAGACCTATAGTTTAATGAGGGTTTGGGGCAAATGCCCCAACGGGGTTAAGGGGCAGTGCCCCTCGCGGGGGTTTGGGGGCAACACCCCCAGCGGGGTCAAGGGGCAACGCCCCTTGCGGGGGTCTGGGGCACGAGACTCAGCGAGTCCGATGAGTCTGTCGAGTCCAACGAGTCTCGGCAAGTACTCGGCAGCCGAGTCTCTGGGACTCGTTTAGGGTCACCCACCTCGGGACTCACAAGTACTCACCGAGTTTGGGCGAGTCTGAAATATGCTCTCTCAATTTTTATTTTTTTTTCAATGAACATTTACAATGTAACCAAGCACCCGTTAAGGTTAGCATAACCCAAAACATTGCATGAAAGAACTCTAACCAAGAATGCGCCCCAAAAACCACTTGAGGAGAGGTGGGCATATGGTCAAAGGATCCCTAGGATCTACTGAATCAAAGATTACAAAGATTACAACTGAAAGAGAGACTAAACTCTACACCAAGAATGTGCACTCAAGATCCTTTGACAGGCGAGGTGCTAACATATGGTGGAGTGCTAATTGTTGAATTCAAATGAAATAGGCGGATAACCAGCCAAGAGGAACTTTCCACGCTACCACCAAACAGTAGGGGGAAAAGATTACAATTTAAAACACTTCTTCTGCTACGGCAGGCATCCACTTAGGAGTGGGGATTCACCACTTGACAGTGGGTATGAAAGAGCTTACAATTCAAATTATCCTCACTGGCGGTATACCATCCAGGGGTGCTTAATGTGAAATTAAATAGATAATGCAGCAATGTTAAACTGAAACAGTACTACTATTAATAGTTTGTACAAATAAAGAGAGCTGCAAATTACAATGTTTTTTCACCATATTTCAAGCACCAAGCTATACAATGTTTCCATGTTAGAACATAATGAGAAATGATGAAGAAAGATAGAAACAGCAACTAAATTAATTCTGATTTAAAAATCTGCAATTCTGGAAATGAAATATCAGCAACTGCAGAAACAATCAAATGGTCATAACTTAAGCAATATACCTCCAAATTGCGTGAAGTCAAGTGCAATGGTCAATTGGAAGATAGGAGCCCATGTTGTGACGAAGAAACAGCTCCAAAAAGCCAGCAATCATTAATGGCACAATTCCCAATGCACACAGAAAGGTACGGCCCTTGAGAGGGGCGATTTTGCAACATAAAAATCCACACTTCGAAATAAAATCTGAAACTTGTTGAGTATGGCCGCCAAGACCTTATGGAAGGATTTATCAAATGCCCAGAACAAAATTAAATTCATACAATCAACTGTGAACAAAATCAACTTTCAGCTGTGTGAAAATCAGCAACTGTAAATCTGGTAAAGCACTCCAAAATTCATCTTTGAAACTCTATTTGCTAGTATGGTTCGAGAAGCAGCATTAATTCAATTAGGTGTTATCTTGCAAACACGAAATTGAGAATGGTACTAGGAGGTCAGCATTCCTCGAAGTGCAAAATGAGTAGTCATTTCGACAGCATAAGTTTGGCATAAACATGAGATACAAATGCTGGAGAAAAGCCACATTTTTAAAGAGAATGGGATGACTCTTCAATTTCCTCAGATTGGACGCCAAAAGCCTTCTCATATTTTACTTTTCAAAAAAGAAATAATCTTCTCAAATAGGCATCCATTTTAAGGCAAGAGAAACTTTTTAATAAAAGTCATTAAATTTCTCCATGAAGGCGTCCCCCTTCAAGTCCCTCTTTTAACACAACTTAAGTTATCACCTTAGGCCAAGGGGTCAACTTAAAATTAGAACAATTTGCCTTTAAATGAAGAATTTCATCAACATAATGTTTTTAAAAGGCCAAAGCTCAACTCAGAACAACTGCTCCATAGGACATGATGAGTTGAAGACTGACAACTACTAACCACCAAAAATAGTATTTACTAATACTGAGGAAAGACCACAAAACCTCCAAGCACGGAACCCTTTGATTCACCTCAACGAGCCTACGGGACTCCGGAATAGGCTAATGAGCAACTGATAGGATCACTGATAAAAGGGGGACATTACAGAGTCTTGTAACTATGATTGTATGAATGAAAAGTGCATGGGTCACACGTTTAATGGATTATTTCTATAGCTAGCTCTTTGTATACATTAAGTGTTAATGCTGATTTTGATTTGGAGAATGAAATTGATGAGATATCAATTATGAGCAACTAAATGCAAACCCCAAGAAGAAACACAGATAGTTCAACTGCAAGTGTATTCAAATCTGATTGCCCTTCAAAGTTGTCATCACAATTTGCCAAACGGCCATTTAGCAAAAAGAATCCTTCACAGCAGTTTGCAACAATAATTGACACAAACAAAGCGGTAACACCCAATTCAAGTGGAAGTTGGAAATGGAAATAAAACACTTGCCCAAAAGGTTGGAATGGCAGCATGACAAGGACCAATGCACACTTTTTGCATATCCATAGTAAAGGAATTGAGGCTTGCGAGAAACTCACACTTGAAATGAGAGAGATGATCAAATTAGCTCAAGGGGAAATCATTGCACCAACAATTTCTAGTACACATGGAGGTTCAGGTAGACCACCTTTATTTTGTCATTTGGGATGAGTGCAATGGAGTCAAGGTGGAAACAAAAAGCTACAAGTTCATCCTCACCAAACCCAATTAGAGATATGTTCAATGTGCAAGGAAGGGAGGCTACATATGAGACCATTGCCAATTTTATTTTGGTAACATCATACCTTTCCATGTTGCTCAAGCTCCTTTATACAAGGAAATGCTTGAGAAGGTAAGAAAATTCGGTCCTAGTTATGTAGGTCCTAGCAAGACTAGACTGAGAACCACTCTGTCGGATTCTCTGTAGGAAAAAAAGAAATATTCCAAGGTTAATTTGTTGATGGAGGAGACGAAGGCCAAATTTGAGTGGACTAAGTTCACAAAACTAGGAGGCTATAAGACTTTGGCAAGGATTGACAGACACACTTTGGCGCAATCCATGTCAATTAGTTGATGGACAGTCTATGGACCTCGAAGGCCATTGTGCACATTTGCCATTCATCTTCTCTCACAAGTTTCTAGTTCCTCTACTACTAAGAGGAATTGGTCCACATATAACTTTATTCACTCTCTAAAGAATAGACTTACCTGTGCAAGAGTGGAAAAGTTCGTTGTAGTGCATGGTAGCTTGTGTTTGATTGATCCCAAACACCTGAGTATAGGCAAAGACCAACACAAAGGTGGGATGTAGAGTAAGGAGCCAAAACTACTTCTTGATGACCACTATGTGCAAATGGGACTGGAGGAAATTGATCCACTTCCTTTCGATAGTTCCAATGATAAGTAGCTTCCTACATATGCAGTTGCAAATGATGATGATTCTGATTTTTTAAGCTTTTCGCTCAAACAAAAACAGCCACATATATCATTTTTGGCACTTTAATTATCATTTTGAAGCTTTTCACTTGTATAGTGATTCTCTAGTTGGTGTATTATGTGACTCTAGTTGGTACTTTCAACTTTCAACTTTCAACTTATATTTGAATATTTCAATTTGTTGCAGATTCCAATTTTCAACTACTATGACGATTCATGAATGACCATTGATATTCAATTATTTATTATTACATTTTGTCATTTTGATGTATGAATCATGATTCAACAATTTGAATTAGGCCTTGGCATTGTTTAGTTTTAGTTACCTATATCTCTTTTTAGTTTTTTACAAACTATATATATTTTTATTAAAATAATTAATTATATAGCCTTCCCCTCACCACCCCCAAGATTTTGGAAAATTTTCGCCATCCCTAGAAACCCATCCCCACATCTCCCTATCCTGAAAACTCAAAGAAACACTACCTTTTTTATAGGCTTCTATCCTATAAACCCGCATTAAACATTTTTTATGTCTTCAATGCAATAGTTCACCTATTCTTACACTCCTAAGGAAATAAGGATTGCACTTGTGTTCTAAATACATGTGCTCTTGAAAGACAAATAATTGCATTCTTTTACACATGCATCATGCAAGCCATCTCAGTCTACAAAAAATTTGACTCAAGGTATTTGAAAATTGGTAAAACCTGTTGGAGATTACAAGGAACTGAGCATCAACCTAGAACGTAATTCAGCTAAGGTGGGTTTTATAAAATCACGATTTCCATTCTATCAAAGTATTACAGTTGCTATGCATGATTAGGCAAGCTTCAACAAACTTACATGGATCATCCATGGCTTGCATCAATTGCATATGAAACAAAAGGACTTCAGTAACCTCTAAGTCATCTCAAGAACTAGAAGTGTCAATGAGGCTACAAAATCCACGAAATTGGTATTGGCATCAACAATGGTACAGTTGACCTTGGATCTCTCCATCAAAAACTGCCAAACTTTATTGCATTTATGCTCAAATGAGGTGCTAAATTCAATTAGATAGCCATTGTTGGCAACAAAGAATTGCAAATATGAATGAACCAAAAGCTTGGAATAGACCGGTGCAAATGGCTGAGAGTTAATCGTACAGTGAGGGGGTAGCATCATTGCAAAATTCTTGCAAGAAGGCAAACAAAAGTATAGACCAATAGGAATTATGCTAAAATTTGAGCTTTGCATTAATTTTAAATTGCTATCTATTGTTTTGCCCCAAATGCATACATCGGACTGTCAACAGTCAAGCATTGCAACAAGACTTTTGAATACTAAGGAGGGTAAACTATTAAGCATAAACAAATAAACTCACTTCCTACTGGCTAAAGTAGAGACCAATATTCAATTGTGACACAGATATTTGGATAGAAAAGAGTCACATGTTTACTACAAGCTAAAACAGAGACCAATAAATTAGCATTGACAGGAAAGAATTAAAAGAATGAACACCACATGATTTCCTGAAACGAACTAAGCTACATACAAAGCTATAACTTAGAAAGAAAAATCTTGCCAATACATAGCTTGACTAAATGTAATCTCCTATCCATTTGCTTCATGAAATTACAAACAAGTAATCATTGAATAGCAAAATAACTTTTTCCAAATAACAGCTTCTGCAACATAAGTCTGACTTCCACTATCCTTAACAATTCATGTGCTTAAAGCACTTATTTATAAGCTCACAAAGAGTAGCATTTGGGGATGTACAACAATAATAAAATATTCCCAGAAGTACCACTTTCAAGTTATTCTATCCCTGTCTACAGAAAAATTGGAAATAAAACATCTTTAAAGCAAACTAATCATAAAACAAATAATTAAATAAAAGGCCTAGTAATAGGCTCATACCTATCGCCCAAGAAATAGCCACTAATGATGATGACAACTGCCTAGATGCAGCTATGCTGAAAAGTAGAAATTTTGATACTTAAGTGACTTTTGAAAATCTGAAGCAACTTGTGACTTTTAATCACTGAATCCTTTGGAACCTCTGAAATATGGCAAACTTCTGAAGCCTATGAAAATCATTGAAACCTCATGAATGTAAAACTAATGAGTACCTCGCCAACACCAACTTGAGTACTTGAAACTATAGAACCATAACAATGATGAATCCACTGATGAGGATGAACCCTACTTAGAATCTTTGCACCTTACTCAAGGATTTTGATGAAACCCTTGATTGTATGATCTTCTGAATTTAAAACCTTAACCTCAGAAGCACTTGGATTAAATTTTCCACAATGGAAAATCAGTGTTTGAAAGATGACCTCCTCCTTACTGTACTAGGGACTTTGAAATGTAATAATTTGAACAAGTACACTGCTGGATATCAAAAACAGTGCTTGGACGTAGAAGAATTGGGCACAACAGCTGTAATAGACAAGGAAAATATGAAGAATAAGAGGATGATAATGTCGAACTCTTCACCCACAGAAGCGAATTCGGAAAATTCTTCACTTGGCACCTGAAATCAACCTTCAAACCTACAATAATCAGAAAAGAAGACCTGCTTTCTGCTGTGAACAGCAGAAGCAAACCTATTTGATGAAGTCTTGAAAGGATGACAACCTTCATATAGATGAAGCTTGCTTTATTTCTCTTATTTATCCTTGCTTTAAAGCTGGCTGAAAGCAAGGTGGAAATCACTAATGTCTTTACCCTCCTTTGAATGAATGGGCAGAGAAAGTGGATGGCAAGGCTACCATAAAAGTGCACTAGAAGAGATCTGCTTGGTGACTTCCAGAAAATGCACCTATCTTATTGAAATTGTCTACTTTTTATGTCAAGACTGATAACTAATAGGTTTGCCACTCTAAGTAACTGCCAGCTAGAACTTTTGCTGGCAAAAGCCACTGAACATGTGTACCTGCCTTATGTCTTTTATCCCTTTCAAATGTTTGGCACACTTTATGAGTTATCTGCAACTTTTTTCTTTAGACATGCTTTTATGAGCCATTAGCCACACACTTAAAAGCTGGACAGAAAATTCTAGTGGATTTGCCACTTAAAAAGTTTGCCCTAGATCTGTCTCTTTTCCCTTTGGCAGAATTTACTAACATGTTTGCCTACCTTCATCTTTGGCGTGGATTTCACTTGGCAATGCCACTTCATTTGTGCACCAACCTGTACTTAAGTTTTCACATGCTTTCTATATGGCGCGGATCACTAAAGACTTTGCCACATTTGCTGATTGTTAGGCAGAAGATGGATGTGGCTTTACCACTTGAAAACAATGCTCAAACTTATTGATTAATTATCTTCTTCCATGGGCACCACATTGAGACTTAATGTATTTGAACCTTAAGTGTGATGAAACACACACTTATACTGAGAGGGGGGGGTGAATCAGTATAAATCAAACTTTTCTTTTTCTCAATTTAATCAAACACAGCAATATTACCTCAAACCTTAATTATCCATAGCAACACCATATATGCAAGATCTAGTAATTATGAACACACATAAGAGACACACGATTTTACGTGGAAACCCTTATGAGAGAAAACCATGGCAAAATATTACTTGTATAAATCTTCTTACAAATTTCATAGGCACCAACCCATTGGAGACTCCAATCCCTACCACTAAGCACCAACCCAGCAAGAGTGCCAATCTCTTTCAATAAGAGGCACCAACCTCCAAGTGAATAATATGATAGTTTGTTTGCAACTTCCCCTTAGATCTGCCCTTAACAAGTGCTCATAAATCTGCAATACACTCACTCATAAATCTGCACTATAGTCTTCAATATTTCTGCTCATAGAAACGCCATGATCTTACTTTTACTTCTCTCACAAATTAATGTTAAATACCTCTCATAAATCTGTTCACATATCTTTCATAAATCTGCTCAAATATCTTTCTATTTCTGCTCTTCATATGAATAATATTCCTTGAATTGATTGATTTTGCCTCTCCCTCAAACTTCTATTTATACTCACCAAAATGTCTCTTCACCCAAGAGAGGCGACTCTACTAGGGGGGTCGGTCCACTTAGCAAAAATAATATTTATTTATTTTTAATTTATTTTCTCAAGGTTGGGTGCACCCTTCTAGGGGGTTGTCCCTCTTTGGGAGCCACATAAAATAATAATAAAATTAATTTAATTTTTAATTAAATCTTCCCCATTTGGGGCGGCACCAAGAGGGGGTTGTCCCACTTTTTTTATTTTATTTTGCATTTTAAACCCCTCCAAAGGGGCAAGGCATGGGTCAGCCCATGTAGAAAATAAACCATCATTTTGCCAAATAATTATCTCCTCACCATCGACGAGCCCTTTGACATCAATGACAACATGATTCAACAAAGTGCACTTTCCTTAGCCCGCTGCCACACTTTAGGCAAGGTTTTCCTATGGTATTGCCACTTGAAAAGCGCATTGGAGGAGTTCGCTTAGTCATTCATCAATCTCATCAATTTTAGCCCCAAATCTTGGACATTTTCTTCTCTTCTTTTCCAATGTTGGAGCCACCATTAGTTAGGAACTTCTTTTTGTTCTTTCACTTGAAATAGTACAACGTTGAGCAAACTGCAAAAGTTATTAGTGGAAATACATAACCATGACTAAGCAACCTTGCAACCTTACACGGGAAAAGCCCAAATAACATTGATTAAGACAACAAGGATGACTTGAATTAATGACAACAAATGGATCTCTGGCGGTAAGAAAGTTGAGTTTCATATGGATACAACACCTCCCACATACTATTGCAAGCCACTCTAATTGGCCAAACACAATGCATGAGTTTCTTATTCCAGTGGCTACCCTCAAAGTAAGTATCATGTTCAGTTGGGGGCAATGAGAACATCATGCACACAAGCTCTAAAATTAGTGAAGACTACAATTGTATTGTTATACCCATGCACACACATAGCTGATTCCACATGTTGCAGAGCTCCTCTATCACTTTATACACTCAAATGCACTTCAACCTAACTGAAAACTAGACATAGACACCATCACATGACTTGGCAAAACACCGCAAGCCCAAAATTGACTCAGACTTAGTGACTTGACAAAAACTCATCAAAAAATGATAAAATTTCTGAACATTAAGAAAACTTGGAATCACCAAAAAATCGTTCAAATTACCTAAAATTGAAAGGAAAGTTGACAAGGAGTGAGAGTTAGAAGAGTGAAAGTGTGAAAAAAGAAATGATTTTTTGCCTTTATCACTATGAACTAGTGTTTTGCACCAATTGGTGAGTTTTTCAAGTCAGGCTTGTGAGCACTCAGTGAATTTTTTGCCAAAATCCTGCTGATTTTTGACAAAAAATTGACCCCCGTTTTTGGACAAGTGACTTGAGAATAGTTTTCACTTGCAGTCAAACAAGAATTAATCTATGAAAAACACATCCCCACACCTACAAAACAACACTATACAATTTGGGGCAAATTTGGGTGTAAGCAAAATATGAAGAGAGGAAGTTGAAACCAAGAATCATTTTCACAAAACATTAACCCAAGCTCAGATAAATCAAGGAAATATAACATGCCTAACCCTAGGTCACCTAACCCACCCACTTGGCATCTACTCAAATGGCTGCGTTGGCACCTTAGTTAGCGTCAAAGCATTGATCTCCAAAGTGGTCACCGCCTCCATCCATCCAACCAAGGCCTCATAGTTGTACAAAATTAATATTTACTTTCCCTTGTGCCAAAATTGAGGTACTTATTCTAGATTCCTTGTCTCCAATTTCATATACACAATCTAAAATTTATGATAAATCATTTGATAGCTTCCTCATGCCACAAAGTGCCTTAGTGTACAAGCCATGGTTAAGATTGCAACATTTTAAATTTCACAAACCATCAAAATTTAGTAAAAGTTGATGGATATAAAATCAAAGGCATAGATACTGACATAGTTGTAACACAAACTCCTAAGCATAACAAGACAACAACCCATAAAACATAACAAGTCAACGCATAGAACTACCTTCATGAATGCTTTCTCTTTCCCACACTTTAGGTTTTGCACTTCTTCCTTTCTCTTGCCTTTCTCTATAATTCTCTTTTAATCAAGATCCTTCTTTCCTACAACTATCACCAACTTAGGCGCAACTTTTAGCTACCCCTTTGTGAACTCACGTCTTTCTATAAGCTAACTTCACTTATTAACTCATTAGAGGATCTTTTAAATTATAATGTTATGCAAATGAAATAGAAAATAAGTTGGATGTCAAAATATCTTCCTTCTTTATTTACCATGCTTGCCTTCATTTAATCTTCATCCCTTGCCCTTTGCTCCATTGGCCAAATCAAGCTGCATATTTATAGAAATATCCTCCTTGGATTTCTTCTAACATCACCCAAGAATGTCTTCCTCGGACTTCCACAAATTGATCAGATGCTTAATTTAATTGAGAGGTCACATTTCCAACCATCTTTCCCTGTTGCCATCTTGTCATTCACTTTTGCATTCAATTAGTACCACATAGAACTCACCATATGCCACCACTCTCTCACCTTTCCACATATTTCTTGTTGCCCACGACTTCCCTCTTTATGTGGTTCTTTAAAATCAAGGAGATTCTCCATATCTCAGTTCCTTATTTTTCTGTTTTGATTCACTCTTCATCATCCAACGCTATCTAACATATCATCTTGTCATCAATCAACCTAGTTTGTGAATGCCACAATGTCACCTCATTGCCATCTCAATTACCACTCAAAGATTACCCCATGGAACACAATAACACCCCCTTCTACTTTATTCAGCTTTCCACATCACCTATGACCTTCATGCACTCCAACCAAAACATCACAGCATTGAAATGGAATAAAGTACAACTTAACCTAATTATGAATTCCATATCATATTTCAAAATGTCACTCATACATATATTGACAAAGGTTTTCAGTTGCACATCCATCATCAAATTATGCATCAATAATTCAATATTTAAAATTAAACATTATCATTCATCAAAATACAATTCAATTCAACTTTTGGAATCTAGGACTCAAGACAATTTCCAATCAGATACTAACTAAAAGGAGGAGTGGATATTTCAGGCCATGACAGTATTAACAAAGGCTGCTGACCAAATACAATACACATAAGGGCCCAAGTTGGGGTATGGCAAGAAGAGCGGCTCACAAACTAGACTGTGCCATTCAATAAGGGAAGAGAGCTATTTGGTGATGCTTGGAGCTTCATTCATGTGGTTAATTGTGCAATAAGCCAAGATGCTAGAAAATGTATTTGTGGAGTGGGGTGATAGTTGAGTATTGTGGAATAAGGACATTGCCCATGGTGTGAATGAGACCCATGCATGTCACTGCAATGGAAGGATTTTATGAGGTAAGGAGGGTTCCATTGCATAGGTAGGGTGGTACTGTGTAGAAAAATTTCACCAGGTCCAAGATCTCACTTGCAAGCATGTCTAGGTTGAGGTTGACCTTCAACTGTTGCACTGCACCAAAATGTTAGTGGAGCTTACAACAAATACACCAATCTGTGCTAGTAACATCCAATAATCCACAATAACATAACATAAGGTAGCAACATAAGTACACATGACAAATTCTTTGTAAATGAGCTCAAGCAAGCTCATATTAATTCACAGCAGCCTGCAATTACTTGTCTGCAATCTGAATAAATCTTGTGGAGGCTCAACAATATAACAACATAAGTTATAAAATTTACAACACAAAATAAACTTTTGCAGTCAACAACCTAATCTTATATTCCCAAGGTGATATGCATTGCACTTGTGCTCTCTATACATGTGTCACTAAAAAACAAAAACAGTTGCATGCTTTTACACATGGTGCTAAAAACAAAATATAATGTCCTACCCTAATGGTTGCTTGCTTGCAAGTGATCCCAATGAATCAAGGATAAATCCACATTGCAAGGGGAATCACCACACCCATGTGAACAATAAAGGAAAAATATTCTCTCACCTTTCTATAACCAACAAAAGGGGATTTTCTATCTAAATGAGCATTACCTCAAAGATAGTTAAGTAATCAAATAGCCCAAGAATCATTTGGTTTGTTATGATGAGTCCCCCTACACCTATGAATTTTGAAGGGCCTCTTGATGCAAAGGTAATGCTGCAAATAGGACGCTTCCTAAAGGCACAAAGAGTTGGCCCACAGTTGTCGTTGCACCAAAAGGTTGACCTGTCAATGCTTGATACAACCGCCAGAGTTAACGGATCCACAAGAGGCAGTTAAACCATGTCGTGAACCTCAAGCACCGTGCATGCACAACACAAGGAAACCAAGGGTGACACCTTGCAACAATCCACCCCAATGCAAGTGAGGGGTTTGAACCTATGACCTTTGGCTCTAATTCCAATTGTTGGCCCATAGTTGCCATTTCACCAAAAGTTCGACCTATCAATGCTCAATACAACCGCCAGAGTTAACGGTGTTGATGTTATTAGCAACATCAGGCTGCTTCTTCCAGCAATCACATTAAGTTGTAATAAATTAAATGATAGCCTATGGCTATTTAATTTATACTCATTTGATTTAAATGGATGAGGCCGACCTTCCTTGATATTATTTTGTAATTTATTATTTTCAAGAGAGGCTGACCTCCTTGAAGAGTCGCCTTATTTTGTATAAATACAAGGTGATGTTTGTTCATTTCCTCAATCAAGTTCATTCAGTATAATTCGCATTCCAAGCAAAAGTTTGCACTTGAGCAGCAGCGCTTCATCTTGCAACAGCAAGCCGATTTCAAGGAGAAGCATATCCGATTGTATCTTTGCATCTAGGAGAGGTGCTATTATTCATTGTATCAAATTCGGCCATGAGATGGGCCTGAGTTGTAAGCAGATTTCTGCTCTTATTCCTTCATTATATAAGAGACATATTTGCTAGGTTTTTCTCCCTCAAAGGAGGGTTTTCCCAGGGTATCTTGCTGTGTTTATTGTCTTATGTTGCATTTTCTGAGTGCTTTCAATTGTATTATCTAATCATTAAAACACTAACATGGTATCAGAGCGGGTTTGAAGAAGATCGTGATCAGATCTGTTTTGCAGCATTCTCCCTAATCTCTTTTTTTGTCTATCTCTATTTAGTCAAGATGGTAAATGGTTTGAAAATTGAGGATAGACTCGAGGGAGCTTCCAACTACTCATCATGGAGGTTCAGAATCATGCTCACCTTGGAAGAGAATGATTTGGCTGAGTCTGTGGAAACCAAAGTTCTCGAACCAGAGGAGGAAGAAGAGAAGTTGCAGTGGAGGAAGAAAGATATCAAGGCAAAGAAGATGTTGGTTGATTCTGTTAAAGATCATATTGTTTCGATTGTCTCCAAGCTGGAGACGGCAAGGGACATGTTCAAAACATTGGAAGAGATGTACGAAATCAACAACACCGGTCGGGCACTTGCACTAAAGCAACAACTACACCATGTGAAGATGGCGAAAGGAGAAACAGTGATTGCTTATTTCATGAGGATTTCAAAATTGAGAGACTAGCTCTCTACAATTGGTCACATAATTGATGACAAAGACTTGACCATGCTTGCCCTCAATGGTCTTCCGTTATCATGGGAATCCTATATTTAGGGAATCAGTGCAAGATCTAAACTTCCCAAGTTTGATCGGTTGAGGGCCGATTGCATTCAAGAGGAGTCAAGGTTGGCGGCTAGAGGCGTAGGTCAAAGTTCAACTAATGAAGATATTCATGTTCTCGCCTCTCACTCAACGAAGAAGAAAGGAAGAGATGGGAAGAAAGGATTCTTCAAGAGGAATCGAGATAATGGAAATGATGGTGCTCCCGCATTCAACAAGAAGAGAGTCTTATCCAAAGTCCAATGTTTCCGATGTGACAAGTATGGTCACTTTGCAAAGGAATGTCCTTCCAGGCCTAAGCAATAGGTTGTCATTGCAAATGTTGAAGAAATCTCTCCGCAAAAGGACTCAAGTGAATATATGTTCTATTCAGCCTTGTCAAGCAATGTAACCACCGACACCAACACTTGGCTGATAGATAGTGGTGCCTCTCGCCACATCACTGGATTTAAGGAGCATCTATCCAATTTGATTAAGACAGATTCCAGTGAACAAGTCATTATTGGAGATGATGCTAGTTACTCTGTGAAAGGAGTTGGGAACTCCTCTCTTCACTTAGATTCTAGCATTTCTTTGGAGTTAAATGATGTGCTATTTGTTCCAGGCATAAAGAGAAACCTTGTTTCCATCTCAGCCTTGGAAGACAAGGGTTATCAAGTTGTCTTTTCAGAAGGCAAAGTTCTTATATGGGCAAAGAACTCCAACATCAAGTTTGCTCGGGTAATTGGAGTTAGACATGAGTGTCTCTATAGGCTATGCACTCGCCCAATTCAGGCTCTTGTGCATGATTCTTCTAATGTGTATGACCTTTGGCATCGAAGATTGGCTCACATTCACTTTCGAGCGTTACCTATCATGGAGAAGATGGTCACCGGCCTTCCGAAATTCAACCAGGAACATGAAGGTACATGCAAAGGATGTGCCTTAGGTAAGAATACAAAAGGTACATTTCATAGTAGAGAAAGTAGATCTAAATGTATTCTTGATCTCATTCATTCTGATTTATGTGCTCCAATGTCTGTTGCATCTTCTAGTGGTTTCTTATATTACATTATTTTTATTGATGACTATTCTAGAAAGACTTGGATTTATTTCTTGAGATCTAAAGAATCTGAGGAGGTATTAGAAAGATTCAGAGAATTCAAATCACAGGTGGAAAATTTGTCCGGGAAAAAGATCAAGGTTTTGAGATCCGACAATGGAGGAGAATACACTTTCGGTATCTTCTGTGATTTCTGTATTGAAGTAGGGATTAAGAGGGAGTTTAGTGTTCCTTATAATCCTCAACAGAACGGTGTTGCTGAAAGAAAGAATAGGTCTATTGTGGAAGCAGTCAAAGCAATGATACATGATCAAGACCTGCAAACCTCACTTTGGGCTGAGGCATCTAGGACAGTTGTTTATGTTCAGAACAGAAGTCCCCACAAAATCTTGGAGAATATAACTCCTGAAGAAGCATTCTCAAGGGTGAAGCCCGAAGTCAGTCATTTGAGGATCTTTGGGTGTCCAGTGTATGTTCATATTCCAAAGGAAAAGAGAACAAAGTTGGAACCTTCTGGGAAGAAGGGAATTCCGGTGGGCTACAGTGAGACATCAAAAGCCTACAGAATCTACATTCTAGGTCAGAAATCTATTGAGATCAGTTGAGATGTCACTCGAGATGTCACATTTGAGGAAGATGTTGCATTTAGAAGATCCAAGGGCACTCATATGGAGATCGATGAAGAAGAGCTTCCTCAGGATATGGAAGTCAACCATATTCCTGAGAATCGGAGGGAGGTTCTAGAACCTAAAGAAGATGATGATCCAGCTAAACCCTTGGAGCCTACTGATGGGCCTACAGATATTGTGATTGGAAGGAAGAGACCTCTTTGGGCTAGGAAAATAATGCAGGATGCAGAAAGTTTTGCAGCCCCAAGAGGAACCTTCAGAGAAAGTAAGAGACCTAATAAGTTCTCCGGTTATGTAGCGCTAATGAGTCAGATTATTGAGTCAGAGCCTTCCAGTGTTGAGTAAGCTTCTAGTAAACAAGTATGGAAAGATGCTATGACTGAGGAGTATCAATCCATACTTAAGAATGATGTTTGGGATATAGTTCCTAGACCCGAAGGCAAATCTATGGTGTCTTCTAAATGGCTCTTCAAGATCAAGCATGCGGCTGATGGGAGCATTGAGAAGTACAAGGCAAGATTTGTGGCAAGAGGGTTCTCACAAAAAGAGGGAGTTGACTATGAAGAAACCTTTGCTCCTGTGGCTCGTTATACTTCTGTCAAAACCATTATTGCTATTGCTGCATCTAGAGGATGGAAGATTCACCAAATGGATGTAAAGATAGCCTTTCTGAATGGTGTAATAGAAGAAGAGGTTTACATTGAGCAACCCGATGGATTTGAGGTACATGGGAAGGAGTCTCATGTTTGCAAGTTGAAGAAGGCCTTGTATGGTCTTAAGCAAGCTCCTCGTGCTTGGTACGAAAGGATTGATCGTTACCTATTGAGTCTGGGTTTCTCAAAGAATGATGCAGATTCTAACCTCTACTTCAAGGTAATTAATGGTGAAGCATTGATTTTGGTTTTGTATGTTGATGATCTGATTATTACTGGAGAAGAACACCTCATTCTCAAGTGCAAGAAGGAGCTAGCTTCTGAATTTGAAATGAAGAATCTTGGTCTCATGCATTACTTTCTTGGCTTAGTAGTTTGGCAAAAGCTAGATGAGATGATTCTAAGTCAAGGGAAGTATACCATTGACATTCTGAAAAGGTTTGGTATGATTGATTGCAAAACCATGTCTACACCTATGGAGACAAACTTACATAAGTTGAAGGAGGCTGCAGCTAGTTTAGAACTGGTGGATTCTACGATGTATAGGCAGCTGATTGGTTCATTGATGTATCTAGTTAACACTAGACCAGACATCTGTTATGCAGTGAGTGTACTTAGCCATTTTATGTGTGAACCAAGGCAGATACATCTTGTTGCAACTAAACATATCCTGAGATACTTGCGTGGCACAGTTGGATATGGGTTGAGATATTCTACAGGTGTGGATTTGGAGCTGCATGGTTTTACTGATTCTGATTGGGCAGGGTGTGTCACAGATCGGAATAGTACCTCTGGTTGTTGCTTCAGTTTGGGATCTACCATGATATCCTGGTGCAGCAGGAAGTAGTCTTCAGTAGCATTGAGTACAACTGAGGAAAAGTATATTGCAGCTTGTGTGGCAGCTCGTGAAGCAGTGTGGCTTCGTAAGCTCCTTGCAGGATTGTTTGGACAATTAATGGAGCCTACTATCATTCATTGTGATAACCAGAGCTGTGTGAAGCTTTCTGTCAATCCTGTGTTTCATGACAGAACAAAGCATGTTGAGATCAAGTACCATTATATCAAAGATATGGTATTGAGGAAAGCTATACAGTTGAGGTATATCAGCACTGATGAGCAGACGGCAGACATTCTCACCAAGCCCCTCTCCAGGATTAAGTTTGTATACTTTCGAGAAAAGCTTGGTATGGTGGAGAATGCAGCCTTGACTGAGAAGGAGTCTCAGTATCAGTGATCCTCTTTAATGAGTTCTTCTCTGTGAGAGAAGTTCGAGGTGAAATCCCTTGGTAATGAGTTCTTCTCTGAGAGAAGTTTGAGGTGAAATCCCTTGGCTATGAGTTCTTCTCTCAGGAGAAGTTTGCGGTGAAATCCCTTGTTTCCACCCTCTGGGAGAGGCATGGTGGATGTCATGTGTGTGACTCCATGACAGCATCACATGAGGGAGTCCGTGATGATTTTCTTGTACTTGTGTTTCACCCTCTAGGAGAGCCATGATGAAAGTCACGGTGAGGTGACAACATCACATTGAGTGATGAGCACTTATACATACCATCTATGGAGGTAGCCATGATGGTTGATATCACGATGAGGTGATATGCTTTCACGATGAGGTGACAAGCGTTCTTCACATAGGATGTGACTACATTGATCAACATCACGATGAGGTGATATGTTTTGTGCAGCTAGAAGTATCATCCCTAGTTGAGAGGGAGTGTTGATTATTAGCAGCATCGGGCTGCTTCTTCCAACGGTCACATTAAGTTGTAATAAATTAAATGATAGCCTATGGCTATTTAATTTATACTCATTTGATTTAAATGGATGAGGCCAACCTTCCTTGATATTATTTTGTAATTTATTATTTTCAAGAGAGGCCGACCTCCTTGAAGAGTCACCTTATTTTGTATAAATACAAGGTGATGTTTGTTCATTTCCTCAATCAAGTTCATTCCGTATAATTTGCATTCCAAGCAGAAGTTCGCACTTGAGCAACAGCGCTTCATCTTGCAGCAGCAGGCCGATTTCAAGGAGAAGCATATTCGATTTTATCTTTGCGTCTAGGAGAGGTGCTATTATTCATTGTATCAAATTTGGCCATGAGCTGGGCCTGAGTTGTAAGCAGATTTCTGCTCTTATTCCTTCATTATATAAGAGACATATTTGCTAGGTTTTTCTCCCTCAAAGGAGGGTTTTCCCAAGGTATCTTGTTGTGTTTATTGTCTTATGTGTTGCATTTTCTGAGTCCTTTCAGTTGTATTATCTGATCATTAAAACACTAACAAACGGATCCACGAGAAGCAGTTAAACCATGTCGCAAACCCCGACCGATGCGCATGCACAGCACAAGGAGACCAAGGGTTGACACCTTGCAACAATCCCCCCTAGCGCAAGCGAGGGGTTTGAACCCGTGACCTTTGGCTCTAATATCAATTGTTGGCCCACGGTTGATGTTGCACCAAAAGGTTGACCTGTCAATGCCCAATACAACCGCCAAAGTTAACAGATCCACGGGAGGCAGTTAAACCATGTCGCAAACCCCGAGCGCCGCACATGCACAGCACAAGGAGACCAAGGGCAACACAAAGCTTGTGACTCCCCTCCCATGCGAGAAATTAACTAACCAATTCAATAGCTAACCCCCACTATACTCCGCACCAAGAAGTAACATGAGCGAACCAATCTTACCAAAACCAATACACTAATGCACCACACCTCTCAACTAATCCTATGAGAATCAGCCTTATTTTGTGCCTCAACTAGATTAGAATAGGTAAAACCTTATGATGAGATGGAGGGAACATCCACCATCTCCTCTATATAGTAGATATCAATCATTGAGAGATGGTTTCACTTTCCATCAACCTGATCCAAATACTAGCTATCCAAGCGTTAATCTAAGCATTGATTGCTTTTGAGAAAAAAAGAGTAATTGGAACATGTTCAAGCATATGCACCTCAAGAAATTAATGAATGATTTAGTGTTGTGCACCACAAATCTTCAACTTCATGACAAAAAGGGATTAGAAATTATAATTTCATCACATTGGATGAGGCTGATTCTACATTGGATCAAATAGTTGAGAAGAAGGAACTAAACATTCAGAGACCTCAATTGGCTAGAAAGCATTAGGGACTCAAATGTTTAGTCGATATTGCCCTTGAATGGAAGGGTATATGTTCCCCTTCATTATCACAAAAGCTGCTAGTTGGAAAGGAAATGCAAAAAATTTATTCCTTAGTTCTCACCATGGTCGATCATAGTATGTGTGATTCTATGCAAATAAATTATAGATCTTTTACATTGTAAACTGTTTGAAGCATAGTAGCATTCCATTTACACAGAATTGACACAATGTTATAGAAATATGAATGGAATTCAATTACCTGGGTTTAAAACAGTTGGCAAAATGTTGGTAACTTAAAAACAATGTACTCTTTGCAAAAATAAAGAAATAAAGAAAATTTGTCATTTCATTTCAAATAGTGTGTACAAATAAAAATAGACTTCAAACATTATGAAAATGCTAATTGTAAAAGTTTACATAGGACTTTTTTTTAAATTACTTTCACCTAAGAGGATTTATAAGAAAAACAAATCACTGCCTCTAAAATAGGTCATTCCATCATGAAGCATGGCCTGTCATTTTAATGGCAGCCCTATGTTTTTTACTTAAACCCTCATTAGGGTGAAAATTAAAAGAAAACCCCTCATTCTAATTTAAAATTTAACTTCTAGAAATCTATTCAAAAGAAGATTTTAAACATGCCAATCCAAAAACGTTTTGGTCTCCATTTGCTCTGTACTTTTTTGTCTCAAAATGTAAACAGGAGCCCAATATATGTATAAATTATGATCACTTTTTGAAAACTCGGGAAATGAAAACCAAAAATGTTTGGTTTGCCTTAGGTCTGTACTTTTAAATTGCTAAGTGTAAACATGGTCATATATATATATAAAAACAAAACTACTTCTTAAAAACTCAGGAAATGGCCCAGCAAATGCAGCGGGTTGTGATTACTCCGGATTAATCACAGTTCTTTTGAGTCAAGTGCTACTATGATTTGAAGATTATATCTATTCTATTTTCAATCTGAATTTGGCTTCAGTATTTAGGTTTACGTGAATTTATATTAGGTTTGATGAACTCATGGAATATGAAAATCCCTTCTTTTGAAAAAATTTAATACTTTTTGTATTTAGTTCGAAAATTTTGCACAATTTTTTATACATAGTTCTTAAACAATGGGCTGTGTGCCTCTTATTTGTCGGTCTACTAGGTTGTTCCTCAAGTTGAAGCAGTTTGATTTAGGTCTTCAGACTAGTGTTCATCTGGTTCAAAAGACAATAGATTGATGAGACATGGATAATTATGATAGTTATGTACTTTGATGTCCCTCAGGAGATATTCAAGACATTTGATTCCCCTTGAAGCATCTATAATCATTGTTATCGGCTTGGTAATCATAAGGAGATTACAATGATGCTGAATGCATAGAAATTTGGTTGATCACAACTGATTATAGTTACAGCCTAAAAAACTATGACAAAGTTGTTGGGAGAAATTGATGAACAAACCTAGCACCCAATGTGAAATGACAGCGAACATGTTGGACTCACCATGTGAGTCATAGACCAGTAGTAAGTTTGATGATGGTCATACTTACTTTCTCATATGAATGTCATTAAAAACTTCACCATCACTTCTTGGTTTTCTTAGAATGCTTGAGAAGGTTACATTGCATGCTAAAATTCTTGACAATAGTTTATTGTCTTCTGTATGCAAGTACAAGAAAGTGGCTAATTAGAATTGTGTTCTTATGCAGCTTGCTATTATTTAGCTAAAAGGAACCACAATGTGATCCCAAAATTGATTGCACACTCTAAAGTCTAGACAACAATGTAAAATCATTTGCATGATAAAAGTATATAGTTATATAAACACCCAATTACAAGCACCCTCGTAGACATTATATGAGTCTAGCTCAATCCACTGTCTAGATTTCAACAATATACCATTGTGTAAGACACCCTCCTTATTGTTGATGTTGCTGTAGCGGCGGGAGATTCTTTCTCTCTTAAAATCGCAATATCTATATATTATGCTACTTGTTTATTTATAGCCGACCCAAGTGAAGAGGCACTTCACTTAAATAAATAATTATTATTTTATTCTGGCTGACTTAATCAAATCGCATGGGAGAAAGAGACGTGCCATTTCATGAAGAGGCCGACTTCTTGTGAAAGGACGTCTTGCTTGGGAGAAGACTTATCAACTTGTATATATATGTGGTGCTGCTCTCTCTCATTTATTCAATATAATTATCAAGTGAAGTTCGCATAAATCTGAAGGTGTTCGATAGCTACAGCAATTCAATATTCTTGGAGTTCGATATTCTTGGTTGTGTATTTGCATCAAGTGTGGTGCTATTGTCTCTACTTCAGATCAGCCTTGTGATTGGCCTCATTATAAAAGCATATTGCTGCTATTTATTCAATATATACGTGATATATTGTTGCTGGGTTTTTCTCCCTCAAGAAGGAGTTTTTTCTCAAGGTATATGATGTGTTCTATTGTTTGAATTTGTCTTATTTCTACTTAATTTAAATCTGGTCATAAAACTAACATGGTATCAGAGCGAGGTTTAAGCAAGATCGAGATCAGATTTATTTAAGCAGCGAAATCTTCTTCTCTTCTTCTCATCTAAAGGAGTCTATCTTAGCCTCAAAAATGGTGAATGGACTCAAGGTTGAAGATTGACTTGATGATGCATCCAACTACACCTCTTGGAAGTTTGGAGTTCTTATTGCATTGGAAGAAAATGATATTCTCGAATTCGTGGAGAGTGAAGTGCCCGAGCCTTCCAATGAGACTGAGAAAACACAATGGAGGAATAATGGCACAAAGGCCAAGAAGATGTTGATTAATTCCGTGAAGGATCACCTTGTGCCTATTATCTCCAAGTTGAAGACGGCTAGAGACATGTTCAAGACTTTGGAGGGATTGTATGAGATCAATAATACCAGTAGAGCTCTTGCCTTGAGGCAACAGCTACATCACATCAAGATGGCTAAAGGAGATTCAGTCATCTCCTTCTTTATGAAGATTACTGAGTTGAAGGATCAACTATATGCCATTGGAGATATAGTTGAAGATAGAGACTTAGTCATGTTGGCACTTAACGGTCTTCCTCAATCTTGGGAGCCTTTTATCCAAGGTATTTTTGGAAGATCTAAGTTACCAAAGTTTGATCGACTTAGGGCAGATTGCATTCAAGAGGAATCCAAGTTGGCAGCAAGAGGTAATGGTCGAAGCTCTCACAATGAAGACAATCATGTTCTTGCTACTCAAACTTCAAGAAGGAAGGGAAGAGAAGGAAGAAAAGGAAATTTCAAGAGGAATAGAGACAAGAAATCGGATTCTGCTTCTGAATCAAAGAAGAAGAAGGATCTCTCTCGTATTCAATGCTTCAGATGTGACAAGTATGGTCACTATGCTAGAGATTGTTTAACAAGGCCTAAGCAACATGCTTCTACCGTGGATGTGGGTGATGTCTCACCTCAAAAGGAATCAAGAGACAAGTCAGGAGGATTTCTATTCATATCTGCCCTATCAAGCAATGTTCCAACCAACAGTAGCACATGGTTGATTGATAGTGGCGCTTCTCGACACATTATAGGATATCAGGAGCATCTTTCAGATTTGGTGGAAATAGAAACCAACCTATAAGTGATAATCGGAGATGATGCTTGCTATTTGGTGAAAGGTGTTGGTGCCACCTCTCTTCACCTAAATTCTGGCATACCTCTTCATTTGAGTGATGTCTTGTTCGTACCAAGTATCAAGAGGAACCTTGTATCAATTTCAACATTGGAGGACAAAGGTTATCAAATTGCATTCTCTGAGGGTAAAGTTCTTCTTGGCCGAAGAACTCTAGTATCAAAACAGCCCATGTGATTGGAGTTCGTCAAGAGAGTCTATATAGACATTCCATTTGTCCAGTTCAAGCATTGTTGCATGATTCTACTAGTTCGTGTGAGCTATGGCATAGGAGATTTGCTCACTTACATTTTGGAGCTTTTCCATCCATGGAGAAGATGGTTACGGGTCTACCGAAGCTCAGCCAGGAGCATGATGGTACTTGCAAAGGTTGTGCAATGGGTAAGAATACTAAGGGTCCTTTTCATAGTAGTGAAAGTAGATCCAAAGCAATTCTAGATCTTGTTCATTCTGATTTATGTGGTCCAATGTCTATGGCATTCTTGAGTGGTTATTTGTATTATGTGATTTTCATTGATGACTATTCTCGAAAGACTTGGGTTTATTTTTTGAAGTCTAAGGAATCTGAAGAAGTGCTTGATAGATTCAAAGAATTCAAAGCTCAAGTTGAAAATATGTCCGAAAAGAGGATCAAGGTTTTGAGATCTGATAACGGAGGAGAATACACTTCTGGAAGTTTCTGTAATTTCTGCATTGAGGCAGGGATCAAGAGGGAGTTTTGTGTTCCTTACAATCCTCAGCAAAACGGAGTTGCAAAAAGGAAGAATAGATCCATAGTTGAAGCAGCCAAAGCTATGATTCATGATCAAGACTTGCAAACCTTCCTTTGGGCAGAAGCTTCCAAAACTGCAGTGTATGTTCAAAATCGAAGCCCTTGTTGAATATTGGAAAATATGACTCCAGAAGAAGCCTTCACAAGTGTGAAACCTGAAGTTAGTCATTTGAGAATCTTTGGTTGTCTTGTTTATATTCATGTGCCTAAAGATAAGAGATCTAAGTTAGAACCCTCAAGCAAGAAAGGTATATTTGTGGGCTACAGTGAAACTTCTAAGGCCTACAGGATCTACATTCCTGGACAGAAACAAATTGAGATAAGCAGGGATGTTACTTTTGAAGAAGAGGTTGCATTCAAAAGATCTAAGGGTTCTTACATGGAGATGGATAATGAAGATCAAGAGACTCCTCGGGATATGGACATTGATCATACTCCTGAAATTCTGAGGGAGTCTACTAAACCAGAAGAGGCTAGTGATCCAGTTGATCCCATAGAACCTTCTGATGGTCCAAGAGATATTACTATAGGTCGAAAGAGACCTCTATGGGCTAGACAGACTATGCAAGATGCAGAGAAGTATGCAGCACCTAGAGGCACATTCAAAGAAAGCAAAAGACCACAGAAGTTTTCAGGCTATGTAGCATTGATGAGTCATATCATTGAGTCTGAACCTTCCAATGTTGAGAAAGCATCAAGTCAACAAGTATGGAGAGATGCTATGGCTGAAGAATATCAATCTATTATTGAGAATGATGTTTGGGATGTTGTTCCTAGACCTGAAGGAAAATCAGTTGTATCTTCCAAGTGGCTTTTTAAGATCAAGCATGCAGCTGATGGGAGTATTGAGAAGTACAAAGCAAGATTTGTGGCTAGAGGATTCTCTCAGAAAGAGGGAATAGATTATGAGGAGATATTTGCTCTGGTTGCTCGTTATACATCCATCAGGACTATTATTGCTATTGCAGTAGCTAAGGGATGGAAGCTACATTAGATGGACGTGAAAACAACATTCCTTAATGGTGTGATTAAAAAAGAAGTGTACATTGAGCAACCAGATTGCTTTGTGGTTCATGGGAAGGAGTCTCATGTATGCCGGTTGAAGAAGGCATTGTATGGCCTTAAGCAAGCACCTCGTGCTTGGTATGAGAGGATTGATTGATACTTAATAAGCTTGGGATTCTCCAAGAATGATGCTGATTCAAATCTTTACTTCAAGGTAGTTGATGGTGAGGCTCTAATCTTGGTTCTTTATGTTGATGATTTATTTCTTAGTGGAGCAAAATATCTCATTGTCAAATGCAAGGAGGAGTTAGCTTCTGAGTTTGAGATGAAGGATTTAGGTCGTATGCATTACTTTCTAGGATTGGAAGTGTGGCAGAGACCCAATGAGATTATTCTAAGTCAAGGGAAATATACCATAGACATCTTGAAGAGATTTGGAATGATGGATTGCAAATCCATGTCTACACCGATGGAAACAAATTTGAAGAAGTTAAATGAGTTTGTTGCTAGTTTAGATCTGGTAGATCCTACTATGTACAAGCAGTTGATTGAATTGTTGATGTATCTAGTCAATACTAGACCAGATATTTGCTATGCAATGAGTGCCCTCAGTCAGTTCATGTGTGAACCAAGGCAAATTCATCTAGTTGCAGCAAAGCATATCTTGAGATACTTGCGTGGCACAGTTGGATATGGCTTGAGCTATTCTTCCTGTACAGATCTAAAGTTACAAGGCTATTCTGATTCTGATTGGGCCGGGAGTGTAGCTGACAGGAAGAACACCTCTAGATGTTGCTTTAGCTTGGGGTCTGCCATGATTTCTTGGTGTAGTAGGAAGCAGTCTTCAGTGGCTCTAAGCACAGCAGAGACCGAATATATTGCAGCATGTGTAGCAGCTCGAGAAGCAATGTGGCTTCGGAAGCTCCTTGCAGGATTGTTTGGACAATCATTGGAGCCGACTGTTATTCATTGTGACAATCAAAGCTGTGTGAAGCTATCTGTCAATCCAGTGTTCCATGACAGAACAAAACATGTGGAGATCAAATATCATTACATCAAAGATATGGTGTTACGGAAAGCAATTCAACTAAGGTATATTTGCACTAATGAGCAGACGGCTGATATTCTCACCAAGCCTCTCTCCAAAGTAAAGTTTGTACACTTTCGAGACAAGCTTAGAGTTGTGGAGAATGAAGTCCTTGCTGAGAGGGAGACTAAGCATCAGTGATCTTTGTTATCTACTATAATGCATTTTTTCTCTGAGACGGAGAAATTTGAGGTGAAAGCCCTTGTCCATCTCTGAGATGGAGATGTGGTTCATTCCACCCTCTGGGAGTAGCCATGGTGGATGTCATGTTGAGAGACTCCATGACAACATCACGTTGAGAGACTCTGTGATGATTCTTTTGTACTTGTGTTTTTCCACACATGGGAGTAGCCATGGAGACTCCATGATGACATCACGTTGAGAGACTCCATGATGACATCACGTTGAGTGACTTTGTGATGGGCACTTGTGCACATGTTCCTTTCTACACATGGGAGTAGCCATGGTAGACATCATGTTGAGTGACTCCATGATGATATCACGTTGAGAGACTCCGTGATGAACTCTTTTCCACAAATGGATGTAGCCATTGTGGGTGTCATGTTGAGAGACTCCATGACTTGAATATCTATAAAAGATATCTCCCTAGCTAAGAGGGAGTGTTGATGTTGCTGTAGCGGTGAGAGATTTTTTCTCTCTTAAAATCGCAATATCTATATATTAAATATATCGATCAAATAAACAAAGCCATGCTACTTGTTTATTTATAGCCGACCCAAGTGAAGAGGTGCTTCACTTAAATAAATAATTATAATTTTATTCTAGCCGACTTAATCAAATCACATGGGAGAAAGAGACGTGCCATTTCATGAAGAGGCCGACTTCTTGTGAAAGGACGTCTTGCTTGGGAGAAGACTTATCAACTTGTATATATATGTGGTGCTGCTCTCTCTCATTTATTCAATATAATTATCAAGTGAAGTTCGCATAAATTTGAAGGTGTTCGATAGCTACAGCAATTCAATATTCTTGGAGTTCGATATTCTTGGTTGTGTATTTGCATCAAGTGTGGTGATATTGTCTCTACTTCAGATCGGCCTTGTGATTGGACTCATTGTAAAAGCATATTGCTGCTATTTATTCAATATATAAGTGATATATTGTTGCTGGGTTTTTCTCCCTCAAGAAGGAGGGTTTTCCCAGGGTATATGCTGTGTTCTATTGTTTGAATTTGTCTTATTTCTGCTTAATTTAAATCTGGTCATAAAACTAACACTTATATATATAAATAAGACTCCCTCCTTTTATATATATATATAAAATCGATAATTGACTAGACAAAGAATAAAATGTAAACAAACATTATTTAACAGCTTAAACAGATAAGTCCAACTTAAGCTCGCAGGTAATCTTAGAAATATCGGTTGAGGAACAATAAGAAAGACAGTAGCTTACCTCCATTGCCTTTAGTACTGAAGCAAGATCAATCCCTCTAAAACTTGCGGCCAACTTTTCACATTCTAAATGCAAATCCACACACAACTTTGAATAGTCATTGTCAACTCGGATTGCATTGTTAAACAGATCTTCAAGCAACTCTTGCAACTGCCATAATACAATATAACAACAATCCATAAGTATTTAGTACAATCAACTCTAAACTCGTCTTTTCCAAAAGCAAAGTTTCAATGAGGATAAACTAACACCAAAAGTCCTGGACATTTAACACAGAAAAATAATTTTTACTCTCCTCAGAAAGGTAGCACGTGCACTGATTTATTCAACATTATTCTATAATGTGAAAGATCTCCATGCCCATAGAATGAGCTGGCAAAAAATAATAAGAAAACCTTAGAAAAACAGGAAGCCCACTCAATTTTGAGAAGGGTGAAAGCTTTGGGTTGTAATAAATCTGCAGAAACCCTAAATTCGTCCTCCGTCCAAGTTTGAGATACTCCTAATGCTATCCGTAATTCCTGGAGGGCATGCGCAGCTTGTATAAGATGACCTTGCTCAACATTTCTCCGTGCATTTTCCAATCTCTTGACAAAATCCGAAATATTTAAAACTAAACGGCGCGCCTCCTTCTTTTCACCCAAATCCTTGTTCACAGAAGCTCTCTCAGCTGCCAATCGGCAAAGCTGAATGTCAATTGGAAGTGCCAAATCCTTGTAGCCATCGCTAAGTTTGTCGAAAATTTGATGCAATCTTTGGGATATGGTTTGTACTTCGTTAGAGACATGGAAAGCCACAGAAATGATGTTAAAGAAGTCGTGGTAGTGCGATTTGATGTAGTTGTGGACGCGATCTTTGATTTGGAGGGATCGGATGTGTAGGCGATCCTTGAGGTGGTGCAGATAGGGGGCTGACACCGCCCTTGATTCATCTACCTCCTCCGACCCTGAATTTTCTATTAGCAATTCTTTCACCAGCCTCCACTCCATTGCCTATTACTCAAACTACACTGATTCCACCATCCTTTGCCTACATCAGATGACCTCTCGAGATTTAAAATTTCATTCTGTCATAAATTCGATGGTGTTTTAAAGAAACGTTTTTGAATTTTGTTTATTTCTGAGAAATTTAAGGGACGATTAACAAGTTTTAAGTAAAATAAATTTATATGCAATGCCCCACTTAATACAAAATATCAAAAATGGAGCAAGATAGAGTTCTATAACAATCAAAAGAAAGAAAAGAAAGAGGAAATTTGTTTTATTTTGAGAAATTCAAGGGACATTTAACAAGTTTTGAAAATAAATTTATATACAATGTCTCATTTAATATAAAATATCAAAAATCGAGTAAGACAGAGTTCTCTAACAATCAAAATAAAAAAAAGGAAGTAAATTAGTTGTCATCTTGTGTAAAGTATTGAGATGCTTGAAGTTTCTATCATTAATTCCATCTTTTTCGATAAAGGGCTAGTATCCATTTTTCCATTGATATGTAGACTAATTTAAAATAGCTTTTCGTTTGTGGTTTTTAAGAGGAGGCAAAAACTAAATTTGTTTTTCGATTTTATCTATTTTGAAGTGGAACACCATTATGTTAATAATTGAACTTTTCAAAACCTATTTGTTAAAAGTTATGATTGAAGAGAGAGATGCCACTATGTTGTCCCAATTATTAACAATATTGTTCATGTTAGTATTCAACTTATCAATTATGTCTTTAAAAACTTCTTGTGAGACTTGGAGCTCAATAAACATCTTGTACAAAGGGTGGGAAATAGGAAGCACACAACTTCATGTCAACACTACCAACCAAGCAATCAGAAGATGAATCAAAAGGCTTTTCTAAAACATGAATAGGTGAGGATGGGAGATGTGTTTTCTTCGTCAAGCAATCCCTGAAAGTAGGTTGAGTATTAGTAAGAACAATTTATGGGAACAAAGGAGTATCCAACCTTAGAGAGTGATCATGAGGCATGAAGTTGTTGGTATCCAAGGGGAGAATTATCCAAAGCATCAATTTGGGAGGTCACCTACTGACCAAGAATCACAATTTTAAAATTTTTGTGCTTAGGTGCTTCATGGTCAACTTGGTAAGTAGAACATGGGTTAGCAAGTAAAGGTTCATCCAAATTTTCTTCTTCAAAGTAGGGTGGATCCAAGGAGATTTCAATGGAGTGGGACAAAATTGAGGAACAAGAGATGGGGAAAGGGGCTTGGCCTTGCTAGCAAAACAAAAGGAACAACAAGAAGCAACCAAGGCCTAAGTTTTTTGAATAGGGGATTTGTTCAAATTTTTAGGGATAGAGTGTGTCAATCTAACATGACCGTGTAAATAGAAAAGGGGGAACCAATTGAGGTTTTATGATGAGTAGCAATGTCCACCATAATTCTCGTCTTAATAGGGGAATGAGATGGGGCATCCACAATTGTTAGACTATTGGGCACACTCATGGTAGGGGTAGTTGAGTTGCACATATGGAATGAGTAGAGATGAAATATTAGACATTGATGAATGGGGATTCTAGCTTTATTAAGGAGGAATTCCACCACCAAATATTGAAGGGAACTACAAAGAAAGTGTGAGAATTTGACAAGTAAATCATGCTTGAGTGATTTAAAAGGGTAAAATGGTAGGATAAAATATAGGCATACCTTCCCTCGAGAAAATATAGTTGTAACTACCCTCAAGAGTGAAATATTTGATAATTCATATACTCGTTGTGTCTCAAGGTTTTGGAAAGTCCACCCTTTTATAACCATTTTGGATTCTTGCCACCTTCTTCTCATCCTAAAGAAAAAAAATTGTCACACTTTTAACTTTTGACTTGCTCACTCTCTTGATTTTAAGGCCCTCCATCCACAAGCTAGTAACCAAAGTAATGCAGTCTTATGTGATAGGAAATTTAACACTACCTATTGTTATTTTCCCATTTTTCTTTGTCTTAGCAAGTTTAATTGAAATGGTAGGATCATGACCCTTAAGGTTTTTAAAATACTAGTCTAATATGTCATTGACAAATGTTTTTCATAGCTCCTCATTCCTTGTAATAATTTCACATGATGTAGGCTCCACCTAAACTCATTCACCACCCATATTATTAATCACCAACATAAGAGGGTAGGCATCAAAATACCAACTTGAACCATTATGTGCATTAAAGCAATGTAAAATGGAGATGAAAATGCATGACCATATGCCATAACGAAAGCCTCCCTCATGCAATGATATGCACATGCTACTTTACAATTGTTTGAACTAAATAAACACAAGCACATACATATTCTAGTTCAAGGCCATCCAAGGAAGAATGAGATAAATAAGGAGCTTCATCATGTTTACAAAGGATGAAATGACATTAGGAAATCATCTAGGATAAGCCCACTTTCCTAGTGCCAAGTTTAATATCTCCACTTCAATCATTTTCAACATCATTATTAATTAAAATATTAATATGTGTGGGAAGATTAGAGGAAAGTTTCAAAACCCTCCACCCATTTAAATTTATGCCCAAATTGGCCAAATTGTTAGCAACCTTATTACCTTCCTTGAAAGCATGCCTAATGTTGACCTTTGAGAACCTATATATCAAATTTTTAGCATCATTAATGTGTTCCCTAAAACTATGCCTAATGTTGACCTTTGAGAACATTTGTATCAAATTTTTGACATCATTAATGTAGGCACCAAATTTCCAATTCAAAAACGAGTTTTCAATTAGGAGGACAAGGATGAGTTTAGATTCTCCCTCCACCTATAAGCAACTAAAACCTAAAGAGACCGCCAACTTTAGGCCCCAAAAATTTGTTGTAACTTTAACCTAATTTTTTGTTTAAAGTCTAAGATCCCCTATGTAATTAGCAAATAAGTTCCCTTCTTCGTTTCTAATAATTCCTCCAACACTCACCTTAATAGGATTACCTTTAAACACACCATGAAAACTTAACTTTAGCCAACCTGGTGAAGGAGAGATCCAGTAGGTAGCATTCTTGATTTCCTATTTTGAAGAATTCACTATGTTCGATTCCTTTTTAAGCTCCTAGTTTATCACTGCAATGTATTCCATCTCTAGGAAGCTACTAAAATTTTTAATATTAGCCACATCTACACTCTCAATAACCTTTTGAATATGATATGGGAAAACTCTATAGGGTTTATCCTTTTATTCTGAAAAAATGTGATTTTCTCTTTCCAAATGGCCCAATAAAGGTGAGGCAACATCTAGTTTCATAGCTATTTAATTGAAGGGTTATCAAAGGGGGGGTCTAACCAAATATATTTTTGTCTAGGTCTTAGTGAACAACCTAGTTGACTTCAATTTTTTTCAAAAGTGCAGTCTAAAAGTCTCAATCAAAAAGATAGATGGAGAAGAGGTGGTTCACCATTGCTTCTTGAGGATATCACAAGATTCATCTATTAGGGACGTTGGAATCCCATTTTTTAAAGCATGTCCATAGAAGAATCTTACCATGAATAACAATCCACCAAAAGAAATTTATTTTAGGGATTAGTTTAGGATTCTAAATATTGTATCAATTTATAAAGGGAGATGTATTAACCGATAAAGAGTTGTACTTATATTTAATCAAGAAACTCCCAAAAGGGTCAAGGGCCCAAAATTAGTCATCTTTATATTGAAATGAATAATTAGAAACAATTAGAGTATTTATTGAAGTAGTAAAATATTTAGAACATGTGGGGATTTGGGGAAGTACTCCCCAAGGGTGCACCATCACAAATAGTAATTCCATCCAATCATATAGCCTTCCACTTTTGATCCAAGTCTTTTAATGAGTAATGGTTTGATAGAAATAATTTTTCAACCATTCCAAAGGTTGTTGAGTTCATTCATCTTTCAACCCTATTGATAAATAGATTTGTCACTATAATTGTTTCTCCAAAAATGACCATGTTTGTTCAATGAGCAATGACAATCATTCCAATAGTTGGAGAGATTGTTATGGAATAGTGATCTTCCTATGTGTTTGAGAGGGGAAATTCCCTCATATGATAGGGGTGTTTGTAGCTTTTGTGTAATTTTAACATGAAATTACATAAAGGAGAAAAGGAAAAAGTTGAGGAAAATGAATAACAGAAACCCCAACAGTAGACATACAAATACCAACTGAGATTTCACAACTTTAAAATATGTTTTGATATGCAACATGAAGAAGGAAATATGGATAAATATCAACATACATAGAGATAAGCTACTTCAACACATTCAAATCAAGATACCAAGATATGATTGTGTTTCATCAATCACATAGATTATCAATGGTTTACACAATTACATAAAGGGATTATTGATTCAACATACAAGAAGTTAGTAATAATTGTGAACCCCTAAACGTGCAAATGCACAAGAACCACAAACATGTTAGGTTGTTAGATCAAATGCATGCAAACAAGTATGAGAGATTCCCCATGAAATCCATCTATTCAAACTAGAATTGGGAAATGAAGAACACAATACAAAAAATGAAGTTAAATCCTAATTAAGCTAATAGATTTAAGATCCCATGGGGGAATTGGTGCCAATGAACTGTTGCAATTGTCCCTTTCCCAATTCCTAAGTTGCAATGTTGAGTGATTAAAAAATGGTCAAATCTCCAAAGAGATTTGAGCATAACCTTGTTACAAATTGTGAAAAATGGTGATAAGTTGAGTGAAAATGGGCAAAATTAGCTCTCAATGTGAAGAGAGTAACTTTGCATGCAATTGTGGATGATGATGAAGTTGAGTATAGTGAGTCTACTCAAATTGTGGATGATAGAATGAGAGGAAGAGTCTCTCATTTATAGATTTACAAAATGGAAGAGAGAGTGAAATTGAGCAATGTGGGATCATTCAACATCCAATGGCCAAGTGCCACTTGTCAAGATGTGAATGGTTGAGGAATGAGCACATTTTGATCAATGTGCAATTTGAATTTTGAATTTGATGAAGTGACATGTTTAGGGGGAATGAAAGAAATGGATTTAATGTCGCTTGGCTCAAAGCCAAGGACATGTAAGAGACATTAAATGCCTTGTTGGAAGGACCAAGTCCACTTGGCCTTTTTGAATTCAAATGAGGGAATATTCCCTTTTGATGCTTTGTGAGGGAAAATAGAGAATTAATAAATCAAAGTAATTGATTTATTGTGCAAGTTGCATTCTCTAGAGGATTTTAGTGATAGGGATTAACTTAATCAAGGATTTGATTAATTTAATGAGGAATTAGGAGATTTGACAATTTAGACTTAAATTTATGAATTGATTTAAATCAAATTGAGAGGAAGGGTTTAATTAAATAAATGATTTTGATTTATTTAACTAAAGGGGATAATGTTAGATTAAACTAAATAATGTTTAATTTATTCAATTTAATAAAAGGACTTTAAGGATTTTAATCAAATAAAATGATTTATTTAATTAAACAGAAATGTAAGGTTAATTAAATTAAATTGATTAATTTAGTCAAAGGAGGTGATAGACCTAATCAGATGAATAATGATTCATTAGATTAAGAGATAGAATTATGATGAAACACTGAGAATATGATTCAGGAAGGAATGTTGTTAGTAATCAAGATCAAGTGTGCCAGATTGAAATTGTACATTTTTCGTGTCTACAATAACAATGCTAGAATACATTTAGAACATACAAACTAAAATGCATTCTTCATTATCTTATTAAATCATACAATTCCAAAAACCCTTTGATACATAGTGCTAAACCAAAATTCTCTCAAAATTTCCCCTCTATAAGAGAGCCTTTATATTTGAAATGGCCTTATATTTATAGGGTTCATTCGATAACCACCTTATAAGTAACTTACAACCACTTCCTAACTAATTTTTGAAACCTAATGGTTTTGAAAATAATAGACCTTATTTAGTTCTATTTTACATCACTTTTTGGAAATAAGGTTTATTTTATAACTTCTAGTTATAATAAGTGATATAGACCATTTTTACAAAAAAAAGGTAAGTAGAAAATTGTTGCTTTCAAGTTATGAGTTTGACTGAGGTATCACATAGAAACTAGCAAGTTGCATTATACAAGATGAACATATTTTATTCACACCATGGAGTGTACTGGCATATTAAAATATTTATGTCAGTGATATCAATGCATCAACAACCTTCAATCCTCCTTATTTATTATCAAAGTTGTGGATCTAACCATGCCTCAAATTGAGATCACTAATAACACATCCCAAATGCTTTTTGAGTATCACAACTTCTATTTTCATTATATGGTTTATCAACTTTGGACCTATTTTTTCTCATTCATTCCTTGAAAATAGCATGAGTTGCAAGCTAGAATGATAATACATTAGAGTTGAAATCACAATGTGGTTCATCTATAAGAATATCTCGCACATCAACAACTGGTAATCCTACCAAAATACCAAGTCTCATACATTCTTCTAATCCCTTAATTATACCTGGTATATACTCAAACACAACTCTACCTTTTATTGCACTCTTGAATTTGTAACCAACGCCATCTTCAATAGGTTCAAATCTTATAGTTATGTTTGTGAATTGACCTTGACCACTTGATAGTTTCTTGTGCACATATTTAACTTCTATTGTTTTTGAGATGTTTTCTTGATAGTTCCCTTGAGGTGCACCCACATTAGCCTCAACCCTGAATTCTTTCTTCAAACCATCAACAATTATTTCTAGATGCAACTTCCCCATTCATTCTATAACAATTTGGTTTCCCTCTTTACCTCTCAAGAAGTGGAAACAAGGATCTTCCTAAGCAATTTCAACAAGACCTATATACATCTTATCCACATTAGCATCTAATAAAGGTTGCACACCCTTGTTCTTAAAAGTTGGACCACATAAAACTAGAACAAATTTAAGGGATATGGTGCCTATTCTAATCAAGCTCTTGATTATTTTCTCATCAATTTCCTCTCCTTCAAGATATTTCTCCTTCATTTCATCATCAAATTCCATTATAGTTCCAAGCATTTGATTCCCATATTACAAGGCTAAGTCTACATGATTAACTAGAATGTCCCCATAGCTGAATTTTGCATCTAGCTCTTGTTGGATGTTGTGGTTGTGTTGTTGATATGTGGTTGTCATTGATGTCAACACTATTAGCATTTGATGTATTGAAGGCTGTATATATCGAGGATATTAAGAAAATTATAATAAATATGTTGCAAGTTGTCTGTGAAGATGTGAAGTTTAGTGTGGTGGAAAATTCAGTATGTTTCTATTCAGGTGTTGTGCTTTAAAGGGTTTGTTGTTGAGCCTATCTAGTTTATACTTCAAAATTTTTAGAGGTGCGCATCAATATTTGTGCAAGTTGTGTATTGTTGTGTTCCTACAGTTATTTTGTTACTGTAGCTGATGTTTCTAGAAAAAGAGAATGTAATTCTGGTAATTTGAATTGTTGTGTATGCTCGTGCAATGTTCGTTGACGTTTCTAGATCATGTTTTATCCTTGTTGCACGTTCGCGTTGATCAGAGTGATCGTGATCGGAGATTTTTCCATTGTGTGTTCGGGTTTTCATGTTCTTGGCTGACATGATGGTTGTAGCGTGTTGCGGATCCTTGTGGATTAATCTTTTAATGTTTGGCATGTTCGAGGAAGTTGATTTAGGACCTCATTATGTTGTGACTGACTCATGCAATGTTCGTTGACGTTTCTAGATCATGTTTTATCCTTGTTGCACGTTCGCGTTGATCAGAGTGATCGTGATCGGAGATTTTTCCATTGTGTGTTCGGGTTTTCATGTTCTTGGCTGACATGATGGTTGTAGCGTGTTGCGGATCCTTGTGGATTAATCTTTTAATGTTTGGCATGTTCGAGGAAGTCGATTTAGGACCTCATTATGTTGTGACTGACTTCAGTTGGTGAGCATTGAGATTTATTCATAAATTGGGCCAATAGTTTGTAATTTATTCTTTTATCTTTGGTCGAAAGAGTTGCTAATGTAATTACATGTAGCGGATATATAAGAGCGATTATTTCTTCATTTTGAAGTGTGTGAAGTGTGCTCAATGTGTGTATGAGAAGTGTGAATGCAAAATGTGTGAATAAAGATCAAATCATTCAGTTGCAGAGGAGAGTGTGACGAAGGTTGAGCGAAGTGTGAAGAAGTATTTTTTGTGCCTCACCAAAACTGTCATCAGGCTTTTGAAGAATCTAATTTATCAGTTCATATTCTTCAGATGGTTTTAATATGAATGTTTCTATAAGGTAGTGAGCCTTCCCATTTGAGCAGTGAGCTCTAGGCAGTGTGCCTGAATGCATGTGCATTCCTTATTCATTTTCATTATACTTCCAACAAGGTATAATCTTGTGGACTAACATCCACTATGGTTTTTCCCCTAACAGGGTTTCCACGTATAAAATCTTGGAGTTCTTGTGTTTCTGATGTGTTGTTGATTCATGCTTTCACTGTTAATTATCAAATCTAAGATTAAAGGTTAATAAGGTTAAATAAGTGTTAAATTTCGTGACAACTAATTCACCCCCCCTCTCAGTTGTCTATTCTTGTTTTTCCAACAATTGGTATCAGAGCAGGTTCCTCTGAAGAAGTTTAACAGCTTGAGGTGATCTGAGATGGCATCATACAAGAAGGATAGTCCTAGATTCGATGGAATAAACTACTCTCTGTGGAAAGCTACAATGGAGTGTCATTTGAAGTGCATTGGTGATCCCTTCTGGAAGATTACAAAGAACATATATTTTATTCCTTAGAATGGTCACTCTACTCCTGATGAGATCAAAGAATTTGAAACAAATATCAGGGCTATAGAAGCATTATTGAGTGCTCTGACAGATTCAGAGATGAAAAATATAATGGGTCTGAGAACAACATATGACATCTGGAAGAATATGGAAATATTGTATGAAGGATATGCACAAGTGAAAGTTGCTAAGCTACAAAGTCTGAAAGGCAAGTGGGAAAACTTGAAGATAAGCGAGGATGAAAACATTACTTCTTTCATGCAAAAATTAAATGAGCTAGTGATGGGTATTAGATGTGTCGGTGGAATCTTGGATGAAGAAGAGATTGTGGCTAAAGTGTTCATATCATTGCCTACTTCTTACAAAATGAAAGCTCATGCTATTGAAGAGCTCAGGACAGTAACAAATCTGACAAGAGATATGCTAATTGGTAAACTTGTTGCCTTTGAATTGAGTGAATTTGGTGATTCTACTCCTAAGATAGAATTTTCATTTAAGGCTACTATATCCGGAGAAACCAACATAGATATGATCGAAGAGAAAGTTCTAGAAAGACATTCAAGTATGAAGATGAGATGAAACAGGTTGAAGATGAAGAAAGAGAGCTAGAAGAGCTAGAACCATTGATTGTGAAAAGAGAAGCCAGAGGACAAGGTAAGTATAAAGGAAATTCTCCTATTAAATGTTTCTCTTGCAATAAGATAGGTCATTTTGCATCAAGGTGTCCTAAAAGAGTTCCTAGGCTCAAACCTGACAAGCCTAGATTTCAAAAGAAATGTTATTATGCTGAAGAAGGTGTTACTGATGAAGAATTTGATAAAGAAAATGGAAATGAAGATGGATTGGTATTCATTGCTATCAAGGAAAATGGTACGGTGTCCACTGAATCTGCTAGTGATAAGAATATTGAAAAAGCTCTTGCAACCAAAATTGAAGAAAAGGATGAATGGGTGATTGATAATAGATGCTCACATCATATGATTGGTGACAAAAGCAAGTTTCTAAGCTGGGAAAAATATGATGGTGGTGTTGTAAGATTTGGAGATAACAATGCTGGTGTGATTTGTGGCAGAGGCACTATTTATCTTGGTGGTAAATATAATACTAATGATGTCCTTTATGTTGAAGGATTGAAGCATAACCTGTTGAGTGTTGGACAGATGGTAGACAAGGGATACAATCTTCAATTCAAAGATGGTAAGTGCAGGATACTGGGAAGTTCTGGAAATGTAATTGCTTCAGGTACAAAGACAAGAGGTAATATCTTTCACCCGAGTGTTGCTAGTGAAAGTTGTTTAATTGTTCAAGTTGATGTACGCTGGTTATGGCATAGGAGGCTGTGTCATGTGAATTTTGATAACATTGTCAAAGTAAGCTCCACTCAAGCAGTTAGAGATCTTCCTAAGCTAGTGAAACCTACTAACACCATATGCAAGGAATGTCAAATGGGAAAGCAGACTAGAATTTATTTTTAGAGAAAATAACACCATTCTAATGGAGTACTGGAGCTGGTGCATACTGATCTATGTGATCCTTCCAGAATCGGAAGTCTACAAGGAGAAGAGTACTTTATGTTTCTTATTGATGATTACTCTAGGATTATATGGGTTGCTTTCTTGAGAGAAAAACATGAAGCATTAGAAAAGTTCAAAAGTTTCAAAGCTATGGTCGAGAATGAGATAGGTTTAAAGATCAAATGCCTAAGGTCAGACATAGGTGGTGAATTCACTTCTCGGGAGTTCAATTCTTTTTGTGAAGAGCATGGAATCAAAAGACAGTTATCTGCTCCTTGGACCCCTCAACAAAACAGAGTTGTTGAGAGAAAGAACAAAAAAATTCTAGATGCTACTAGAACTATGATGTTGGAAGGTAATGTACCTCATATCTATTGGAGAGAATTTGTAAGCACTGATGTATACACTATCAACTGAGTAAATGTCAATGGTAATTCTGGTAAGACTCCTTTTTAGTTGTGGTTTGGTTATAAGCCTATTGTTAAATATTTCAAAATCTTTGGAAGTAGATGTTATATCAAGAGAGATGAAGATATTGGCAAGTTTGATGCAACGAGTGATGAAGGAATCTTTTTGGGTTACTCTACTCAGAGCAAGGCCTACCAGTGCTATAATAGAAGACTAAATAAAATAGTTGAAAGTGCAAATGTTAGAGTTGATGAAGACATTGCTAGATCATCCAGATACTGTGGATATGATTCAGATGACCAACATAATAGTATTGATAATGGAAAGAATGTTCAGACATAGAATCAAGCTCAAATTGTTCTGGTGAATCAAAAGAATCAAGAAGGAGAAGCCAGTGGAAGTGCAAAAGAAAGAACAAAAGAACCAGAAGTTCAAGAAAATCCTAAAGTTCTAAGGTATGTAAAGCTAAATCATTATCGAAATCAGATTATTGCAGATAAGAACAAAGGTGTGCAGACTAGAAGAAGAATTGCAAAATAGTATTGTCTGATTTCCAAGACTAAGCCCAACAATGTCAATGAATCATGTAAAGATGAATATTGGATGGAAGTAATGAAGGAAGAACTGATGCAGATAGAGAAAAATGATACTTGGATTCTTGTTCCCAGACCTCGGGATAAAAATGTGATTTGAACCAAATGGGTCTTTCAGAATAAGCTAAATGAACAAGGTGAAGTGGTAAGGAATAAAGCAAGACTGGTATGTAAAGGGTACTCACAAATGGAAGGTATTGATTGTGAAGAAACCTTTGCCCCTATTGCTAGAATTGAAGCTATAAGATTATTTCTTGCTTATGTTGCTTTTAAGAACTACAAAGTCTATCAAATGGATGTAAAGTCAACATTTTTGAATGGTGAGCTAGAAGAAGAAGTATATGTTGAGAAACCAGATGGATTTCAATTGACTGATAAAGAAGATATGGTTTGTCGATTGAAGAAATCACTGTATGGACTCAAACAAGCCCCTAGAGCTTGGTATGCTAGATTGGATAAATACTTGTTGAAGCTTGGATTCAATAAAGGTATTGTTGACAGTAATCTATATTTCAAGATGGATCAGGATAAAGATTTGATTATTGAAGTCTTTTTTGATGACATCATTTTTGAAGGTAATGATGACTTATGTATGAAATTTGTTGATGAAATGAAAAGTGAGTTTGAGATGTCAATGATTGGAGAGCTGAAATTCTTTTTAGGATTGCAAATTACTCAATTAGATGATGGAATATTTATATCTCAGTCCAAATATGTAAGAGAGTTACTGAAAAAGTTTGGCATGGAAGACTCAAAGCCAGTTGGTACACCCATGATAATCGGATGCAAGTTAACACATAATGATGATTCTCCTAAAGCAAATCAAACAAGATACAAGTCAATGATCGATGGATTTACTTTACTTGACTTAGACTAGACCAGACATCATGAATGTTGTATGTATGTTGCTAGACATCAAGCTGATCCAAAAGAATCTCATGTGACTGTTGTGAAGATAATTTTCAGATACTTGAAAGGGACAGTTGACTTTGGTCATTGGTATCCTAAAGATGATGATCTTACTTTGAGCGCCTTTACTGATGTAGATTGGGCAGGAGATGTGGATGACAAAAAAGTACTAGTGGTGGTGCATTCTTCTTGGGGAAGAAGTTGCTATCTTGGTTAAGTAAAAAGCAAAATTCCATTTCCTTATCTACTGCTGAGGTAGAATATTGTTGTTGCAAACAATTGCACTCAATTAATATGGATGAAGCAGATGCTGAGAGATATCAGAATTGAGTATGATGAGCCTGTTGCTATATTTTGTGACAATTCCAATCCCATAAAAATTTCTAAGAATCTGGTGCTACATTCAAAAATAAAAAATATATCTATCAAATATCACTTTTTGAGAGACAAAGTGACTGATAAAGAAGTCAAAATGGAGTATGTGCCTACAAAAGAACAAATTGCAGACATCTTCACTAAGCCATGTACTAAGGATACTTTTGAGTATCTCAGAGGGAAGTTAGGGGTAATTTCCCCTCCTAATCTGAACCAAGATGCAATTCTTTGCATCAATATGTGCATTCATAGTCATATCTTGTTCTGGATTGATGTTGTGGTGGCTGCTACTTAGGGGGAGTAGTCAGATGATTCAAATATGTGGTTCAGAGCTTGTGTACCTTTGTCATTGATTTCAAAGGGGTAGAAGAGAAAAGAACCTTGGGGGAGAAGAGCAGAACAAAAAGAGAGAAGAGCAATGTAAGGGGGGGAAGAACAATATGAAGAGTTAGTTGTGTTAATGATATTTTTCACATCATGTGTTGCCATCAATGCCAAAGGGGGAGATTGTTGGATGTTTTGGTTGTGTTTTTGATATGTGGTTGCCATTGATGTCAACACTATTAGCATTTGATGTATTGAAGGCTGTATATATCGAGGATATTGAGAAAATTATAATAAATATCTTGCAGGCTATTTGTGAAGCTGTGAAGTTTAGTGTGGTGGAAAATTCAGTATGTTGCTATCCAGGTGTTTCAATTTAAAGGGTTTGTTTCTAAGCCTATCTATTTTATACTCTGGAAGTTTCAGAGGTGCGCATCAAGATTTGTGCAAGTTGTGTGTTGTTGTGTTCCTACAGTTATTTTATTCCTAGAGCTGATGTTTTTGGAAGAAGAGAATGTAATTATGGTAATTTGAGTTGTTGCGTATGCTCGTGCGATGTTCATTGATGTTTCTAGATTTTTCTCTATCCTTTTTGCAAATCCGCATTGATCAAAATGATTGTGATCAGAGATTTTTCCATTGCGTGTTCGGGTTTTCATGTTCTTGGCATAAATGATGGTTGTAGCATGTTGCAGATACTTGTGGATTAATCTTATAATGTTTGGCATGTTCGAGGAAGTTAATTTAGGACCTCATTATGTTGTGACCGACTTTGGTTGGTGCGCATTGAGCTTTGTTCATAAATTGGGCCGACAATTTGTAATTTATTCTTTTATCTTTGGCCGAAAGAGATGTTAATGCAATTACATGTAGCAGATATATAAGAGTGATTGTTTCTTCATTTTGAAGTGTGTGAAGTGTGCTCAATGTGTGTATGAGACGTGTGAATGCGAAATGTGTGAATAAAGATCAGATCATTCAGTTGCAGAGCAGAGTGTGAAGAAGTATTTTTTGTGCCTAACGAAAACTATCATCAGGCTTTTGAAGAAGCTAATTTATCAGTTCATATTCTTCAAATGGTTTTAATCTAAATGTTTTTGTAAGGCAGTGAGCCTTCCAATTTGAGTAGTGAGCTCTAGGCAGTGTGCCTGAATGCATGTGCATTCCTTATTCATTTTCATTATACTTCTAACAAGGTATAATCTTATGGACTAACATCCACCATGGTTTTTCCCCTAACAGGGTTTCCATGTATAAAATCTTGGAGTTCTTATGTTTCTGATGTGTTGTTGATTCATGCTTTCACTGTTAATTATCAGATCTGAGATTAAAGGTTAATAAGGTTAAATAAGTGTTAAATTATGTGACAACTGATTCACCCCCCCTCTCAGTTGTCTATTCTTGTTTTGCCAACAACTCTTTCCTTATCTCCTTGTCTCCATACAGTCTCTGACTATATCTCTGTACTAGCCACACTTTTCAAACAAACAAATAGTCCTATCAAGTACACTTAAGAGAATGCTCCACTTCCCAAGTAAAGTCCACATGACTATGAGTATAATCAATAATGTTTATATGATAATTATTCTAGACAACTATTGTTGGAGAAAAATTAATTATTATGCTTGTGTATTTTATTGATGGGTTGAAGTGATAATCTTGACTCATGAAATGAAAGTATCACTAGTCTTCATCCACAAGACCTACATGACTACATATGGAGAGACTTCAATGAAGATTTACCATTAAGGAAAAATATAATTTTAACTTAAAGATAAGTTACAAAGGTCATAACCATAATTATCATGCTCTTCCTATTCAAAATGAATATAAATTAATCTGATAGAATCTTCACTTCCTATGGATCACATCCTTAATCTGACATCATCGTCTTGTTTTGTCTTAGGCACAAAAAGTACCACAATAATTGAAGTGAAAAAACTATGATGGAACAAAGAAAAATGTTCCTGCAAGACTACACTGTAGAAGTAAATTTATAGTCATGGTAACCAACCAAGAAGATAACTAGTTTTCCAATGTTGCTACACTACCAACAATTTCCCTTAGTATTAACTAAATTATTTCACACCCAAGAGATAGCCCCAATACCAAGTGAGAAGGAGATGATGTACGCCAATACACTTATCAAGGTCAAAACACTAATGAATGTTTCAAGATGTTAGTCTCCTGACAGATGGCTCTTAGTATAGAATGCAACCCCAACTAGGGAAAGAAATTATCCATTCCTATAGTTAATGTAGTCATAGCAACTTGAACAACACCAAGTACAAGTGTAGTAGCATTACCAGATGAAACTTTGTCAGAATTAAAAATAGAACCGATGTTCATTAATTCCAGTCAATTGTTTTATAAGAAGAATCTCAATTCCAATAGAGAGAGGCATAGCATATCTTTGTTCTAAAATTTTAGAAAATTTTATTTTTTATTGTTGACTTCCCATCTCCACAACACTCTTGATTTCAATTGCTTCAAAAGGAAACATCAACCTTGGAGCCTCAAAGAGCTTGCAATGCAACTTAAAAAAATTCATTACCAGTCTTTGTCATATAAAACTCATGAAAAACAACATCTTCGAGAGGTACTTCTTCTCGAGCCAATAATAGGAGGTCGGGTCCCACTAGAGGAGGCACAACATGAATCTTTCTTGCAAGGGCTATTTGGGAACCCCTGTTTCATTCTCCATTTGATTGTTCGCTAGGTGTTAGAAAAAAATTGATTACGGAACAAATTTTCCTAATGCCAAGACTCAGAGGAGAAGTGAGATATGCCTTTTAATGTTTACAATTACAGTTCATTAAGACACACATGAAATAAATAAAAAAATTGAGAAATAAACACATAACACAATTGACACCAGATTTACGTGGGAAAACTCTTACGGGAGAAAAACCTACCACACCAAAGAAAGATCATTTGTATTACAGTAATCAAATTACATACAAGTTACAAACTCTTCTTTTCATATGACAATTTTATAGCATCAAAATTTCCCTGATCAACCTTGTATCGAATTACACTATTACAATGCTTTCATTCAGCATACAATGAAGTTCACAAAATTCTAATCACTCATCTGTCGAACTATCCAACTGATTACTATTCTTGTTTGTTGCAATGTATAACAACTATCATGACTGATTCATTCTCTGCATAGTCGGTTCGGTTCAAACTTCCAACCATCGAACTGCTCAGGAAACTAAACGACCTCTTCCCAGTCAGCAAATGACCACTGATCAACGTACACATCAACAGTCAACAAATCCACATTATTTTTCCTTCATAACACGCTATCGCTTTGTATTCATCAAGCCTCCGCAGTGTGGTGATTTATCTCGCTACCATTGGACAAGTTGACAATGCTCGCGGTGTAGCAATAACCACGCTACCGCTCGTCAGTTTACATACATTTGCGGTATGGCGATGACCACCCCACACAACCGCTGACCATCCGATAACCGCCTGCAGTTTGGCAGTAACACACTGCTCTACCACAAGATTGACTGTACACCTTTGTGATATAGTGGTGACCATCCCGCACTACCGCTCTGTTGTTCAAAGCTTCCCGTGGTGTGGCGATAAACTGTTGAATAGACTGCCAAGGCTCACTGCATCACCACTCACCGACCAATACTCACATGTGGTATGGCGGTAACTATGCCACTACAGTGACTAATGAGAGACTCCACGGTATGGCTGTAACCGCGCCACTGCGAGACTATCTGAAGAAACCTACGATATGGCAGTAACCGTGCCACCGCGGCTTCTCTGATAAGCACCTGCGATAAAGTGGTAAAGGCACGATCAAAACTCTTAGTTGCTCAATGAAAAAACCAAGGTCTTTTCCAGTGAGTTTGAGGCACGTATTCTCAAAAATCTCCCACTTGATGAAGAACTCACTAAACCCTTTTCAATACCTGAAGTCATTGAATATTCTGGACCCCAAGCCCCATTGAACTTGCACACCATCTGAACTTGTATGTGCTCACTAGCTTTGTTAATGCATCAACAACATTCTTTAGAGTATCCACCTTATCTAAACTGACCTTTCCATCCTCCACCATATCTCGTACAAAGCGATATTGTACATCAATATGTTTCATCCTGGCATGGAAAGTTGGATTTTTTGGTAGACAAATAACACTTTGACTGTCACAATAAATAATAATCTGCCCTGCATCAAAACCAATATCAAAACACAACCTTCTAAGCTAAATGGCTTCCTTATAGGCGTGAGTTTCTGCCATGTACTCAACCTTCGTAGTGGACAAAGCAACTACATCCTGTCACTTGCTCATCAACCTAATTGCACCACCATTCAACATGAAAATATATCCACTGGTGGACCTTCTGTTGTCAATGTCCCCTGCCCAATCAGAATCCACATATCCATGAATGTTGAGAGTCCTTTGTGATCCAACCAAATTTCCATGGTAACATAGAGCATACCCCGAAGTGCCCCTCAGACATCTAAACACTCTTTTCATAGCATCTCAATGTGTCCTTCCTGGATTCACCATAAATCTGCTAAGAACTCCCATTGCTTGGGCAATGTCTGACCTTATATAGACCATTGCATACATTACACTGCCAACCACACTAGCATAAGGCACTTTGGTCATGTCCTCCATCTCAATAGGAGATTTTGGACAATCTTCAACAGATAGCTTCGTTCCCTACAAAATTGGAACAACTAGCTACTTGCAATCATTCATACCAAATCTCTCCAGAACAGTATTAATATACTTACTCTGGCTAAGCCAAAAAAAATTGTGTTTTTTGTCCCTAGTTATTTCCATCCCCGGAATATACCTAGCTGGACCAAGATCTTTCATTTCGAACTTTGCAGACAACTGAGATTTTAGATCAGAAATCATTAACTTACTATTTCCTATGAACAAGATATCATCAACATAAAGGGCAATAATAAGAATCTGATCATTTTCAATCTTGTAGTACACACAATGATCTGATTTTGATCTTACAAATCCCAAAGAAAAAATAAATGTGTCAAATTTTTGGTACCACATCCTAGGTGATTGCTTCAAACCATACAGAGATTTTTTCAACATGCAAACCAGATTTTCTTTACCTTTTCTCACAAAGTGCTCATGCTAGGACACATAAATTTCTTCTTCAAGATCACCATGAAGAAACGTTGTCTTCACATCCATCTGCTCAATCTCCAAATCATATGTTGCAGCAAGTGATAAAAAAAATATGATATATGTCAGCTTTGCTACAAGAGAAAAAATTTCCCCATAATCAATTCCCTCTACTTGGGAATAACCTTTTGCAACCAACCTCGCTTTATACTTTTCAGCACAGCCATCTAGACCAATTTTCTTTTTAAACACCCACTTGCAGCCCATAGGCTTTCTACCTTCAGGCAATGGAACCAGATCCCAAGTATCATTTTTCCTTAATGATGCCATTTCTTCATTAATGGCTTCCAACCAGGAATCTGAATTAGACATTTTAGTTACCTCTTTTACAGTCCTAGGCTCATCCATGTTAGTAATCAAAGCATAGGCACAACTAGAATCTAACATAGAGAATCCATACCTATCTGGTTATTTCTTCTCACGTGTAGATCTCCTCATAGGCTGAGGCTGAGGTTGTGGTTCTTCTTCTTGTTCAAAACTCTCAGAGCTACTCGAACTCTCCTCAATTTCAAGTACACTTTCAATGTCTTGTTCCTCTTTTTCTGGAGTTAGAGGTATCTCAACAACATCATTCTTCTTTTCCTCTTCTTTCATCCCTGACTACAGATCCACTGAAGAAGGTTTCCGTTC
>CM021110.1:191323010-191401620 GCA_007115665.2 Sequoiadendron giganteum | reverse complement strand
AACGACCTATGCCCAGTCAGTAAATGACCACTGATCAACGTACACATCAGCAGTCAATGAGTCAACATTCTTTTTCCTTCACACCGTGCTACCGCTTTGTGTTCACCAAGCCTTCGCAGTGTGGCGGTTTATCTCGTTATCGCTGGACAGGTTGACAACGCTCACGGTGTAGCGGTAACCACGCTACCACTCGTTAGTTTACATACTTTCGCAGTATGGTGGTGACCACCCCGCACAACCACTGACCATCTGATTACCGCGTACGATTTGGTGGTAACACAATGCTCTTCCGCATGATCGTTCATACACCTCTGCGGTATAGCGGTGAGCATCCTGCACTATTGCTCTGTTGTTCAAAGCTTCCCATGGTGTGGCGATGAGCTGCCGAATAGACTGCCAAGGCTCATCGCGTCACCGACCAATACTCACCTGCGGTATGGCGGTAGCCGCCCTATTGCAGTGACTGACGAGAGACTTCATGGTATGGTGGTAACTGTGAGACTGTTTGAAGAAACCCGCGGTATGGTTGTAACTGCGCCATTGCAACTTATCTAATAAGCACCTGCAGTAAAGCGGTAAAGGCACGATCGGAACTCTTAGTTGTTCGGTAACAAAACCAGGATCTTTTCCAGTGAGTTTGAGGCACATATTCTCAACACTAGGCTTGGGCTTCTTCTTAATGATTTTATCAATAAAAGCTCCCAATGATAGATCTCTAAGAGGATCACACCTAAAAGAAGTGTTTGAGCCATTGTTATAACTTATGGGTGGACATGTGATGTCAAAGCTGTGAGTTCCCACCAACAGGCACAATCTACATTACAATAAGCAAGATTTCTCATGCAAGGATTATAGTATCCAATTTTTGTCAAGGCATTACTTTTGCCTTGTTGATCAAACACATCTTTCATCTCTAATATATTTTTAGAATACTTGAAATGATTCAATTGTTGATTACTAATCATGAAACTTCCAAGTAAGTTCTCATCTTCATTATTTTTGTCATTTTTAGAATGGGAAGCATGAACGAGATTTCCTCAATCAAGCTCTAAATCACTTATGGCACCATTTTTTATCAAATTATCAAGACGAATAAAGTCTGAGCTTTCTAAACTGTGAGAATTAATATTTTTGTCATATTTTGCCACTTGGTAATCTTCTTCCTTAACATCTACAAAATGTTCATAGTCTTCATCATCATCCTCAGGCTGAAGAATTACAACAAGCACTTCAAAAATGTCACAATTCTCTTTATGTTTATATCATTCTTCAATACTTCAAATTTAAGACCTAGTAACATTTTTGTCTTTGATGAACTCATTAAAGTCGGTGTCAACAATGTTTATTAAAGAGCATGATAGAAGCGGTCACTGACAGTTTGATTTATTTATTTAGGCTAAAATTTGATATAAAAGCATCAGAGCTTATACCCCAATATTGAACTTCTTGGAATGTGCCAATTGGAAAAGGATGGGTGTTTGCTTATATGTGATATCATTTGTCTCATTAGTTGAAAATAAGGAAATGCTCTCTTAACACCTATTAGTAGTGCACTCAAAAGCCTAGAATTAATTTGAACTGGAGTTTTAGTCAAGGACTCTAGCTTCTTTTTCTTGTCCAATATACTCTTTACTTTCTCCTTAGAACCTTTCCATTTCTTTTCATATCATTCTACTTCATTATCTTTGGATATCAACACCTTAAATAATAAGAAATATATGTCAACTAGATGCTTTCCCAACATAGGTCCATCTCCTTTGCCACTAAGTAGGATTTGATTTAATAAAATAACAACATAATATCTTGACCGAAGCCCCCACAAGATGAAAAGTAAAGACATCTACTTGTTCAATCATAACTGCCTTTATATCTGGGTGAATAGATAGTAGACATGATAAATGATATCTAACATTTGCGGCCACTTTTGTTAGCTTGTTCACAAGAGACTAAAATAGTTTATGGTCTTGTTCAAGTTTAGTCTTTAGAAGATCAAACATATATTTCAATGCTTTATCCTTCAAGAATGATTGTGAATCTTTGGAAGTCTCTTCTATGTTGGATATGACAACAATAAAAGAAATAAAGTAGTATCTTGTAAAAAAGATAAAAACAATAAAACAAAGATGGTTTTTTCTAAGTTTGGTAGAGGTTTTTATCTTGAAGATATTATATGTATCTTATTGTCTTGAAGGAAAAATCATTTGTAATGAATTGTAATTGAAGACCAGTAGTTGTGTGAAGATCGTAATCAGTTTCTCTGACCAATAAGAATTCTGAGACTTTCCCTGTGAATGTTTCCTTGATATATTGTCAAAGTTTTACCACATAAATTTGTCTCTTGTCTATTATTATGTTATTCCATTTTAATTTTCTTGTTATTTCTTTACAACTAATTTGTTCTGCAATATTATTTAAGTTTGTGGGTTTTATGTTTTTGTTTCCACAACAAGTGGTATCAGAGCAATTATTTTGCAATGTCTATGTTAGGATCTAGTGTTTATTTTGTAGAATCAAATGGTGAAGGTTTCAAATGCAAGGTTCGAGGTGGAGAAATTCAATGGGAAGAATAACTTTGAGCTATGGAAGCTCAAGATGCATGATTTGTTAGTGCAACAAGGATTGCACAAAGTTTTGGTAGGGAAGTCAAAGAAATCTGTAAATATGAATAATGAATATTAGGAGGATCTAGATACAAGAGCTCTTAGCATAATTTAGTTGTGTTTAGCAAATTATGTTCTTTTCAATATTATTGAAGAGGAAACAACAACAAACTTATGGAGTAAAATGGAGTCTTTATATGACAAAATCCTTGACAAATCAGATCTATTTGAAGAGGTAGTTGTATAGTTTGCGAATGAAAGAAGGTATAAAAAGTGTTGATCATTTAAATATTTTTGATACTCTTATATGTCAATTAGCTAGTATTGGTGTAAAAGTTGAAGATGAAGACAAGGCAGTTACATTATTGTGTTCATTGCTTGAATCCTAGAATGACAACCACTTCGATTAGCTTTAGCCTAATTGACACCCTTGAATTTCATTCTATTGTGGGAGCTTTATTGTCTAAAGAGATGCAAATAAAATCTAACATAGAAACCTCTACATTAGAAGCAATGTTGGTTAGGGGTCGATCCACAAAAAAAGGGGAAGATTCAAGAGGTACATCCAAATCTAAGTCAAAAGGAAAAAAAGGTAAGGAAAAATATTGGTTCAACAATAAATCAGGGCATTTCAAGAAATATTGTTGGAAGAGGAAAGAAAACAATGATGACTCCATAAAGGAAGAAAATTTAGTTGAGAACAGTTTAGGTATGATTGATGAAGTTTTATTTGTTTGTAATTCCTTACAATATCATGAGAAATTTTTATTAGACTCTAGTGCTTATAATCACATGTGTCAAAATAAGAATTGGTTTTCTTCTTACCAACCTATTTATGGCAGTGTTGTTCTTATGGGAAATAATGTTTCTTGTAAGACTATTGGGATTGGGAGCATTAATATTAAAATGTTTGATGGTATTGTGAGGACATTAACAAAGGTACTTGACATATACCAAAACTCAAAAAGAATTTAATTTACTTGGGAGTTTTGGATTCTAGAGGATATAAATTACAAGTCAAGGTGAATCACTGAAAGTGTCCAATGGAATTTTGGTGGTCATAAAAGCTACAAATATTAGAAACCTTTACAAGCTAGAAGGGAGTATTGTAATAAATGAAGCAACGATGATATATGAGGAAAAAAATGAATCTACTCGTTTATGGCATCAATGATTGGGTCATATGAGTGAGAAAGGGTTGAAGGTACTTAAACTGTAAGTTACCTCTAAACGTAAAATCTTTGAATTTAAATTTTTGCAAGAATTATGTTTATGGGAAGCAATCTAGGAATTTTTTTAAAGAAAGTAGTCATACAAGTAATGGTATTCTAGATTATATTTATTCATATGTTTGGGAGCCATCACCTACAGTGTCTTTTGGAGGATCATTATATCTTGTGGCATTTATAGATGACTACTCTAGAAAGGTGTGGGTTTATATTCTTAAAAGTAAAGTTGATGTGTTTAGTGTATTTAAGTAGTTTAGAGTTTTGGTTGAAAAGAGAACTGGAAAATCAATCAAGTGTCTAAGAACAAATAATGGAGACAAGTTCACATCTTTGGAATTTGAAAATTATTGTAAGGAAGTTGGGATCAAAAGACATAAAACAACTGTTTACACTCCCCAACAAAATGGTTTTGTTGAACGCATAAATAGGACTCTTCTAGATAGAGCAAGGAGCATGCTCAATAATACCAATTTGCAGCAAGAGTTGCAGGCAAAAGTAGTCTCTGAAACTTGTTATTTGGTAAATTGGTCACCATCAGTTGCAATAGATTGTAAGTTTCCTGAAGAGGTATGGACATGTCATTCTTGTGAATATTCAAATCTATTTTTTTTGGTTATGATGCGTATGCTCTTATTCCATAAGATCAAAATTCTAAATTGGACCCCAAATCTAAGAAATATATCTTTGTTGATTATGGTGATGGAATTAAGGGATACAGATTATGGGATGGACTACTACCCACAAAATCATTATTAGTATAGATGTAATATTTGATAAATCTCCTCTCATAAAATCAAACATAGTAGAAGCTGATTTGAAACATGAACAAGTACCTCAACATCAAAATATTCAATTTGAAACTCATCCGTCTACAAAAAATAGGTAAGCTTCTGAAGAAGAAGACGAGGATGCAAAAAATCTATAGGAAAATGTAAAAATTCCACAACTAGATCTAAGGAGATCTACACGGGTCATAGATGCACTTAAAAGGTATGATGATTATGTTTCATTTGTTTCTTTGATTTCTAATGATGGGGAACCTAGTTGTTATCAAGAAGCAATGGATGGTATTAAAAATGCTAAATGGAGAATAGCAATGAAAGAAGAAATTAATGCCTTGGAGAAGAATAAAACATGGGACCTAGTAGAACTCCCAAAGGGTAGGAAATTTGTTGGTTGCAAATGGGTCTTCAAATTGAAGAAGGGTATTGATGATAAAATTAAAAGGTGCAAAGAAAGACTAGTAGCAAAAGGGTATTCTTAAAAGGAAGTTATAAATTTTCATGAAATTTTTTCACCAGTTGTTAAGCTAGTTTCTATTCGGGTTGTTTTAGCACTTGTTGCTTTGCTTGATCGAGTTGGAGCAATTACATGTTAAAACAAAAAAAATTATATGGATATTTGGATGAAGATATATATATATATATATACACATATATATATGGAACAATCATAAGGGTTTGTTCAAGATCGCAACATGAAATTTGTTTGCAAACTCAAAAATTCATTATATGGCTTGAAGTAGTCTCCTGGGGGCAATGGTACAAGAAGTTTGATTCATTCATGGTGAGCCAAAATTTTACAAGATGCGAGTATGAAAATTGTGTTTACTTTAAAACTTTGAAAAATGGTTTATTCATTATCTTGGTATTATATGTTGATGATATTCTTGCAGCAAGAAAAAGCATAATTGATATCAATGGGTTAAAGGCTCAAATGGCTAGGACTTTTGATATGAAGGATCTAGGAACAACAAAACAAATTTTGGGCATGGAAATACATAGAGATAGGGAACATGGTAAGATTTGGTTATCATAACAAAAGTATGTGGAGAAGATCCTCATAAGATTCAATATGATGAATGTGAAACCAATAAATATCCCTTTATCTTCTCATTTTAAGCTTTCTTCAAGTTTGTGTCCTAGTAATAAATAAGAAAAGGATTATATTTCTCATGTACCATATGCCAATGCAGTAGGAAGTTTAATATATATGATGGTATATACAAGACAAAAGAAATATATGCAATTGGTGTTATCAGTAGATACATAACAAATACAGGTAAAGGCATTGGGAAATAGTGAAATGGGTGCTTCGGTATCTTAGAGGCACAAGTGATTATTGTATCACCTTTGATAGTTGTAGTGGTTCAGTTTATGGTTATGTTGATTCAAATTTTGTAGGTGATTTGGAAAAAAGGAGATCTACATCAAGTTATGTCTTTACTCTAGCAGGAGGACCTATTTTTTTGGATGTCAAAGCTTCAAGAAATAGTTGCTTTATCCAATACTAGGGTAGAGTATATGGCTATCTCATATACATGCAAAAAGGAAACTTTGTTGAAGGGTCTTTTGGGTGAGTTTGGAAAAGTGTAGGACAAGGTGATTATATTTTGTGATAGTAAAAGTGCTATAAATTTGACTAAAAATCCAAATTATCATAGTAGAACTAAGCATATTGTGATTAAATACCATTTTGTAAGACAGGTTATTGATGGAGGTGGAGTAACTCTTGAGAAAGTTCATACACTAAAAAATTGTGCAAACATGTTTATGAAACCAGTATAGTTAGAGAAGTTGAAGTGGAGTTTGACTTCTCTTGGCTTCCAAAAAAGGTGATGAATGGGCATGGGAAAGTATTAGGTAAATTGTTGTCAAGGTGGAGATTATTGGATATGACAACAATAAAGGAAATAAACCAAAATCTCGTGAAAAAGATAAAAATAATAAAAATAAAGCTAGCTTTTTCTAACTTTGATAGAGGTTGTTATCTTGAAGATATTATATGTGTCTTATTTCCTTGAAGGCAAGATCATTTGTAATGATTTGTAATTGAAGAGCGACAGTTGTGTGAAGATTGTAATCATATTATTTGAGCAATAAGAAAACCAAAACTTGGCCCCGTGGATGTTTCCTTAACATATTGTCAAGGTTTTACCACATAAATCTATGTCTTGTCTATTATTCTATTATTCCATTTCATTTTTATTATTATTTATTTGCAATTAATTTGTGCTACACTATTATTTAATTTTGTGGGTTCTATGTTTCGATTTCCACAACATTCTAGAGCAATAACAAAGCACTCAAACCTCTGCTTTAGGCAATCTTCCTAATACCAAAAGAGAAAAAGTGAATTCCCATCTCTTGACTCCACAAGAGCATGGAGTGGTTGCTGCCCCAAATATTTTAATTTTCTATTTGGTAGCAAACTCATTAAGAATAACTCCTTCAATGCATCAATACAAACTACAACATGACATTTACCGGCTTTAGACGGGTTGGCTTAACCAACACACTCTAAGCATTGACCGCTTAGGTGGCTGGTGTGGGCCCATTTAACCTATCACTTCTGCAAACTCCTATTCCCCTAAGCAGTCATGTAAACTGTAACCATCAGCGATCAGCCGCCCAATTCCCACGAATAAGTAAATTCAAATCACCTTTACCACGTTGTAGAAGTTTGATCGATCTAAAAGAAAGAGAGCATAGCAATGAATTTGGTTATTTCACCAAATGGAAGGGAAATGCTCTGATAGACATGTATGCAAAATGTGGAGGCATAGACAACACACGTGAACTTTTTGACTGAATTCCTCAAAGAAATGTGATCTCATGGAATGCCATGGTTGCAAGATACAAGCCCACACAAAGTTTAATTTGTTGGAAAGGCTTTAGGAACTTTCAAGCAAATGTAATGGGCAGGTGCAAAGCCTTACTTCACAACGTTTACATGTAGCTTTTGTGCCAAAATGCGAGCTTTATATAATAGGGTGTGAAATCCGTCAAAGGATTAAGGATGAAAATTTTGTGAGATTTTGTAGTAGCAACTACCCTGGTAGACATGTATGCAAAATGTGGAAGCATTGACAAAGGGAATGAACTGTTTAACCCAACTGAAAAGAGTAAGTTTTTTTTTCCGTCTGTTTCTTTTTTTGGGGGTTTCAAACCATCCAGCACAAAGTATTTCTTGCAAAATGTGAAAGATAATTTTTCCCATCCTGATGATGGAATAGGAATAAAGACTGTGATCCCCAAGGCTAACAAGAATATTTCACACATTTTTAGAAAGATGTTAGTTGGTGTTTACAGAGTGTGGTGAAAAAGGTGAAGTGCAATAAAGCTCAGCTTAAACAATGCTTAAAGTGTTGTAATGATTGTTGTAAATTGTGCAACTATGTTCTAAGCGGGTATTGCAGTAATAAGGATGAATGCCCATGTTACAGAGATAGAAATAACTACAGGGGCACATCTAATTACTCATGAAACTTGCTTGTGTATTTATTTTGGTTTAGTGTTGTATGGAAGGTGCTAAAATAAATATGGGCATGTCATTATACATTTCTAAGCAGCTTCATATGCATTTCCTACCACCAAACAGGTATTTAAAGGCTAATATAATATTTAAGGTTTGTTTTAGCGTATCCCCTGTCTTGGCCACAAGTTTTTGATGCATCTCATTTGAAGCTAGTTGAAAGAAGAATAACTTTGAATTTGTTTGAATGTTAGGAATATTAACTTTTAAATTTTAGTTGGAGAGTAGAGGTTGAATTTATGTAATTATTTAATTTTTTTTTTTTATATGATTATATATTATATATTTTTAATTATTTAAAACAAATAAAAATAAAAATTGATCAAGTTCAATATTTATTTATTTTTAATTATATATTAAAAATTAATTATAAAGTTATATTGGATTTTATTATAAAATTTAACAAAAAAATTGTTATTTATGAAACTTTAAAGTCTTAAACACCATAATTAATATTTTTTAGGTTATAGTAGAGGTTATAGTTAATTTTTTTTACTTGTGCTGCTATGAAAAAATGGAATCCTTTTTTAAGATAGTTCGAATTAATTTCACTTCAAAAATTTGAGTGAATATGAATAATTTCACACTAGAAATTATAGAAGCTACATCAAATAGACATTTTTTTTTTTTAATTTGGTTTTAAATAAATTTCATGCAAGGTATCATTGAGACACATAAAAGTCTCTAAGTTAGTGGTGGAACTTTATTTATTTGCATATTTCAATTAATGGGATTGTTCGCAAAATAAAAATAGGACCTTAAGCCCCTTCCATGAGATAAAATCTTACAATTCTCTACCTTTGTAATGATTTTGGGTCATTAGACTATTCGATGAAAACAAAATCATAGAAATCACCTAACAAAAAGAAAATGATCACTAGCCATTCATTTTGTTTGAACCAATATAGTAGATTAAAAGTGTGAAAGCTTTCTAAGTTAAACTATTTATCCATGAGCCCCTTCACATTGACAAAAAGAATAATATGCACTACTAGGTCATAAGCTTGCATAACAAATCAAATAAATTGTAGAACTTTGATATAATTTGTTACTAGAGTGCCTTATTGAGCTAGTAGATGTTTTATTTGAGATTATTAAAGTAGTTAGAGATATTTTTTGAAAAATCTCAAAATAAATTTAAAAAATGGAAAATGTGTTAAAGTAGGATTAAAATTATGATATATTTTTTGTGGAGAGTAACAAAATGTTTAATATGAATATTAGATAAGATTATTGGATCTTTGCATAAGGACAATTTTATCCATCAAAATAATGTTTCCTTGACTAGTGTACTAAAAATAGCACCCTTTAATTAGGGTGAATACATATCACAATAATTATTCTAGGGTTGTGAGATTCATACAAATTTATTCAAATAAATGCACTACAAAATTCTTAATCTTTTAATAATGTGATAGTCTAGGAATAAACACCAACTAGTGTCTAGAAAAATATGTAAAAATAGGAACTACTATTGCAATTATTTATTCAAATAATTCTCCTTCTCATCCATGTTCACAACTCAAAGAGTCTCTCCATGCACTAACTTTTAACAACATAAAACACCACTCCTCCCTTATCATCCAAAATAATCCATCATGTCAAGAGATTTCTCCAAAAAATGCCCACACATGTCCACATCCAATTCAAGATCCAAGTATCCCAACTAATCCCTTCCACAATTGTTTACCATCTCGAGATCTAATAACCGTTATTGAATCAATTCATGAATGATAATCCTATCATCTTGGTTCCTATATCTTTATTCAACCCAATTATCTTATTGTTGAGAAAACTAGAACTACCAATATTCCTTTCTCATCTAAAAATGGATTTTTGTCTTATTTTCAAAGTAAAAAGTACCCCATCAACAATTAGATTTTTCAAAACATGCATTATCAAGGAAAATCAATAAGATTTCATGATCAAGGCATCTTATAACCCATCCAAACAAAATAAAATATAAGATTTTAGGGCCTCAATTATATATCTCATGACAAGTACATTTATCACTCCTCAAATAAGGCTAAGGAAACTTCTTCCAACATAAAAATAGGTACCTCTCATCACTCACAATATTGTTTCCACCAATAATTCCATCCACCACATTACACCTATCAATCCCATCTATTGCATTGGCATTGACTGTCATTGATGTCAATTATGTTATGCTTGCTCATTCAATCAAGGTATGTAATGTGGATCGGTTGATGTTATGCCCGCTCATTCAGGACAAGGTATAGCAGCGTGTCATGTTGATGGTGTTGATGTATTCCATCAAGTGTCATCAAGGCAAATGATATGTTCATGTTTCTTAATTCATTCATTTAGGACAAGGTGTGGTTGAGTGTCATCAAGGAAAGGTTATTAAGGTTCAATTCCAAATAGATTCAAAGCCTCAAAACATTAAAGGTTCTTGTAATGAGTTTCAAAGTTCATGATCAAGCATTATCAAAGTATTAAACAACATCAAAACTTCAAAGCATTAATATCTAAGAGCATCGAGGTATCAAATGTCTGAGTGGGTTGAAGGTAATGTGGTTATGTATTTTCAGGATTATTTAAGTGACATGGCATCTAAAATGTTAAAAATGCTTGGAAACCTAAGTCTTTAAAATTAGGGTTTATATTTTGTAAAAATGAAGTCAAGTAGTTTTAAACCTTTGTTATGTTTTGCAAGTGACTTTTTGTCACCGGTCACTAGTGAATTAAGTGACCTTATCAAGGGTTTCCAAACATTCTACAACCGTTCCTTCATTATGGTTAACATTTCAAGCAAGTTAAGCTTCTTGTGAAACTTGTTCAAATAAAGATCAACTGTTCACATTTAAAATTGTTTCAGGCGGCAAAAGTGGACCGAGGGCTCACATTTAAATTTACCAACAACTATTTGAGGAGGTTACTACTTTGACAATATAATGACCGTCATAGAGTCGGTTCTTGTTTGGTTTCTAAATGAATGTGAAGAGTTTCTACTTTTCTTAGTTGGCGCCAAAATCTGTTGAAAGCTTTTTGCTTTTGTATGAAGTAATTTTTTGGAAGGTGTGGTGTCAATGAAAGCTTTTTTTTGTGAAAAAGATAAAGATTATATTTTGAACCTTAATGAATTTGATACGAGTTCTAACATTATAATTTATTTTTGATTGCAATCTTTGTATAAGTTTCTCTTGTCAAAGAATTAGTATAATGTGAAGATACACAGGTTTTTTTTTTTTGTGTATGTGTAGGGTTTGGGAATGAAAGAGAATGATGATTGATTATGATTGTCTATAAAGATTGAGAAAAAAAAATGACTGATGAAAGAGTATGATATTTGAGTTTTCATGAAGCAGAGCAATATTAGAGGTGTCAGGCGATTGTATAAGAAATGATTTCATGTGAAATTGGTGTGAAAATATTTGTCAATCTGTGATAAAGCTTTGATTGAGCAGAATGATAATTGATATTTATTGAATAGAAAGGTGATTGTAGAATGGTAAAAGAATTGTAATTGGGCTTCTTTGAATTTGAAATTTCAAGAATGATAAATTCAAAATACCCTATTCAGGAGTAATGAATTCAACACTTGATGTTCATGAAGATTTGTTTTTGTTTGTGTCAAATTGGGAGAAATAAGGTGTATGTATAAGAGTTATAGAATATATCTATAACCTTTTTTTTCAATGTAAAAAAATTAGTACTCTGTATTGATCTTCCTGTATTCATATTGGAGATTAGTTAGTAAGACCATGGAGATTGGTCAGTGAGACCTTGGAGTTGGAGTGATAAGGAGTGGGTGCTCCTATCAACTTTGTTTTGCCAGTGAGGTAGGTGCCAGTGAGACATATTATGAGATGGAAAGTGAGGCTTGTATGTGATCAGTGAGATCCTAGTCAGTGAGGCTTGTTGTGTTGTCAATGTGACACACACTTTGTATACAATAGAGTTTTGGCTAGTGAGGCCTAATAAAGCATCTTTTGAGAGTGTTTTTTTACCCTTTTTAGGGTTTTCCACTCATAAATTCGGTGTCTCATGTCTTCTTGATGATATGTTGCTTTATGCTTATTCAGTATTCTTAATTCACACATGATTTTATAATATGCAACTCTTTATGTTTTCAATGAAATACATATCTAAAGTATTTATGTGAATAAGAGTGCTAAATTTTAAGATTGATTGTATCTGACCACTGATTCACCCCCCCTCTCAGTGGTCCTGTACTCCAACACCATCATCCCCCACTAATCATTTCATCAACTTCATATACAACCATCCATCCCTTGTAATCCTCAATCAAGACCAACATTTATGCATACATCGTTGGACATATTCCAACATGATGAAGCCATCACACAATCAATGTGATGTCAAGATACTTTCTCTCCATGAGACTATACCATCTTATTTGGAAGCACATATAAATATTAAATAATTCACAAAAATATAAGGACAACCACATCGTAACATGTTGCCATACAACATTAATGTAAGATCTGACCCAATATTAAAATTGATTGAAAAGGCCACCAAGTTCCACCAATAAAAAATAACACAAAAAAATAATGTGGATACTTAATTAAAAGAAATACATAAAAAAGGAGCATCAAACTCTGCATCTCCATCCACTCCTCTAGATGTTCCTTCTTTCCTTGATTCCAAATATTCGTACCCTTCATCCTAATCCCACATTTCTCTATATAAATCCAAGCATCCCCAGAATCCTACATCCATTTTGGCTCCCTATGTCCCAGAATAAAAAATCCCAAATTCCCCTCCTAAACATCCTCAATCCACTTTGGGCCCCTACATCCCATAATCTATAATCCTAATTACCTCATCTAACTCTTAACATCTAAAATCGCATCATAACTGAAACATTTAGCCTCCAACATGGTGTATGCAATTTGTAGTCCGCGTTCCCCTTGGTCTCATGACATTACCTCATGTTACTACCATTCCATACTTTCAACCAATCATATTTCCACCCCGTATCCATTATCCAACATACGTCCACAATCACATCTTTGTAATTCAATATTTTAAATAACTCATTACCCATTTTTCATCTCCTCATCCATTTCATCTCCCTTTGTAGCATCCTTTAATATTAGAGCTATGTTGGTAAACTATTTAAATTTTGAAGAAGTCTACTTAGCTCTATTTCTAGTAACATCCATGCATACAATGATTGTCAAAGTAATTATTTGGAAAGGGATACTATCATCATGGAAACAAATATTTGAGTCATTCATCCATCTCCCTAACCCCCATCCAAACTAATTTATCCATATCATTCTCATTCATCTATAAACTAGAAATTAAGAAAAAAAAGAAAGTAAAGAGAAATCATCATTCAATAGTGAAAAAAATTAGTATGGCACCTTTGATAAGTTTCATGATGAAACTTGGAAAATAGGTGTAATGTGCAAATCCCCCATCTACTCACATCCTATATGTGGGGGAAAATATTCTTCCATCATATCAAGCTCTATCTTATATAATTCATCCTCTTTATCCATCCTCCCCATCCATACCTATCTCATCATATCCAATTCATCCTCCTTTCATGCTTTAATATTGATATGGATAAGGAAATATTATCTAAACATATTTTGGACAATACAAGCCTTACTTTCTCTACTAACCCTCCCTCTTGTAACCTTCTATATCCATTACACTACATCTAGTATGGGACGCGTTATTCCTATCCACCATAGTCCTCAGAGATCACATCTTGACACTCCGTCCAATATCCCTAATACATCATCCCATAATCCATACCATTCCCTATATAAACAATCCCTCTATCATTTCACATTTTCCATCAACTTGGTTTTCCAATGTCTTTAGTTCCAAGCAATTGAGAATCCTCAACACAATCCATATGCATGCAATCATAATCAATACAATATTATTAACCAATCTAGTACATCATCCAAATAATAAAGAATTTTGTTCCCAACTTCATGCAAACCTTGACCTATTTTACTTAAATTATCATTAGGACTATATCATTCCCAATTCTTTTTTTGACTCATTTTCAAATATACGATTACTAGGATGTATTATTCACAATCCTCCGATTATTTTTATTGTCAAAAATTCTATCATGATTGCCATCATCATCATCATCAATCAAATCAATCAATTTTAGCTTGCCTAGGCGAAACATCTTTCCTTTTTTACATCGTTTATGCATGATTTCATGTTTTTCTTATTTTATTTTATTTTTTGAAATGCACATTGCCTGAAAATGGTATGGGTAAAGATCCAAATGTTTATTCCCATATCCCATGGTAGATTTTATTATGAAAGATAAAAGCATTATGATAATTTGTTTATTCAAGTAAATGATAGTGTCAACAAATGATTCATGCCACAGTGGCTTATGTCATTATAGTTTAGTGAATTGATGATTTCATTTGATGTTTTGATCATCACTCAAGGTTAATATTCCTTATTGTTACTAATATTATTTTTTATATTTTAGTATAATTAATTGAATTGAATACATAAAGTAATTTTAAAAGTGGTCACTTGTGTTTAAAACTATTTATAAACAAATTTTGATTCAAAATTATTGGACCATATGATTGGTGAAAAGGTACATGGTGAGGTGAACAAGAAAAAATAAAAAATAATGGAAATAAGGTTTAGACCCATGGGTAGACTATCTAAATTTTGTGATTCAATGACTAAATTATTTATTGTGAACATTTCATGATGGGATCTAAATCCCTAATCTTCTCATGAATATGTGATTATTTGAGAGTTTTGGTAGTTAATGGCCACCTAAAAATCTACCCAAATCTAGTTAACTCCACTCTAAGCACTTGTATTAGCATGCAAAGAAGATATGAACTATGTTTGGGTGTGTTTATAATATGTAAGTAGTTGTATGTATAAATCCTATTGTCTAAAAGAATGGGGAATCATTCCATTCAAATGATTCTTGGCATATTGCTCATTTGGGATAATTTATTTGCATATTTGGTATTCCATCATGTTTACTAGGTGTTGGAATTTCTTGGCATCATTCAATATATAATACATGTGTTTTTAAATATTATTTTTATTTGTTCAATCTCAATTATTTATTACTATTTTAAACTAACATAAGGAGAATGAATTATTTTTTGGTTAATTTAAATCTTTATTTGATTCTTTGTGTTTTTATTATAGTTTACCTTCAATAAATTATTACACCCTTTAAAATATGTACACTAGTAGGGTTTGGTAGTATTAAGTGTCTATTTTAAAATATTTTGTTAGTAACAATGATACAAAGGGGTAGATTTTTTCCTTGTGTTTATGAAACCATATTATTAATATTTTATATTGGTCACTATCTCAATACATTGTTGTCCTACAATTTGCAACTATAAAACCATAATTGGAGCCAAGCATATCAATGGGTTATGATTTTGTTATACTCAAGTATGAGATACCCATTTTGAATGATTTTTATGATAATTTTTTTATCTCTTTAAAGACCCTTGAAACACCATGTTATCATAGTTAACGAGTCTAAACATGTCATAAAAGGGTTCCCTAAGATGAATGAATTGTGAATGAGTATGTATCCTAGTGTTTAGACTATTTTATGTTAATGATGGGTTGTGATAATGATTAATTAGTAGTGAAACCCTATTATGGGAATGGGATAGAATGGGAGGGATAAATCATATTATCTAATGTATTTAATCTATGACTACATGATGTTGAGCCATTTATACAATCACTTGATAACATGGAATATTCCTATTCACATGTATAAGTGTCATGGTCACATTACTAAACTTGAAAATTGATTTACTTTCACTACTATGTTTAAGAAAACATGCTATGTAATTAAGTTTTTTAGTATTATTATTATTATTGTACTTGCTTTAATCTTGAATATCTTTAAATTTCACCTTTCTACCATTGTTGCATTGTGATAATGAAAGATAGTCAAACCCTATCATGTTCACTGATTGCTAATTGAATTATCATGAAGTTGTAATTGCTAATAGATAATGTATCTATCATAAGATTAGTATTTTACTTTTATTTAGTCACTACTCTATCATTGCATGGTAACTTATAAATATTGTTTGATAATTAGGGTTTATAGATTCCTTATAGTTCAATAACTTTTAATTTGTTTTAATCCTTGGGATAATTTTTATTGACTTTAGTGGTTAATAAGGACACCTTGTTTTGTAAGTGGTTACTTATAGGTTAATTAAAAATAGTGGTAATAGATGAAGCTTATGGAGTCCCACCTATTCTCATATGTTCTTAGTCACCCTATACATAATTTGATAACCGTATCTAGTTAAGTGTAAATAACGTGGAGAGTCTAGTGGATGAAGGTTGAGGGGTTATCTACATAAAGAACTCAAGGTAGGAGGTGAGGTAGTGCCCCTATCTCTCTTTATACAATAGTATTATATTATTATGTGTTGGTTAGATGTCACCACATGGTAATTAGATTTATATAGTTGTATTGCATGCCATCTTAACTATTAAACTATAGAGGTAAAAATATTATGTATCAAACATCAAAACCTTAGCCAAGAAACATTGTGAATACATGTTCAATTTATTCTTGATTTTTGTTATGAAATGTAGCTTCCCTATGTTAGTACTCAATTTGATTCTCTCTTGGTGTATTATTTCCATGATATACTTCCTCTCCTTTGACTTTAAAAAACACTTGGTTGGTGTTATGTATTAATATTACGTTACTATTCCTAGCACTCATGAGGTATGAATGTATAGTTCTTTAATATTATTTTGAGAATATTAACATGTTCTTATTTTTTAGTTTGATTAAATTTGAAGTGGATGTAGGTATTTATCAATTTTTGTACTTAACTGATTTCATAAAGAAGGATAATATGAAACCCATATGAAACAAACTTCCAAATTTCATGATACATCTAAAATAGTTGTAATATTAAGATTCATTAATTAGAAGGTGGTGCTGCCAATTTGTAAATTATTCTAATTGCGCTAAGCATCTGTGTATGATGAAAAATGAGTTATGTAAGAATTATTGGTAGGTCATATTATTGATATTAGGCATTCATCCTTATTACCATAATACCCGCTTAAAGCATAGTTGGACACTTTACAACAATCGTTGTATTTTAAGCATGGTTTAAGCCAAACTTTCTTGCACCTCACCTCGCATTTATCACCAAAAATATTAACATAAAAATGTGTGAAATCTTCTTATGAGCTTGGGGATCACAATCAATATTCATATTCCATCAGCAGGATGGTAAAAAGTATCTTTCACATTTTACAAGCAATACTAGGTGCTGGTTGGTTTGAAAAAAAAATTGATGAGAAAAATTTACTTTTTTAGTTAGGTCAAATGGTTTATACCCCTTGTCTATGCTTCCACATTTTGCATACATGTCTACCAAGGACTACAAAATTTGACAATTTTTTTGTCCTTAATCCTTTGAAGGATTCCACACCCTATTACAAAGCTCAAATTTTGGCACAGGAAGGGAGGCTGCAGGCAAAGGTTGTGAAGTCTGGCTTTACACCTGTCCATTGCATTTGCTTGAAAGTTCCATAAGCCTTTTCAACAAATTCAATTTTGCATGTATCCTACAATCATGGCATTCCATGAGATCAAATTTCTTAGAGGCATTTAATCGAATACTTCACATGCCTTATCCAATTTGAAAATTGGGCGACGAAATGATCAGAGCATTTACTTTCCATTCACTGCTATGCTCTCTTTCTTTTAATCCGGTCAAACTTCTGCAATGCGGTAAGCTGATTTGAATTTTCTTATGCGCCGGAATTGGGCAGGTGATTGCTAACCATTGTAGTTTACGAGGTTGTTTAGGGGAACAAAAACGAGAGTCAATGGAGGCAACAAATTTAATGGGCCCCACACTAGCCACCTAAGCGATCAACGCTTAGAGTGTACTAGTTAAGCCAACCGCTTTAGATGTCACCATTATCTTCTCATCGGTGCAGCCATGAAGGAAGGCATGGGGTTTGTTTTTGTGATTGCCAAGGGTGTTTTCTTGAGAGTTTTTAAAGTTATTTCAAAATCTCCCATTGTTGGCACAGATGCTGCCAAAGGTTGAGGAACTAGGCATCAGACTTGCTTCATGCATGTGCTAGAAAGTTTCGAACGTTTTTTAAACAAATCCATTATGCATATTCTACATGCATCATATTCCATGAGGTGACACATTTATTTGCAATATTATGTATAATAGTTAACATGCCTTATCTATGCTTCCTAATTCCACACACATGTTGACCAAAGTAATTGCAACTATAATATTCAAGAGGAAGCTAATTGCAACAATAATATTCAATAGAGCTTCCTCTATCTATTATGCTTTGATATATGTCTATGCATTGTTAAAAAATACCCATTATGTTACAAGGTAAGGAGGATGCTAGTAAAGGATGGAGATTCTAATAAAGGTTGAAGATTCTAATAAAGGTTGTGGAATTTGGAAAAACACATACCAAGAACATTTGCTCGAAGTATTCAAAAGTCTTTCCAACACACCCATTTTGTACACATCATGCAAGAAATCGTGGCATTTCATTAAATAGTATTTATTTCAAGATTTTTGTAAAACATTTCACATGTCTTGTCTTTGTTTCTACATGCATTTCTATGCTTCCTCATTTGCATGCATGTTTATTGGAGAATTCACAACATCTGCAAAGATTCCTTTGTTTTATGATATGATGGTTGCATGCACCTTTTTCCAAATCTCCCACCTCCTATGCAGGCCTAAAGGATGTTGGAAAACATTATGAAGTTTTGCATGGGCATGCAAGAGTTTCTAAAGTCTTCTCAACAAATTTATTTTGTGTATATCCTACACTTTGCTGCCCATCTTTACAACTAATATATGCTTCCTACCTTTACATCTATATTAACAATTGAGTAGTTGCACCTGTTGTAGACCTAAGGAGATTTTCTATCCTCAAGATGATGAATTATCAAGGAGAAAAATGCCCTCAAAGATCATAGCTCAAGTGATGAGATACAATGGTGAAGTTTGCTTATTTATATTTTATACAGAATTAAAAGGAGAGAGTTCTAGAAATCAAAAGAGCAAGTCATAGAGGTCCTTTGGGCACTCTATCAGTCCCTCAATCGAGGACAATAGTGTGGCATGTAGATGTCCCTATGGTGCATTGGCATCTTGTACAAACCACAAACTGAGAATGTCCTCAAAAAATATTAAGGTGATTAGTAACAGTTCTAACAATTGGAACTATAAAAATGCAAGAAAATAACATAAATTAAAGTAAATTAAAACAAATGATAGATGAATGATAAAGCAAGAGGAAAGAAATAAAATACTCATAGAGAACCAAAAGATGAAGCCTCTAGAAAATAAATTTCTCCAATACTTGCACATATAAGACCAAAGACAAGTGGTGGGGTTGTTTGGGGACTTGTCTCAGTCAAGTCCCTGCTTTGGTGTTTCCACCTCCACAAATTCCAAATAAACAAAATATATCAAAAGATAAAGAGACGAGATGATAAATGCATAGACAAGGGATGTGATAAATCCCAAGATTCTCAAAGATGTAAGACAAATAGATATTACTAGCAAGGCTTGAGGAAGCCAAAGAGAAGGAGAGAAATAGAAAGTTGTGAGAGCCAAGAGAGTTGTAGAGACTATTGTGAGAGCTTGAGACCGATGTAGGAAGCTATAGAGAGTTTTGAAAGCTTGAGATAAAGAGATATTTTGAGAAAGAGACCAAGAGAGATCATGTAGAATGAAAAATATAGATTTAAAAGTGAGAAGAGGGGGGAAAAAGAGGTTGTCGAGTTGTTATGAATCATCTTGAGCCGTTTCCACTGACCTGGGTAGGTGACAAGTGGACAAATGCTCAGGAACAACCTTTGAACATTAAAGTGTCATAGGACATTAGCACGGTGCATGGAAATCTATGTGAGGCGCTAGTGTCCAAACAAATCACACTAAAAAAAGGTGAGAAACAAGGAAAACACAAGGTTAATGTCAAACTGATGTAAGAAGGTAGCTGCTAAAAATGGGTCTTGAGCATATTGAGGGGAAAAATGATGCAAGGGCTAAGATGATACTACAAAAATACTAGGGGAGTGGACACAATTTTGGATATTAAAGTGTAGGTGAAATTGCAAGAGTGTGCAATTTTTGACACTACATCTTGCCCCCACTTTAGCGGGCTTATGAAGCTACATGAATATGCACGCTAAAGTAAAGCTACTAAAAATAAATAACATCATGATGCCAAAAGGATACTGTAGAGGAAGTAGATATCTCTTTCAACCAAGGAAGCATGCCCCCAGGGTGAAGACCTACAAAACAAACACATTAGACAAGAAATATTTGCACAAGACAAGTTTAAAAAATAAAAAGCTACCAAATCATGGGATTATAACATAGATATTTAGAAATAAAAACATGGATAACACATACACAAAGGTACATAAAAAACTAACTAAAAATATTTGAGTCAACAAATTTAAGGAGACCTTGATGCGGGAGGTTGTCCCAATACTTTGCATCATTCTCAAAGTAACAAGAAATAACATGAAAGAATTCTTAAACGAAGAGAAGAATGTAAGGATTGATTAATTCAAGGAAGGAATGTATCCAAAAGACAAGGAATCAATCGATGTTGATGAAACTACATGACTTGGATACCATCTTATTGTGTTGCTAGGGGTCATGCAAATGATAATGATTAAAAATATAGCTCATAGGCTAGCAAATTGTGTAATGTGAGGTGACCACATGGTAGTAGAACCAACCCCATTGTGGAGGAAATCAACTACCCTATCAAGTGGTAGAACCAACCTCGCTATGGAGGAAAGTGTTAGGAATTAGTGTTCACATGGTTTATTAAATTGGCATTATAAGTGTGGTTTGTTAGAATATTATGTATAGAAAAAATATACGAGATATTGTAGTTATATGAGTTGTTAGAACAACTCATATTATTAGGGAGTGGTTTCTAAACTATAGGAGATTAAAATCCTATATAAATATGTATTATGTGTTGAACAAAGACAGAGAAACATAATATTATTTGTGTGATAAATCTATTACTGATTTCCAATATGGTATCATAGCAAGTTTTGTTTTTTTTTCAGCTTTTCAGTGTGGTGTGTGAATGCTAGAAAAATGATTGTATTAGAAAGTAGATGACTGTAGAGGTTCTCTGATTGCGGTGATCCTCTGACTAATGTACTTCATTAGAAGATGATCGATCAGTGAATACATTCATTGGCAATGGTGATCATGTTCAGCAAGATCTAGACAAAAAGATCTAGATAGTAGTATACAACTTGATATGATTTGATTTTCAGCATTCTTGTTTGTGTGAATAAATGGAATTTCACATTGTGGGGGGGAATAATAATCAATGTCCCATTCCCATTTCATGCCAAAATGAATAAAGTCAAGGGAAACTTCCAGTGGCAGTGGTGGTTGTCTATGTTGTTCGAGATCGAGTGGTTATGATTGATAACAGTGACTATAATTAAGAACATTGTGTTCTTATGGAATATAATGTGAAACCTTTTCTAGTATGGTTTTTTAAGATTTTTGTGGATTTCTTCCCTGATGTAGAAGCATAGTGGCGAACAAAATCACTAGTGTAATGTAGTTCATAGATCTTGAAAGGGTTTGTGGGAGGATCCAAAAAACCACACAAGGTGGATAGTTGATGAGTTCCTGTCACATCAAGGTTTGTGGTAAGCCTGTTTAAAACCATGGAAGGAGAAAGCCTTTCTTTTGGATCAAGGTCATGAGTCACATAGTTGGACATGCCATAGGGGTGAGCATACTGTAGAAGAGTGTGTGAATGTTTCTCTACCATGTTCACACTAAGGGGGGGTGTTAGGAATTAGTGTTCACATGGTTTATTAAATTGGCATTATAAGTGCGGTTTGTTAGAATATTATGTATAGGAAAAATATACGAGATATTGCAGTTATATGAGTTGTTAGAAAAACTCATATTATTAGGGAGTGGTTTCTAAAATATAGGAGATTAAAATCCTATATAAATGTGTATTATGTGTTGAACTAAGACAAAGAAATAGAATATTATTTGTGTGATAAATCTATTACTGATTTCCAATATGATATCAGAGCAAGTTTTGTTTTTTTTCAGCTTTTCAATGTGGTGTGTGAATGCTAGAAAAATTATTGTATTGGAAAGCAAATGACTGTAGAGGTTCTCTGACTACCGTACTTCATTAGAAGATGATCGATTAGTGAATATGTTCATTGGCAATGGTGATCATGTGCAGCAAGAACTAGACAACAAGATCCAGACAGTAGTATGCAACCTGATATGATTTTCTTTTCAACATTCTTGTTTGTGTGAATAAATGGAATTTCACATTGTGGGGGGGGAATAATAATCAATGTCCCATTCCCATTTCATTCCAAAATGACTAAAGTCAAGGGAAACTTCCAGTGGCAGTGGCGGTTGTCTATGTTGTTCGAGATCGAGTGGCTGCGATTGATAACAGTGACTACAATTAAGAACATTGTGTTCTTATGGAATATAATGTGAAACCTTTTCTAGTATGGTTTTTTTAGATTTTTGTGGATTTCTTCCCTGATGTAGAAGCATAGTGGTGAAAAAAAAGCACCAGTGTAATGCAATTCATGGATCTTGAAAGGGTTTGTGGGAGGATCCAGAAAACCACACAAGGTGGATAGTTGATGAGTTCCTATCACATCAAGGTTTATGGTAAGCCTGTTTAAAATCGTGGAAGGAGAAAGAAAGCCTTTCTTTTGGATCAAGGTCATGAGTCACCTAGTTTGACATGCCACAGGGGTGAGCATATTGTAGAAGAGTGTGTGAATGTTTCTCTACCATGTTCACACTAAGGGGGGGTGTTATGAAGTGCTCACATGGTTTATTAAATTGGCATTATAAGTGCGGTTTGTTAGAATATTATGTATAGGAAAAATATACAAGATATTGTAGTTATATGAGTTGTTAAAACAACTCATATTATTAGGGAGTGGTTTCTAAAATATAGGAGATTAAAATCCTATATATAACTGTGTATTATGTGTTGAACAAAGACAGAGAAATAGAATATTATTTGTGTGATAAATCTATTATTGATTTCCAATAGAAAGTTGCTACTGACGTATGATAGAAACCAACCTTGTTATGGAGGAAAACTCCTGTCACGATTAAAAGATGCTAGATGAGATAAACAAATGTGATAATAGATGAGAGCATTACCATCAGCTGCAACCCCCCTCTTGAGATGATAGGCATGATGAGATCATTTTCAAGAGTAGAATTTGTTGATACACGCATCCAAGATGTGAGATAATATTGATAGAGTTTTACTAAGTGAAGAAAAGAGAAAATCCTCAAGAGGGATGCACACCTCCAAAACAAATTGTCCTTTCCCCTAGTGTACAAGTGAGGATAACAACACGAGATACTATTGTGTTGCTACCATAGAAAAAGTATGGTTGCACACAATAGTGTACCACCATGAATGACAGTGAGCAAGAAACACTATGAATGACACATAGTGGGTAGCAACACAATAGAAGGGAGTTGTAAGAACCTCATGAGAAAACACTTATTAGATAGAATGAACAGGATAGAGGTAAACCTTGATATCACTTGTTATATGAAGAAGAGAGAAGTGTATCAATAAATGAAGGATTGATGAGACCAAAGTTAAGAAGTTTTTGTATTGTATCCTTAAAGGCCTTACATTCACTAATGGAATGGCAAGCACTTGATGGTATGTACAAAAAGAATGTTTTGTTTTATCCTGTGTATGAAAATTCCTATTTGTAGGAGAAGGAAGAGTAATCAAGTGGGCTTTGAGAAGCCTCAACAAAATGTGCTCTTGTTCAGATAAAGTATGAGGAGCATGAAGCAACCTTTTCTCTTGTGAAGAAAAGTTTGACTGCTCACAAGAAGAAGCCATAAGGACCACAAACTATGGATGAGGGAATGGAGACAAAGGAGAAGGATTTTAACCTAAAACCATTGTAAAAGAGTGTGGTGTTGGTTCAGAAGGGACCTTAACTCCTTGTTCCATGCACCCAAGATCATTTCCTTTGTACCCATGCTTAGAAATAATACTAAATCATAAAATATAACATGATTGCAACTCCTCAAAAGGGGGAGGATCAAAATTAATGACATTATAATTGCTATTGACATTATCCCATGATACAAAAGAATAATCATCTTTGATAGAAAATGTGAATGATATTTTTGGGATATCAAGGTGGATAGGGTTGACTTTATATTCCCCAATGAAGGATTATATAAAGTATGAGGAACCCTACTCATCACTGATACATGCATTTTCTTGAGAAGAAATTTAGTTAGCACCATCATCGAGATTAGAAAATAATGGTGGTGTAACAATATTTGAAGATAATGAGGGAATCAAATTTTTAAGAGTAGATGCAAGCAAACTTTGACTGGCAGCTGCCATTTTGTTAGAAATTCAAGGTGAAACTTGCAGCAATATGAACTTAAATATGTGGTTGCAAATATGAAAGTATGTATTCAAGATTACCAATATTAAGATTTTTTATTAACAATTCCAACAATGAAAGAAAATCAAACAATACCACAAGTTGAGAATCACAAGTGACATAGGATATATGTGGAGAAACCCTTGCGAGAAAAAAATCCACATCTAAAGAGATGCAATATTTGTATTAATCTTCAATGAAGTACATCAATACAATAATCCTCTTTAAATTTCAGCAACACTTCATTACTCCGGCAACCTACAAATAAACTCATAAAACCACCATCTTAATGCTCCAATATATAGAAGTTTGTGGGAGAGAATACCACATATGGTATCCCGAAACAAGTAAAACCACCTGGAAAAAACCCATGCCCCCCTTAGTGGACAACCCATAAACAAGGTGAAAATAATTAAATGATCACCTGGCCTTCACATCGGTGCCTAACCCATAACCAATCAAAATTGGTCAATACTGAGTGCTCCATAACTCTTTGACAACTTTGACAGCTCAAACCTAGAACATGCAAGATTGGCACCCGACCTAGGATAACATGCAAATAAAATGCATTTCTAGGTGGTCTCCACCCAAGAAGTTGATGTGCAAAAGTAATATGCTCCCAAGATGATTTGTAACCATCACTGTAGTGGGTCCACCTCTACGAATGCAATTACAATTTATCATAAGAAAATAAATAATAAATATTTTGCCTCTCATGTCCTCAAGGACACTTTCCAAAGAACATGGAGACACATAGATCAAATTAGGATATGTAATATCCCTAACATATAATTCTAACAAATACTTATTGGCAGATTGAATTCAATAGATAACAAAATAGGCACACGAGATATTACACCAAAATATAAGGAGAAATCCAAAATGTATGTATAATATATTGACTACAATTAGAATAATGATCTAGAAAGATTTACAATGGTTTCCACAGATCAAATAGTAGCTGCAACAACTTTCTTATAGAATCTTTGAAGATCAGATGCAATCATTGAATGAGAATTCCCTTAGGAACCAAAGGGGTTTCATCCTCTAATCTGAGCGAACACTAGGTTTTCCTCCAATAAACACAACTCCTATGGGTTTTCATCCACCAAAAGAAATAGAACACAAGTATCCCAATTTTATAAACAATATAAGAATTTGATTCCTTTACGTGAATTGGTTTCCCTATATTTATATGCTAACATTCCTCTTTGAGGAATAGGTTAGCCTTGAGCCCAATTGGCACCAAAGCCCATAATTTAAATTCCCAACATGCTATATTAGGTCGGCCTTAAGGCCAATGTAGATTCCTTGGAACAAGTGTGCCTTCTTGTGGACCCATCCATGTACTTTCCCTACTCATTCTAGTTTCCTAAAAAATTATCATTACTTCTGCATGATCTCGTAATGTCTTTATGCTTCAAGACTATGGAGGTGGGTGTTAGTTTACTAGCATAGTTTCCTTTTGTTACCAATATATTTTTTCTGACCAATCCTCCCTTCTGGAGTTTTGGATGTGATGTACAAGTGCCATCATAGGTGTTATGTTATGAACCACACACCTGGACATGCTTCTGTAGAGGAATACTGAGGGATTCTCTGAATCGACTCTATTCTAGCATAGTGAGCCTAAACCGATGATATCTTCCCAGTAGATGATCCTTTTCCCATGAGCTTTGGATATGTTGTGGGGCCTTCATTATAGATGTTATGTCCCAAACCATAGACTAAGATGAGATTCTGCAAAGGAATGCAGATGAATTCTCAGATTCCACTATGTAACTATCTTTCTAGAAAAAAGGGGCATGACAACTCCTCCCTTCCCAAAATTGCTTATCCTTAAGCAATGCAAATTTGGATTCTCTAGGATTTTAGGTCCTTCCTAGATAGCATCTTCAATTGGCAAGTCAATCCAATAGACAAGATACTTAGTTATATTCTTCTTCCTAAGATTTTTGATCCTAGTATCAATCATAACTTTTGAAATAAGGATGAGTTTTCCTTCATCATCAAGGGGTGGTAACTCTATAGCAGGAGATATATTTAATCCCAAAACCTTATTTAGACATGAAACATGGAAACATTATAGATTTTACTATTTGCTAGAAGTTTTGCCTCATAAGCAACTTCTCCAATTTTTTGGATTATCTTGTATGGTCCATAGAACTTATGCTTGAACTTCTCAACTCCTCCTTTCTTGATGGAAGTTTGTCTATATGGTTACAATCTAATAAACACCACATATCCTACCTCAAATTCTCTTTCTATATGCTTCCTATTTGCATACATATTTTGTTGATTTTGGGCAACTTGTAGATGATCCTTAAGATTTCTCAAGATGTCTTGACTTTGATTAACCAAATCACTTGATGTTGGAACTCTATTGTCTGTAAGGACTAATTTTGCAAAGTTTAATGCATCATATCCATAGAGGGATTTGAATGGGGACATGCCAATGGACATGTGATGAGTTGTCTTGTAGCAGTATTCTCCCAAATGTAACCATTTGATCCAAGTCACTTGCTAACTGGTGACATAGTTCCTCAAGTATAATTTTAACCATTTGTTTACAATTTCAGTTTTCCCATCATTTTGTGGATGATAACATGTACTAGAGGTGATTTTGGTGCCTACTAGATGGAAAAAATCCTTCCAAAAAGTGCTAAGGAAATGAATAACTCTATCACTGACAATGTTCTTGGGTAATCCATGCAACTAAAAAACTTCCTTGAAGAACAATTCTACAACAAACTGAGCTTTATAGTCACTGGAGATGAAAAATAAATTGGCATACCTAGTCAATCTGCCCACTATAACAGAGATGCAATCCTTGCCTTACGCTTTGGGTGATTTAGTGATGAAATTCATGGAGATACTTTCCCATTTATGCTTTGGAATGGGAAGAGGTTGTAGTAATCTAGATAGAAACACTTGTTCCCCCTTGTTCTATTGGCATGTGACACATTCTTGAATGTGTGAGATAACATCCTCCTTAAGGCCTTTCCAAGCAAACCTTTCTTTTATCTTCTAGTAAGTTTTGTAGAATTTGGGTTGCCCTGTTGCTAGTACATTACGATAAGCTTCCAATATTTTTTAGTAACCTTAGATCCCAAAACAAGGAACACCCTATTTTTTAATAGTATTAGGCCTTCCTCCACCACATATTAGTCATCCTTCTCTTCACCTTCCTAGAGATTGGTAGCAAAAGGATCCATAACATACTCCATGATGGAGTCCTTCCAATCAATTGATGTGATGGACACATGACATAGTGTAGGTCTCCTAGAGAGTGCATCCGCTACAATATTCTTCTTCCCCTTGATATATTCAATATCAAAATTATATGCCTATAGTTTGCTGGCCCATTTTTCCAATCTATCATTCAAATTTTGTTGGCTCGGGAAGAATTTCAAGCTATTATGGTTTGTCTTCACCACAAATCTTTTGCATACTAGGTATTGCCAAAAATTCTCAAAGGCATGCATTATAGCTAGCATTTACTTATCATATATGGGATATCCTTTTTCATGGTCTCTCAATTTCCTACTTTTAAATACTATGGGGTGTCCCCTCTAAGAGAGAAAAAATCCAATCTCTTCACCGAAAGCATCACATTCCAATAAATAGAAGTGAAAAATCAAGAATTACAAGAACTAGACAAGAAATCATTACCTCTTTCAACTTCTTGAAGGTCCTTTGTGATTTTATCATCCATTCAAAGGATCCTACTTTAGTCAACTTGGTGAGAGGTGTTGTAGATTGAGATAATCCTTGGACAAACCTTTGGTAATAACTACATAGTCCAAAGAAACCTCTTACCTGAGACAATTTTGTAGGAGATGGCCAGTCTAGAATGTCTTGGATCTTTTGTTGGTCAACTTGAACTCCTTTAGCACTTATGACATGTCCCAAATACAATATCTTTGTTGACCTAAACTCACATTTTGAAATCTTTGCAAAGAGAGACTATTGCTCCAAAATTCCCAAGACAATATTGAAATGCTTTAAATGTTCTTCCCATGTTTTGCTATAGATCAAAATATCATCAAAGAAAACCAACACAAATTTCCTTAAGTAATTACCAAACACATGATTCATGCATGATTGAAAATTTTCCGAATCATTGGTTAGACCAAAGGGCATAACCAAAAACTCAAAATTCCCATAATGGCATCAAAAAGCAATCTTATGAATATATTCTTCCCTCATTTGGATTTGGTGGTATCTGGACCTCAGATCAATCTTTGAGAAGTATACTACACCATGTAGTTCATTAATCAACTCATCTATCTGTAGTATGGGGTATCAGTTCTTAATGGTATTCTTGTTCAATTCCTAGTAGTCTATGCACATTCGCAAAGTGCCATATTTATTTTTCACTAGCACCACAAAAGATGTGAAAGGGATAGAGCTTGATCTAATGTAGCCCATATCTAGTAGCTCCTTTATTGGTCATAATCGACTTAGATCTTGGTTCAAGTTCTATGATATGATGGAAACCTCTATTCAGTAGCAATCTAGGAGGCATGTCATTGAAAACTAAACTACGTTTATCCAAAATATTTTGTATATCAGTATGAACTTGATCATTCTTACCTTTCAAAGATTCCTTTAAAATCACCAAACAACTAGTAGACTAGGCAACTTGGTTCTTCCAGAAGATCCTTTCCATTCTCCTGGTTGATACTACTTGTGGACCACCATTCACCAATCCCTTTAGGACCACATCCTTCCTATTGGCTTTGAACTTGAGCTCCATCATTTGGTAGTTTGTAGTGTACACACCCAATTAATGTAACCATTGCACATCCCAAATCACATCAATTTCACCCAAACCACTAAATTAGAAATCATCACAAACCTTATGATCTCTAAATGTTATGCCCAGATTTCAAAATTTCTCCTTGTAGGTTAAGTTATACCCATCTACCACAATGATAGTGAAACCTTCAAAATTCTCCACATCCAACCTTCTTCTTCTCACAAGTCCTTCATCAACAAAGTTACGAGTAGCTCCTCCATCAATCAGGATAGTCACTCCTTGTCCAACAAGGACTTCCCAGACCTTGAAAGAATAGTATCTATCAACACTAGATATAGATGCTAGAATGCTACCACTATCCTTCTCCTTATCTTCTTCCTCTAAAGGGATGTCTTTCAGATCATGAAATTCTTCAAACCCATCCGATTTTGATTCTTTGTCAGAGATGACTTCTATATAGTGGACTTGTCCTTTTTAAAGACACCTGTGTCTCAGAACCCATGGTTCTCTACAAGAGAAATAAGGTTTCTTCCTTCTAAGCTCATTCTTGGTCTCATCGTCATTCTTCTTAGGTGTGGTAAGGGGAGATGGTTTTTGAGTTTTCCAAAGCTTCTTTTGGAAATTCCCCTTTGCCTTATTCCATATTGAGGGTTTTGATTTCTATTGAGGAACACAATTCTCTAGATCTAAGGATTTTTAGATAGTCTCCTAAAGTGTTGAGGAATGGAATTCCTTCCTAAGCCCTTCATTTTTTCTATCAAGCCTTCTATGAATAGGACTGAGTCTTCTCTCTGAAAGTTCAATTACCATGAATGATAGCTTTTGGAAATATGCAACATATTCTTCCACACTTCCTTTCTACTTGAGGCAAGCCAATTCTCTAAAATATTCTTTCGATCTCTCCTATGAAATCTCTCAACTAGTCTATTGTAGAACTCATCATAAGATTTAATCATTTTGTGGCCTTGAGTGACCAGACCATGGTACCACCAATCATGAGAAATTCCTTCCAAATGAAAGGCGGAAAATTTTATGGCATCTTCCTTAGACATTGGATTAAGTGCCAAATATGCATCAAGTTTTTGAAACCATGCCCTAACAACACTTTTCTTAGATCCATCAAAAGGGGAAATAGATAGCTTTCCCAATGAATGCTCTAGTTCTTTTGGCTTGAGGGGTGAATGGTAAGTTCCCCTTTTATTCTTCTTCATCGCCAAAAATCTTTCAAAGGAAAGATCTCTTTGATTTGAGGATCTAAATCCCTATATTCTTTATAAGCTCTCAAGACGTCATCTTGGAGGGTAGTTTATCCCTATTGAACTTCTTCCACTCTTTGAATGAACTTGGGCTTAAGAGGCCTATTACTAAAGTTCATTCTGGAAATTTGTATAGCAATCACCTTCTCTTTCCCCTTTCCACCAATCAATTCACTAAAAGCACCAACTCCATTAATGCTATCATTCTCCTTCTTTGCATTGGTCTACATCCATTGAAACATCTAACCGAACATGTCAACAAGATGATTTTATCCTTGTATCATTTCCTCAAATTTTGCTTTGGCTTCATCCTCCCCCATCGTTTCTTCTTGCTCCACTTTCTTCATTTCTCTCCTTTGGAACTTGATCTCCCTTTCACTTGGTAGCATTGATAACTAGAAACCCTATATGTTGGTAGAAACTTTCTTTAATACCACTGTAATGTCCCTAAAATATAATTTTTACAAATATTTATTGGCATATTGAATTCAACACATAACAAAATAGGCACAAGAGATATTGCACCAAAATATGAGGAAAAATATAGAATGTATGTATAATATGTTGACTACAATTTAGAACAATGATTTGGAAATATTTACAATGGTTTTCATAGATCAACTAGCAAGAATACAAACTTTATTACATAATATTTGAAGCTCAGATGTAATCCATGAATGAGAATACCCTTAGGAACCAAATGGGTTTTATCCTCTGATCTGAGTGAACACCAGGTTTTCATCCAATGAACAAAAATCCTATGGGGTTTCATCCAAAAAAGGAAATAGAACACAAGTGTCCCAAATTTATAAGAAAATGACATAATAATTCAATGCATTTACATTAATTGGTTTCCCTACATTTATATGCTAACATTCCTCTTTGAGGAATAGGTCGACCTTGAGCTCAATTGGCGCCAAAGCCCAAAATTTGAATTCCCAACACACTACATTAGGTCAAAATTAAGGCTAATGTAGATTCCTTGTAATAAGTGTGTCTTCCTACAAACCCATCCACATGCTTTCCCTACTCATTCCATCTTCCTAAAACTTCACCGTTACTTTCGCATGATCTCGTAATGTCTTTATGCTTCAAGATTGTGGAGGTGGGTGCTAGTTGACTAGCACAATCACCTTTTGTTAGCGATATATTTCCTTTTCCTAATCCTCCCTTTTCAAGTTTTGGATATGATGTGAAAGTGCCATCATAGGTTCTATGTTCTGAATTACACACCTGAACATGCTTCTACGAAGGAATGCAAAGGGATTCTTAGAATCAACTTTATCCTTGCATAGGGAGCCTAAACTAACAATCGTATGATGGTAAAATCTTCCCTGTAGATGATCTTTTTCCCATGAGCTTCAGATATGTTGTGGGGCCTTCATTACAGATGCTACATTCCAAACTGTAGACTGGGATGAGCTCCTATAGAGGAATACAATAGAATTCTCAAATTCCACTCTGTAATTGTCTTTCCAGAAAAAAAGGGACATGGCAGGAAATAAATTATAATGTCACCTATCCTAACATTCTCCCACTTGACATTATACATTGCAATTACATCCATGAGATACAAATAAAAATTATAATCAAGTACAGTGATCAAGGCCCATGGCCTTCCTACACCAAGAGAACTTATTTATGGTCATTGGCTTCATGAGAGAATCTACAAAATTATCCAAAGTGCCAACCTTTTCAATCAAGACCTTACCATTCTCAACCATCTCTCACAAAAAGTGATATTGAATATCAAAATGCTTAGTACAAGCATGATACATAGGATTTTTAGCTAAATATATGGCACTCTATCTATCACATCCAATCCTCATTGTACTGCAATCAAAACCAATACTTTTACTGAGTCTCAATAACCAAACTACCTCCTTACAGGCATGTGTAGCAGCCATATACTGTGCTTCAGTGGTAGACAATGCAATCGTAGGTTTTGTATTACTGCACCTCCAAATAAAGTAAAAACATAGCCACTAGTGGACCTTTGACTATCCAAGTCACTTACCCAATCTACATCAAAAAAATCCTATATGTCTAATGAATTGACCACATCATCAGTACCATGATAAACCAAACAACAATTAAAATTACCACATAAATATCTACACCCTCTTAACAAAATTCCAATGCTCTCTACCAAGGTTAGACATAAACTTGCTCAAAACTCCCACTGCTTGGCCTATATTTGATCTAGTGCAAACCATTGCATACATAAAACTACCAACAACACTAGCATAAGGAAATTTAGACATCTCTTGAAATTCATCATTAAAATTAGGACACATATCTAAAATTAACTTAGTACCAATCAAAAATGGAATATTTACTTGTTTATAGTCATGCATACTAAACCTCTACAAAATGGTATCAACATACTTACTCTAACTCAACCAAAGCTTTCTATGAACCTAATCTCCATCCAAAGGATATATTTTGCAACCTCCAATTCCGTTATATCAAAAATGCCAAAAATTTGAGTCTTAAGCTCCCTAATCATCACCTTATTGTTACCCATAAACAACATTTCATCAACATACAAGACAATGATTAGTATTTGATCATCAATAACCTTAATGCAAACATAATGATCCTGCTCATTCCCTAACAAAAACTAACTTTAGTTAAAAGACATCAAACTTCTAGTACCACATCCTAGGTGATTGTTTTAAACCATATAAAGACCTCTTTAACTTGCAAACCAAGCGTTCTTTTCCTTTCACAACAAAACTATCAAGTTATTAGATATAAATTTCTTCCTCAAGATCCCCATACAAGAAATTAGTTTTAATATTCATTTTCTTTGTTTTGAAATCATAAGAAAAAATAATAGATAATAAGAATCTAATAGAATTCAACTTAGCAACAAGATAGAAAATTTCACTGAAATCAACTCCCTCTCTCTGGGAGTATCCCTTGGCCACAAATATGGCCTTGTGTCGCTCTAATCGACCATCTGCACCAAATTTATTTTTAAATATCCACTTGCAACCAATCAAGGCTTCCTTACTTTGGGAAAACTGACAAGATCCCAAGTATCACAACTATCCAAAGCCATAATCTCCTCCTAAATGGCCTACATACTCACTTTCCTCCAAAGAGAGAGCCTCCCCGAAAGATCTAGGTTTATCGTTAGTACTCAACAAAGCAAATACACAATGGTAATATGATGGGCTATACTTGTCAACTAGATTTCATTGCCTTGTGGACCTCCTCAAGGTAGGATTAATGGGCTCTACTTATTCTTCATCTATTGTGTGCTCATCTTACACATCCTATGAACTATTTGAACCATCTTCTTCTTCTCCATCCTCAAATCCATCTGATTGTTCTTCCACACGTGCATCTTCTTGCTTTTCAATCTTTGTCTCAAAGTGAATAATTTTTGTCTTATCTTTCTCCTTTGGTTGTTCTTCACCTAAGGAAGTTTAAAACTCGAAAATCACATCTCTAGAGAAAACCATTTTATGGGTTAGTGGATTCCAAAGCTTATAACCTTTTACATTCTCACTGTAATCAACAAAGATGCCTTTCTATGCTTTTGGATCTAATTTAGATTTCTTCTCTTGAGGAACATGAACATAAGCCTCACAACCAAAGACCCTTAAATGTGAAACAAAAGGATTTCTACCTATCCACACTTCATAATGAGTTTTATCAACAAGAGCTAAACAAGGAGATCTATTAATCAAATAACATGCAATACTTACAAATTTTTCCCAAAATCATCTATCAAGCTTAGCACTTCTCAATATTCTCCCAACTCTTTCCATCAAGGTTCGGTTCATTCTTTTTGCTAACCCATTTTGTTGGGGTGTATAAGGAGTAGTCTTTTATTGAACAATACCTACATGCTTACAAAACTCATCAAATTCCTTAGAAAAATATTCACCCCCATTGTCAGATCTCAACACCCTTGTCTTATAATTCGTTCACTTCTCAACTAAGGCTTTAAATTCCTTAAACTTAGTGAAAAATTCATATTTTTCATGCATAAAATAAATCTAGGTGTATCTTGACACATCATCAATGAAATTAATATAATAATGATTCCAAAAGAGTCAACATCCATTAGTCCAAACACAACCGAATGAATGATCTCTAATAATCTCTTAGCTTTATTAGTCCCATTAGGAAATTATGATCTATTTTTTTTAACAAACACACAATGCTCTCAAAAATCATTTTTACCAACAGAATAATCATAAATACCATCAACCAACTTTTTATTGAAAATGGTCTTAAGACCCTTTTCACTTATGTGACCCAATCTATGGTGCCACAACATACATGCATTTTTAGTGCCAGTTACATTGGTAGAGTTACAAAAATGGAGACATTAAGCCTAAACAAATTCCCTATTTGAGATACTTTAGCAATCACCAAACTCCCTCTTACCAACCTACAAGCAGACTTGTCAAATGTCGCATGCATTCCAGAATCATTCAACTTGGATATTGAAAGTAAATTTCTTGGAAGTCCTAAAATGTGTAAACTTGTATAGGAGAGAATTTTCACCCCTAACACAATTTCCCCTTTCACCCCTTTACACTTTAGAAAACCAAACTTGGAGGCTTAATTCCACATAAGCCCGCTATTCACCTCACACTTGGTGCCCATTTTGTGTGTCGGTGGAGGTATTTTTTTCGGGGACACTCGCGCGACACACAAACATTCGTGCGGCACACTTACATCCCTAGAAAATTCCTACAGTTGGAGTCTGCAAAAAAGTTACACTTCCTATTGGAAGTCGAAGTGTAATGCCTTTCTTCGGTTGGTCGACTCGAATATGGTCATTTTCTTCCATTCCTTCTTCATATTCTTCATTCATTTACCCATTTTGAGCTTCTTCACAAGTTCACACAATCTCTCCACACTTTGAGCATTCACTCCAAGGTTTGTAGCAACATTTCACACTTCATAGCAACAATCTATCACCCCATCACTTTGATAAAGCAAGCGCATGACGAATCCATTGTAGCAGAGGCTTGAGTTCCTCTCATCTTTCTCCTCCACTAGCCTTGAGTGCTTTGGATGGAGGTGGTAAGATCCTCTCATCTTCTCTATTGTTTGGTTGAGTTAGAATGTACTGTGTTGTAGTGTTTTTGGTGTACTTTTCTTATATTCCCTCTTTATCACTTTATTTCTACATCGTTGCAATCTTGGCTGTTCGTGGAGGTGGAAACACCAAAACGAGGGTTTGACTAAGGCATGCCCCTATACAACCCCCCAGAATTTTCCCTCTTTTCTATGTGTAGGTGGAGAGATCTTGGAGCAAGTTGGTGAAAGGATTGTTGTGTGAGATCATCTTCGTCACCCTTGCGGTAATCTACTTTCTTTATCACGTTCGTCTTTATGTTTCATATTTCATGGTCTTATTTTAAACCTTTAGAAGTTCTTAAACTAGGTTGTTAGTCTGTCTTTTAGAGTTTAGACCTTGTCTCCCTATTTTTTTGGTCGTATGGATACTAGCGCACCTGAGAGACGCTAGTGTGCCACGCTGTCATCCCAGAACTATGCTTCTGTCCTCTGACAAAGAGCTATTCGAGACACAGAGTTGACCCTGAAAACTGACTTGTCTAGTCTCCTTTCAACTCTCAAGTTTGTTGAGTGATTGAAGGACCTTATAGTCCTCATCATTCTCATCTCATCTATCCTAAAACCCTTGCAATTGAGGTAAGTTAGGGAAGCCATACTGCTCTTAGCCTTTCGTGACCTGGGGCCTTGCAATGGTTGGTCCCCCACTCTTACATTTTTGGTGAACCTGACGTGAACCATTTTGGTTCAATTTTGTGATACTGAAAGTTCCTTTCCTCGTATCCTAGGAGCATTGTAGGTGTGAGCGTTGTGAGGATTTTGCCTTGCAACCCAACCTGTGACCCCTAGTAGGCATAGTTGGAAGGATTCGATGGTGTCGTGCAATGAAACCTTAATTGGGTCACTGTCTTATCCCGTAAACCTTAGGAGGCTCCGTAAAAGTACTATTTGGTGTGCTTGATGGCCTCTTTCTTAAACCAACCTATTCCCTTTGCATAGACTATGAGTGGTGGTACTAGCATAACCTTCACTTCATAGGACCTGTCGATGGGCTTCAATAGGGAACCATCTCCTCTTTACATTCCTGTGAGGATAAATGGGAATACTGTAGCAGGTGTTCTCATTGATTCAACATCTCAAGTGAATAACATAACTGAGGAGATCATGTTAATCAACTTCCTACACAAGGATGGATATGATGCACCTGAAAGTACTGTCTATACACATGATGGAATTTTTGTACCTCCTATAGGGAGTATTGTCCTATTGGTCCTCGTTGGACCTAAATCTGTGAACCTTAAGTTTGACATCATCCTGGGGTCTGAACTCTTCAGAGTGAAGCTAGTTATCCCCTGGCTAGTAGCTATGAATGCAGTTCCCTTGGTTGTGCACAAGTGTCTAAAATTCGTTCATGGAGCTTCGATACATGTTGTCCATGACACCGGTTGCACATGGCCACTATACCTTAGATTACTTTTGGCTTGCACCTATTGGTCCTCTCCCACCCAGGAAGCACCTCTTGTATCAAACATATCAAAATTATAAGAGGGGGCACTCTAGGCCAAAAGTAAGGTACCCTCCTTCACCTTATGCTATTTCACATAGAGCTTGTCTGAAAGCTGACAACGATGCCACCAGGGCACGTAGAAGAGAAGCGGTCTCGAGATCCCCCTTCTTCCTCTTCCACTGCTCAGCTCGATGATTCCTCTCACCCTAATGTGGTACCATCTACTTCTGTCTCGCACTTGCGAGTGAATCCCATGGTGCCCGCCTGACGAAAGGCCAAGCGTCTTGTGTTTGAGCCTCCTACCTTACCCACAGAGCCTAGGCCTGTCTAATATGGTAAATAGAAAGACCCCCATGGAGATTCCTCTATGTCTCGGCCTCCACGACCTCCTACCATTCATGCTCCTAAAACAGTGAACGGAAAGAGGCCTGCTGTCGAGGCGCTAGATTCAATTCCTCTTACCGTCTCTGAACTTGATCCTCCTGCTCCCATCTAGGAGTCTGTCCCTCCACTAGAAATAGCTATGGAGGAAACTCCCATGGCTGAGCAGGAGCCCTCCATTCCTTTGAAAATACTAGCTTCTAGGTCGAAGAGTCACAAAAATCGCCTTGCGTGTGAGTGCAAGTGCTGGAAAAAAGCTCTTCTAGCCGAGAAAGCTGCCTTTCAAAAGAAAGAAGAGGAGATGACCGCTCTTGTATCAGGACCTCTTGTTGCATCCTCCTCTCTCCTCCCTTTTGCTTCTATCCAAACTAGCTCTGTGTCTCTTTTGGATTCCGCTGCGAGTGCACATGTGCTTGGAAAGGTGCAGGTGTTCATTGCTCCTTCTGTGAATCCACCTTTTTTGACATCCATTTCGGATGTCTCAACTTTTTTGAAACTCGTAGATATGATTAACACTTCAGTTGTATCTACTGCAATTCTTTCCTCTTCTCCCTCTATCCATCTCACTTTGTTTGTGGGGAGTTCGCCTCCTCTGACGAAGAAAAAGGTAGAAAATGGTCCCTCCATAAATGGAGGATGTAAGAGGATCCCACCTTCCCCAAAATGTGGTCTCGTGCTGAATTGCTCTTTCCTAGTGATGGAACCAGTCCTAGCCTCTTTTGAGTTCATCACCACTCTCGAATCCCTTGGTGATCCTAGCAGTAAACCTTGGGTGCAAAATCCCCTGTCCACCAAGATGAAACATGGCACTCCCGTCAAGTGTATGTTTAACTTGGTGGATGAAGTTTCAAATTTGTTAGCGATATTCACAAGGTCATTGACCTTAGACCCACAAGAGTTGAGCGACAGATACCTCACAAGTCCTTTTGCCTTAGCCCTTGTTGCGAGAGGATCAAAAGCTCCTCCCCTTAACATTGCACCATTATAGGCTCATCATCCTTCCCCCTACGATGATCTAGAGTGGGAAGCTAATGACCTCTTGGTTGAACAATGTTAGGGGGAGACCCTCTTCTTTATCTTTAGATTGGATGTGTGTGTGTTGTGATGTGTTCCCCCGTGATCATGCTATATGTGCCTAGATGACCCTCGTCACCCCTGTTGGTGCTTGGATATAGGCATGGTGTTTGTGTTGTAAACCTTCTTCTATGTTTATCATCACTCTTCCTCTTTGTGATTCACTTTTGACAAATTGGGGACAATGCAAAGCATTGGGGGCATTTAGGATTCCTTCCATGTTGACCCAATTTTTTAATTTTTACTTTGATTTCCATGCATTCTTCTTGATTTGATTGGGGATTGATGATATTTTTCCACTCATTACAATTACCTATATATAACTAAAGGTAGATCCGACCTCATGAAACCAAATCCCCCTGTGCCCTTTGTTCATGTTCTCTTTCCTTTTGCTTTCTCTTTATCTTTCTCCCTTCTTTACTTGAGTTGTCCCTTTCATGTGCGACAACTCCACTTCTACATTACTTGGTCTTTAGAGAAAATACATTCATTTCCAAATGAATCCTTTCTCAAAGACCCCTCCACACACTTCTTTGTTAGAATTGCATTCTTGACTTGAAACCCTAGCGAAACATGTTTCCTTCATCATGGGTTTGTAAAGAAAGGACTTGGAAACCTTCCTCTGAAGCGGGAATACCTTTGATCTTCCCCTTGTATGGGGGCATATCCTTCCTTTTGAATTCCTTGATGAAGTGAACATCTTTCGAAAGGATTCCTTGATGATGAATCGATTCGAGAAAGAAGGCATTGGATTTTGAATAGTGCGTCCCTTGAGTGGACCCCCTTTCTTCACGTCGGGTTCCCAAGGGACCCTTCAAAAGTTTCTATTTCTAATGAATTCTATGGCATCTAGCTCAAGGGCAGCTCGACTAGACCGGTCTTATATCTTCACGTCTAGCCCAGGGGAAACCCGACTAAACCTACTTCACGTCCTTGCGTCTAGCTTGGGGGCAGCCCAACTAGACCTTACCTTTCAAACAACGCGTCCCTTGAGTGAACCCCTCTTCCTTTTGAAGGGTCCCCGAGGGAGCCCTTTGAAAGTCTTCCAACTTAGCGATGGTCTACGTGACTGACCATTCACTGGCTTGCGCAGCCGCTTCCTGATGTGTTCTATCTGTGGTAAACATGTCATCATCCTTGAATCTATGGATTCCCCTCTACTCGGTCTCCCTCATGTGAGAGTTCTTGGGGGATACCTCGCTTGCAAGTCTGTGGGTCTATAAGGTGCTTTCCTGGTTTCCTTCATGTCAAAGTTCTTGGAGGATACCTTCCTTGCAAGTTTGTAGGCTTGTGAGGTGCTTTCGTTCTTCATCTTTATAGTTCTGTGCAACTATGAAGCCCTTTCCTGCACTTTCGGGTTCACCAGATTGTGATTTGCTTCCTCATCGGTACATGTATACATCTCTAACCTTGTTTCTCCTTTGATCTACTTTACCAAAGCACTCACTAACATTTGTGCTCGCTAAAGCATGGACAAAATGTATAGGAGCGAATTTGCACCCCTAATGCGATTTCCCCTTTCACCCTTTTACACTTTAGAAAACCAAACTCGAAGGCTTAATTCCACATAAGCCCACTGTTCACATCACACTTGGTGCCCATTTTGTGTGTCAATGGAGGCGTTTCTATCAGGGATGCCCACATGGTGTGTAGACATCCATGCAATGTGCTTACATCCCCGATAGATTCCTACACTGGAGTCTACATAAATGTTACACTTCTTATTGGAAGTCAAAGTGTAACACCTTTCTTCGGCTGGCCGATTCGAATATTGCCATTTTCTTCCATTCCTTTTTCATATTCTTCATTCATTCACCCATTTTGAGCTTCTTCACAAGTTCAGACAACCTCTCCACACTTTGAGCATTCACTCCAAGCTTTGTAGCAGCATTTCACACTTCATAGCAGCAATCTATCACCCCATCACTTCGATAGAGAAAGCGCAGGACCAATCCATTAGAAAAGAGGCTTGAGTTCCTCTCATATTTCTCCTCCACTAGCCTTGAGTGCTTTGGACAAAGGTGGTAAGCTCTTCTCATCTTCTCTATTGTTTGGTTGAGTTAGCACGTACTATGTTGTAGTGTTTTTGGTGTACTTTGCTTGTATTCCCTCTTTATCACTTTATTTCTACATCGTTGTAATCTTGGTTGTCTGTGGAGGTGGAAACACCAAAATGGGGGTCTGACTGAGGTAGACCCCTATACAGGCCCCCAACATTTTCCCTCTTTTTTGTGTGTAGGTGGAGAGATCTTGGAGCAAGCTGGCGAAAGGATTGTTGTGTGAGGTCATCTTCATCACCCTTGTGGTAATCTACTTTCTTTATCATGTTCGTCTTTATGTTTTATATTTCATGGTCTTATTTTACACCTTTATAAGTTCTTAAACTAGTCTGTTAGTCCGTATTTTAGAGGTTAGACCTTGTTTCCTTGGTTTTCTGGTCGTACGGATGCCAAAGCACCTGAGAGATGTCAGTGCGCCATGCTGTCATCCCAAAACCATGCTTCTATCCTCTGATAGAGAGCTATCCGAGATAGAGATTTGACCTTGAAAATTGAATCGTCTAGTCTCCTTTCAATTCTTGGGTTTGCAGAGTGATCAAAGGACCTTATAGTCCTCATCATTCTCATCTCGTCTATTCTAACACCCTTGCAAATTGAGGTTTGTTAGTTCAGCCATACTTCTCTCGGCCTTTCGTGACCTGGGGCCTTGCAGTGGTTGGTCCCCCTCTCTTACAAAACCATCATCAAAGGTTTTAACCCTTCCATCACTGAACACAACTTTACCTTTCCCTTACCAACAATCTTCTTTGTGTTGTTATCACTAAGGAAAACTTCTCCCCCATCATACATTGAATATTAAGTAAGCTAGACTCCTTGTGAGGAGTCATATGGAAGGAGCAACCTAAATCAATAAGCCAAACATCATTACTAATAATGTTAGCTAAAATAAATAAAGCATCAGTATCACCATCTTCTGAGGACTTTTCTTTCACACTCCTTCTTCGCATGCCCTCTCTTACCACAATTGCAACACTTTTCTCTTCTTAGAGGTTTTAGAGTGTCCTTTAGACTTGTCTATCTTTTTGTCCCCTTTAGGCCCACCTTTTTCTTTAGACCTTCCTAGCACATGGAAGACATCTTAGGAGCCTGTATTCATGGAATTTCTTCTCATTTCTTCTGAAAGAAGCATAGCAATGAGATTATGCATCTTTGGCTCTACACCACCACCACTTATGGCAATAATTAGATTTTCCCAAGATTTGGGTAAAGAACAAAGAAACAATATGAATTTATCTTCTTCTTCTATCTTAACATCCATATATGCAAGCTAACTTATAACCATATTAAAGAATTTAAATATTTAGCAACAGAATCACCATCCTTCATTTTCAAAGAATATAAACATCTTTTGAGATACAATTCATTAGTTAGACTTTAGTTTGGTAAATATCACCTACCCTCTTCCACAACTTGTATGTGGTAGATTATTTTGAAACATTCAAGAGGATAAATTTGCAAGACACAACCGAATGGTTCCTGATGCCTTCTTGTTCATTTTATTCCAATCTTCATTAGACACTTTGGATGGTTCTTTTCATTTGAAACTACCAACCACTGATCTCTCTCTTCAAGGATATTCTCAATCATCAACTTGCACATATTGTAACCGGTATCATTGGATTTCTCAATATCTAGACAAGAGGTAGAAGCCGTGGTTTTCAATCTTCTTCACAAATATGCAAAACCCACAAAGAAAAATCTCCCACTACAGCACAAAAAACCTTCAATTCTTAAGATAAAGGTGTCTCTCTCTTAATAAAGGTGAAACTTGTAGCAATATGAACTTAAATATGTGGTTGTAAATCTAAAATTATGTATTCAAGATTACCAATATTAAGATATGTGATTAATAATTCCAACAATGAAAGAAAATCAACAATACCACAAGTTGAGAATCACAAGTGAGACAAGATATACGTGGAGAAACCCCTGCGAGAAAAAAATCCACACGCAAAGAGATGTAATGTCTGTATTAATATTCAATGAAGTACATTAATACAACAATCCTCTTTTCATCAACACTTCGTTACTTTGACAACATGTAAACAAACTCATAAAACCACCATCTTAATTCTCCAATATATAGAATTTTGTGGGAGAATACCACATGGTATCTCGAAAAAATAAGTAAAACCACATAGAAAAAACTCATGCCCCCCTTAGTGGACAACATGGCCTTCACATGGGCTCCTAACCCATAACCAATCAAAATTGGTCAATTCTGAGTGCTCGATAACTCTCTAACACCTTTGATGGATCAAAACCAAAACATGCAATCTTGGGTGCCCAACCCAGGATAACATGTAAATAACTTGAAAAAACATGTATTTGTAGGTGGTCCCCACCCAGAAAGTGGACACCCTAAAGGAATATGCTCCTAAGATGCTTTGTAACTATCATCGTAGTGGGTCCACCTCTACGAATGCAATTACAATTTTTCATAGGAAAATAAATAGTAAATATTTTGTCTCTCATGTTCTCAAGGAAACTTTCCAAAGAATGGGGAGACACATAAATTGACTTAGGATAGAAATTATAATATCACCTATCCTAACACATCTCACACAAGTGTACAACGTCAAGGTCAACCTTGATTGTGATCACCTCATTATTAGAAAAATTCTTCATAGAATGGTGTAGAGTAGAAGTATCCACTTTGAAAGCATGAATCCATGGCCTCCCCAAGAGGATTATATAGTAACGGTCTTGGAATAGCATATACCAGTGTGGGTACGGTAATGAGTCCCAACCTCAAAGACAAAATTATCGTGCTTAAGGCCTGTCAACTGACATTATCGAATCCATGAATATATAAAGAAGTAGCAAGAGAAATTGAATCAACTTTAATTTTAGGCAATAAATCATTGCTACATATATTGAGTGCCAAACTGGTATCAATTAGTGCACACCTAATGATGATATTGTTAATGTAAACTATTATCATCAAAGGATCTACTTAAATTTTCACTTTCGGAGGTGGGAGTTCATATGGATGGAACGTAATATTTGGAAAATCCACATAAATATGATCTATTGATGCATTAACATCCATCACCCTAGAAAAGAAGTCCAAAGAATCTTTTACAAGGATTCTTGAAGCATACCCTGGTAAACCAAAGTAGTTTGAAGCAAATCCCAAAATGAGATCTTGATGGGAGTAACATGAAGTTGCTCAAAACTATCACTCACCTAGTTGCTTAGCTATAGGTCTAGGTGCTTGAGGAAGCCTAGGTTGAGAAGGCAGTAAATAAGAAGGTCGATTAAGATTTTGTTGATTCCTTCTAGTATTATAAGTATGAGCGATCATTTTATAAAAGGGAGCCTTAGATTGCATGAATTTTGTGTAAATATCTAGTGTATCACTTTCAAAAGGCACAGACAGAATGAATCATTTTAGGAGAAGGACTAGCCAGAGTCACATAAATGACCGGTCTCTTAGGTCTTGGAGGAGTGACAAAGACTATGATTATATTTATAAATTCATTTGACTTATAAAAGAATTATTTGAAGAAATATGAACAACATTGATTTGTGGGGAATTTTATGTGGGATGAGATCCCTCATTCACTAATGCATCATCTCTAGAAGAGAGTGCATTGGAATAAAGAGGGGGTAAAATTTTGTTAAGGAAAATACCAATAATTTCATCCTCTTGCACCAAAATATCCTTACAAGTAGAAGGAATTTCAAGAGAAGGGTCAACAAAGAATAATAAGAAAGGAGAAAATAACTCACTTACACATGATTGCAAGAGGAATTCTTGAAGTTTCTTAACAAAATGGGAAAGAGACATAAGGAAGAAAAATAGAACGTTTATTTTGAAATAGAGATATAGACAAGCCAACCAAAGGCTGATGTATATCCCTTTTGACAATAGGGAATGGGGTTCAAGGAATCTCCCCAATTTTTTTAGAAGGGAAAAATATTGGATTTTTCCTTTTTTTGTATCAAGACTACTTGCATAAATAATAAAGAGTACTTTAAATGATAAAAATAAAAAGAACACCAACGTTGTGTTTAACATAAAGTGGTGAACCACAACAATGTAGAAGCATTGTTCATGTTGGGTTCACCAAAATGTAGAGGAGGAGATTTTCTACTGTCAAGATGGCGATGTCTCAAGGATAAAAATGGCCCTCAATTACCTCAAAAATCAAAGCTCAAGGGATGGGATAAAATGATGAATTTTTCTTATTTATATTTTATGTAGAATTAAAAGGAGAGAGTTCCAAAAATAGAAAGAGCAAGTCACAGAGGTCTTATGGACAATCTATCAAGCTCTCAGCCAAGGACAAAAAAATGACATGTGGATGTCCCCGTGGTGCATTGCCATATTGTAAAAACCAAAAATTGAGAATGTCCTCAAAAAATGGCAAGGTGACTACTAATGGTTATGACAACTAGAATTATTAAAATATGATAAAATAAAAATAAATTAAAATAAATTAACTAAATGATAGATGAATGATAAAGAAAGAGGAAAAAAAATCATAGAGAACCAAAAGATGAAGCCTCTAGCAAAGAAATATCTCTAGTACTTGCACACATAGACCAAAGAGAAGTGTTGGGGTTGTTTGGGGACTAGCCTCGGTCAAGTCCCTGCTTTAGTGTTTCCACCTCCACAACAACTAGATAGAGAAATAGATAAAAAGATAAAGAGATGAGATAATAAATGCATATACAAGGGATGTGATAAATCCAAAGATGCTCAAAGAAATAAGAAAAATAGATATTACTAGCAAGGATTGAGGAAGATAAAGAGGAGAGAAAGATAAAGTTGTGAAAGCTAAGAGAGTTGTAGAGACTGTTGAGAGATTGAGATTGATGTAGCAAGTTGTAGAGAGTTGTGTAAGCTTGAGAGAAAGAGAGATTTTGAAAGAGAGACCAAGAGAGATCATGTAGAGTAAAAAATATAGATTTAAAAGTGAGAAGAGGGGGAAGAGGAGGCTTTTGAGCCATTTCCACTGACCTAAGTAGGTGACAAGTGGAAAAATGCTTAGGAACATCCTTTGAACTTTAAAATGTTGTGGGGTGCTAGTGTAGTGCACAAATGTTCATGTGAGGTGCTAGTGTCTAGACAAATCACACTAAAAAGATGGCGGGAAATGAGGAAAAAATAAGGTTAACACAAAACTAATGTAAGAAGGTAGCTGTTGAAAAGGGGTCTTGAGAATCCTGAGGGGAAAAAGGCTGATGCAAGGGCTAAGATGAACCTACACAAATACTAGGGTAGTGGACACTAAATTGCGTACAAAAGTGTAGGTGAAATTGTAAGGGTATGCAATTTTTGACACTACATTTACAATATTTCCTTTATGCTTCATTGGATGCCTATGCAAGATCCTTTAACTTAAATCACGTGTTGTGAGTTATGATATTTACCTTTGCAAACTTAATCCTTTGTTGATGGTGGTATGGAAATAAAAACCTCTCCAAGTTTGACTGCAGTTCCATCTCATGCAAAGATTTATTTTATGTTCTATTAAAAACTCTACGAGTTTTAGTGAAAAAATAGTAATTGAAATTTGGTTGTGAGTTTTCACAACCCAATTTTTGGCTTGTAGTGGGTTGTGAAAATTCACAACCCCTCTTTTTTCTTTTTCTTTTAAGTTGTGAGTTTTCACAACTAAAATAATTTCATTCTTTTTATTTTTCCCACTTAACTTCATTCTCCATTTATTACTTATTTTTATTAAAATAAGTAAATATTAAAACTTGAATGTTGAGAACTTTGAATTGTGCCACCATCCTCCAAAACTACTCCATGATCGAACATTGACTAAACAATATTCCATGACTCAAAATATTTTAATTCCCAAAATATGGAAAACTATTGATGAATCATCATGAAAGACCAAATAATTTGCAAGCTTTTCGATAGATAATTTGTAATAACTTTAGATCAACACCATATTTTTGGCTAATTTTTTTCCATATTATCCAAAACATTGCTACAATAAAACCAATGAATGGTATTTTCCCAATTCTTTTGAAAATACAAATTTAATCATTTTTGTACTTTCACATGTGAAAAATAGAAGCATTAATATCTCACAATATGTGAGGTGCCATGACTCGTAAATTGGTCTTATTTGTTGAAGAACCACCAAGAACTTTCCCATTAAAATAATTCTCACTAGCTCATATATATTTTCAAATTCATTGTTTTCATAATTTTTGGCAAGTTGCATTGTTGCTTTTGAAGATTGGAATAGGTATGATGAGCAATTTTTCTTCAAACTGGTGAATAACTTAATGTGTGAGGATAATAGGAGTGTTTGTGACTAGGATAAACTCGACATAAGCATTTTGAGGTAAAATTTTAAAATTTGGTGAGCTTAAAAATGGGGCTAACAAACCCAAAAGTTAACTTTAGTCCCATCCTTGATCCTCCATCTAAGGGTGTTGGCTCAGATTACAAACCCCTTTTGAAGAGTAAGGTACTTGAGGAACAACCTAGAGTCCTTGTTTTAGAGATACGTGACTTTCACTATTCTAGCCTAGTCATTTGTGCTTCTCATCAAATTCCAACCCACTTTTCCAATTAAAGTTTTATTCAAAATATCGATCTTTCTTTGGACAACCCTTTGATTTTGGGTGGCACATGATTTAATAATGAACAAGAGTCAACCTCTTCTCTTTCACACCTAACTGGAGGAATTTTTTATGAGTTTTCTCAATCTCATCAGATATAAAGGAAGGGATTTTGAAGACTAAGAGGAAGAAAATGAAGATGATTTTAAGGGAAGATCTCAAGAGTTGAAATTTACCCACTTGGGTAAGAGTATACCTTTCTAACTAGCCATTTTTTGTTGGATTATCTCCACTAAAATTGTCTAATTCTTTTTATCTTTCCTGAACATAAAGGTAGACCAAGACAAGTTCCCATAAATTATTGTATCTTACAATCCAAAGAAACAACAAATTTTTATAAAACCCGAGGTTTTGCATTCAAGAAGAAAAGATATATTTTATCAAAATTTAATAAGTTTTCTTGAGGCCTAATCATATTTATGTAAGAGATCCTCCTACCCCTGACTTTAGTAATTGAATACCTCTCAAAAAGAATAATATTGTCCACAAATTATTGATGGGATTAGGGTGGTAAATATGAAGCCAATTTAAAAACCTAGTTTAGCAATGTTTCTTCCCAACACTTATACGACCAATACAAATAGATACGATGAAAGAGGGTCCCCGTGCATTAGACCTCTTACACTATTAAAAAACCATATACAAGAACTAAAATTTGGAGGTAGTGACACACTATTGAATCATCTTGATAAGTTTACCTTGGAAACCAAATTTTCCAAACACCTTTAATAAGAAAGCCCATGAAATCTAGTCATAAGATTTTGAGATGCCAAGCTTAAGAACCATGCATTCTTTTTTCCTCTTGTCCATTGGATTAAGAATATTGTGAGTAGTAATAATAGCATCCATAATTTTCCTACCTAGAATGAATCCCTTTTAATTTTTATATATCAACTTAGAAAGGAAAGGTTTGAGTTTGCTAATCCAAATCTTGGTAATTATCCAATAAGTTAAGTTACAAATGCTAATGGGGTGAACTTCATACATTTTGGATGCCTCATTTTCTTAGGGATTAAATACAAGAAAGTGTTATTCAATTGTTGAAGATTTTTCTTAATTTAAAGAATTCACATACAACCTCCATGATATCTTTTCTTGCCATGTCCCAAAAATCCTAAAAGAAGGCTAGGGAAAACCATTTAAATTAAGAAACTTGATTCATTCAAATGAAAAAATGGTATACTTAACCTCCATGTATAAATCTTCCTTAGTGATGATCTTAGCATCCTCCATAAGGATGATTGAAGGAATTTCCTCCAATAATTGGTCTTGAATGTGACCAAAATAATCCTTACAAGCCTCAAGTAAGCTCTAAAAGTATATTATCTAAACCTCTCTAATTCTCTCCTAAAATTGGGCATATTTCATCACCCTCCACTAGTTGGAATATCCTACTATGTTTCATGTGGTGCAAGGTTGAGAGGTGAAATAATCTAGTGTTTCTATCTCCAATCATCTTCCATTTTCTTAATTCTTTCTTCCAAATGGTCTCTTTATTTATTGTGAATCTATTCCAATCCTCTTTCAAAAATATTTCCTTAATACTGAAAAAAGGTTTAATTGACCTATCTCCATAATGTTTTGGATATTTTACAATTATTCAACAATCCTCTTTTTTCCTACTAAATTTTTTTCCAAAAGAAAACTTGTTCAAATCTTTTAAGATTTTTGAGGATTTTGATCTTTTGGGCTAATTTGAACATGGAAATCCCAAGGGAGTGAAATTTATACCACTATGTTATTTTACCTCTTACATTTATGTGGAAGGTCTACATGCATTCAAAATGAAAAGGGAAAGGACCATGCTTGGGGCACACCATCCAAGAGAATATGAGTTTTCTATTGTTTAAGCCAACTTTGACCAAAATGTTTAAGCTAACATCCTTCAAAATGATTTAGTTGTATGATATAAAAATCTTCTAGTTTGAATTAAATCTATTGATTACTCAGTGTCCTATTTATAAATGCGAGGGAAGAGCCCTTAATAAAAATCTATAAGACCCACTTGGGAAATAAGGTTATGAAAAAATTATCATGTTGTCAAAATATTCATCTAAACCACCCATTTTATTTGATGAGAAAAGGAGGTTATTAAAGTCCCTTTAAAACTTCTAATTAGAATTATCATAGATTTATTTGTAGTGGATAATATTTTCCAAGATAATCTCACATATAGCCTTGGAGTTAAGGGATTAGAAATTAGAAAAAAAATAATAGTTTTTGGATTGGTGATCTAGATAAATAGTTTCAATGTTGTTTCTAAAGTGGCTAAGTAAAAAGTTGTAATACTTGCCTAGGTTCCATAACATAGAAATTCCCCCTAAATCCCCATTCACATTGCTTATACAAAATTCAACCTTAGACAATTTTTTTTTTTAATATCCTTGAAGGTGTTTTATGTCATTTCAATTTCTTGATGAGCAAAATGTCTAGTTTATTTTCCATAATGCAATTTTTAAGTAGGAGTTATTTGTGAGGTAGAATAGTCCTCTAATGTTACATGAGAAAGTATTAATTTATGCAAATTTTCCAAGGAGGTCAACTTGAGGGTCTTCTAGTATCCAAAAGATACTTCCCTCTATTTTTCACTTGATCTTGTCTCATTTTGATTAAGTCTACTTTTTGTTCAACACCTATATCAACAAGCTTTTCTTAAAATTTTCTCCCACTTCCTTTCCCTTTAGAAGTCAAGGGATATAATTCTCCTTTTTTTAATCTTTCTCATCAAGAATCAAAATATCATAGGAGAAAGCCGTAGGGGAAAGCATAATATTAGTGCAAAGGATAGTGTCATAGAGATTTTTGAAACTCTTTCTTTTTATTAGACACAAATTTCCATTTTTCAACAAGACTAGTACTAGCAATCGAAGGGAAAGCTAAATTTGAGAAAATTTGTGAGGGAACCAGAGGGTAATTGAGGGAATTTAGGTACTATTGAATAGATAAAATAGAGGATGGATTGAGATTAGTTTCACACAATGAATCTGTTAATGGGAGGCACAAGGTTTAGTGATAGTAACTTTGTTATAATAAATAACCAACATTTTGGAGTCAAGGAATCAATTAGAGAGGGGCACCCTTAACATTCAAAGGTTTGAGTCCTTTAAATTTGGATCTTGGGGTTCAATCACCATATTGAGGAATGCTAAGAGGATTATTTAGGCCTAAAGAAGGAGGAGCTAATTATAGGTTTGAGGGGACCAACACCTTACTCAAGTTGTTAATTCACTTGCGAGAAGTCAAACTATTCAAAGTTTGGGTATTTAATAAAATACAATCACCCTTTGAAGCTATCTTACAATTTCCCTTTCTATTAATAGGGCATTTGTTAATTAGGTGAGTGGAGTTAGATTAATTCTGAAAGTACAACAAGAAGTTCTCATAGACAGTGGGTTGAGTCCATTTACCCAACATTGATTCAAGGGTTATGGAGGAGAGGAATTTATTTATTTCAACATTGATGCGAAATATTATGAATATGAGTTGAGAATGTACCTTAGTAAACTTATCCACCACTAAAAATCTACCAAAATAATTTGCACTTCTTGCTATAATATCCTTGTTGCAAAGTTTTATGGGTAAATTTGGCAATCAAAGTCAGCATATAGAGGTTGGTCAAAGGGTCGAAACCTAAACTCCATTTGCTTAGGGAAATGATAGATTTATCAAGAAACCAAGGTCCCTCAACCAAATCCATTAACAAATCCCTATTCAATGAAAATTTAAAAAGAAAAGAAAGTTAGGTGAAGTACTTACCTCAAGGCTACTTTTGACATTCCATTTTGAAGCAAACCAACATACTACATCAATGTTGGGGCATGCATTGAAAATTTTACGTATGAGTTAATTACACATCTTCGAGGTTATTCAATCAATGAAACTATTAAGGAAATTAAGATATCACTCTTTGCCTAAGTTAATTTTATATTATTTTGCATTTTATTGTTAAGACATTGTTGTAGTGTTTAATTTGATATATTTGAAATATAAATTAATTTTGATATTAAATTTAGCATCTAAAATATCTTTATTTATCATTTTAGTCAAGGAAAATCTAATTATTTATGTGTTATACCACCTTAAATTATTTTACATAGTTTAATCTAGTTCACTTAATTTAAATTTCAAATCCCCTTACTCCTTAGCTATTTTTTATAGAAATTTGTCTTTATTTTGTTGACTTGCATTCCAAATACTTCAAGTTGAATGATTAAGATATTGTATTTATAAGTGCTAGAGTCACTCAAGGACTCAATCTCCGAGGATCACTTCTAATAAAAACTTCTTTTTACAAGAGAGAAAAGCAAGAGCATAAATTTAGAATAATGTATGCAAAATAATATTAGATTAAATTATGATCAATATGCAGTACAATGTAATGAATTGATTTACAAAAGGAACCTCTTGGTTATATATTCAAGGTGAGACATAGGATTAGACAAGATCATGAAAAGTGTCTTAATCCTATTATATGCAACAAAAAACATTAAATAACCTAGGACACAAGAAGTAAATGATAAAAGATAAGATAAGATCTTATGGAAACTAATATTTATAGAAATGTTCCTAATACCTAAGTAATCTTAACATGTGAATAGGACAAACTAGGTGAATTAGTTAATTAAATGCCTTATTCAAACCAACACCCCCTTAACTACAACTTAGGGAGAAGTAGACCAATACAAGTGATACAAAGATGATGATGGGTCTTGGTTTCTAGGCCATGTTAGGTACCCATGTACAAATGAAATCTCTCACAAATGGAGAAAAGGAGAAAATCCATTGGGACAAAACTCCTCCCTAAAAGAGAAAATAAAAAATTCTCTCAAAGGAGAATGAGGATAAAACCCCATGTGCAAGAGAGAAGAAGAGAGACCATAGAGCCCTCCATCAAATTAATGTCCCTTGAAATGATGGTAGATTACAAAAAATGAATGTTGAAGATGATCCAATCACATCGAACAACATTACTTCCATTATGAAGAAAAAAACTATGAATGTATGTAGGATGTCTTCCCATTCTTGAAAGGAATATGAGGGAAGAAATATGTAGATTTGTGATGTCTTTGAACTTTGTTGAAGTTTCTCCATGTTGATGTTGAAAGTTTCCATAATCAAGTTAGATGTTCCAAGCCACACTAATGAATATGAAAATCCAAAATATCTTAGAAATGGATGTAAAACGTAATCCAAAGACAAACATGATTCCTTAAAATATTGATCAAAGGTCTCCACACAATTTCATATGGACACAACCAATGAGTCCTGAGTTTCCCTGGTGATCTTTATATCGGGAATCAAACAGCAACACCCAATCCCCATTATGGAACTCTCTTTCCTTTATATGTTTATCATGCCAGGTTTTTCGTTGTTGTTGCACTAGCTCAATTTGGTGGACATCTAAAAAAAATTCATCTAATTCACTTAGCTATAGGACTCATTCAACCTGGGTTCATTTGAGATCTAAGCCCAACTCCATTGTTATCCCCAGGGTTTGTAGTAAAAACTCTTGAAAAGGAATGAATTTGGTAGAGGATATGAGGGAAATAGGTAAATAATGGGCAAAGAAATAGGTTAGGGAGATGGAGGGGATGTTGGAATAGGAAAACTAGGGGTTTTTTGAGTATAACAAGTGGGTGGGGAAGGATTTTATCCTTGTTTGCACTCCATTCTTTGTGGAAATTGAGCGAGCTTTAGTTTTTGAGAGTGGATTTATAGAGAGGATGGTGGGGGTTCCAAAGGGTGATCATTGGGTAGAGAGGGTGAGGACGTATGGATAGAGAGACGATGCACTAGATTTGAGGTAAGAATTTTGACCTTCCTTTATCATTTATACAATTTAAAGCATTTATTAGGGAAAAACTAGGGTTTGGAATAAATGCACCAAACTAGGGTTTGGCATAATTGGGTTGATTTTGGTATAATGCACTAGTTTTATGCAATTATTTGTTGCATATATAGATTTTAGCTATTTATTTGATTAATATGATACATTTTTAGGTGGAATAGGTGCAATTGTTGTGCGATGGTGCAAGTATCACACAATTATGCACTTGATTCTCAATGATGTAGTGGTTAGGGTGGAAAAATTGTCCCTAAAGAGGCATAATTTTTAGAATATGACACACTTGTATAGAAAGATAAAGATGTTGACTAAAGTGGCTTGAATGTTGTGATTGGTGCATTAGATGCTCTTGTTGGAATTTTTATTAGAAAAAGGTAGATTTGTTACCATAAATGGTGAAAATGGTAGGGTTTGAGTAATTGATGCTTGAAATAGCACAATTTAGGAATTTTGGGAAATGTGTTGACTAAGCTAGCTTTATGAATGCAAGGTGGGTGAGATTCATTGATGTCTCATGAGAGGCATAAAAATTCTATGAGACTAAGGAGGTATATTAGTGAGGATGAGCGTTTGTTCCTAAGAGTCATGGGGATTGTTTTATGTTACCTATATGCTTGAGATTGGGCACATGGGGCTACAATGACAACCTTGGTTGAGTGATGGTATAAGTGGATCTCTTTCTTATTACCAATAGAAGAGGCAATGATCACCCTCAAGGATGTGTGGAGGATCCTTCAGATCCCTATCCAAGGCGAGTGAGTGGTTTGTAATACAGATGGAGGGGAGTTGGCATTGAGCCAAGTGTTTATGATAGACAATATTGGGATCGAGGACTATGAGATCAGTTTGGGATACACATAGACACATTTTGACATTATAATATTAAAAAAATTGATCCTAGGGTTTTACTATGATTAGCCAGCTTTCACTATAAAACATTATAATTTAGATCGACAAGGGAATTAGATTGACTTACAACCTTAAAGATGAGTCAATCATCCTTGGATTTGAATTTCTTTTGGGGGACAAAAATGGATTTGAAATGAAAATTCAATGATGTAGCTAAATAACTATGAAAATACACCATTTTGATGCATATACAAAAAACTAGAAACTAAAAGTCAAATTCTAAGACCAGATTTAGAAAGGGCAGAGTATTGTGCACCTATGGTTCAAATTTGAGCTTGATTTTGGAGGACTAAGTCACCTAGGGTGACTATGTCCTTGTTGAACAATTTTAAATCTATTTTCATATACTGTTGGAGCCTCCTTAGAGCCTTATTCCTTTTGGGTCTCATTGTTGGATCTTTGTCGGATGTTGAGATAATTGAGTTTCTATATCTTGTCAAGTTGTAGGGTTTGAATGAAACAATGATAAAATGATCTTCGATATTCCTCCAATATTCTTCAGATCTAAATCCTGCACATTCAAAGAGAGAGGAAGGGTTGTGCTATATAGGGGTTTACCTCGATTAAACCCCGTGTTGGTGTTTCCACGTCACAATAGAAAAATTGATAAAAGAGAGCTCATCCTTTTGAGGGATAAAGGCTAAATGGAAAATTAATGATGAATCAACAATGGAATATAACTCACCACTCAAATATGGCTTCCTTGAAGGATTGAAGTCACACATATCACCTCAAGGCTTGATTACTTTGAATACCTACAAGGGTTAGTACAAACAAAATGATATCATAAACATGAACACACTCACATAAAACTTGGCATGATGCTTTGATATTGAATTGTTGTAATAAATCTACTCTTGACTTGATAATAATCACTTTATAATGCTCTTGATTCCTAATTATTGCTTCTTAGTTTTCAAATGACAAAATGACTAGGTATTTATAAGAATTTAATCTAATTTCTCAAAAATTAAATCGTGATAGCCGATATTTGATAATTGAAATTTAAATAATAAAATTCCAACTCTAACATATTAAAATTTTGAGAAAAAATAGGGGGACCAAGTTGCTTATAGTAACTTAGTCCTGGCCCTATTTTGTGGGATGTAAGGTCTCAAAAGAAAAATATTAAATGTTTGCTTGGGTTTTGCAAATGGGTTTTCTTGGTAAATATCCAAATGGGCCATAGAATGCATAATTCAAGACATTAAATGTACAATTAGGTCCATGCACTTAAGAGGGAGAAAAATCTAGTGTGAAATTGTCAAGGGTGAAAATTTATGACACTACATTCAACCCCCACTTTAGTGAGAGTATGAACTTATGCTCAAACTCACACTAAAGTAGAAAATATGTCAAGAGGGATCCCATTGTTTGAATGTTGAAGAAATAGGATGAAATTGAATCTAGGGGAGTGAAAAAGCCCTCAATATTAAAGATCTTATGGATAGACAACATAAGGGTAAAGGGACACACACACACATGTAATGCAACATGACAACACAAAACATACATGAGAAAAAAATAAAGTAAAAAGAGAGTATGACAATGACGAACTAGCAAGCTGTGTTAGGCTAGGATCGATACCTAAGGCATTCATGACTCACAAGCTAACAAAGTCCAGTATTTTCTAGGTGAACCATGAACCAAAGGCACCATGGGCTAGTGAAGTTGATATTCACTAGGTGAGCCTTTTAGTAGAAAAATGAGAAAAACACAGGGACTAGTGAGGATCGGTTTTCATGTGTATACCCATGTCAACCATACAAAGAGTTATAATCCCAATAACTCTAATAAGGTGCTACAAAAATGATCAAAATGTCATGCCAACGCATCACTAAGTCCAATGCGTGTGAACAAAGTGAAGCACATAATGGAATGTATGCCCCCACCTTAAAGTAATTTCTCAACACCATGCTGTGAGTAATTGCTTTAAGGTAGCCATTGGTAAAGGTCATGTGAGCTTATTTGGAAAGCCCTATATTAATGATATATTCCCAAATTAAGTTGAATCATGATAAGGGGTTACCCCTAATGCAACAACACAAAATATGAACACAAAAGGGATGCATAGGTCTGGGGTCAATATAAATCTTTGCCACAATAATTTAAATAAGCTTGGAATTAACATCATTTCTCAAATACTCATGGACAACGGAAACAATGGAAGAATGACATATAGAGAAAAAAACAAACTTTTGGGTCAACATGGAAGAGACCTAAATGTCTCAATGCCTTGCATCATCCCCAAAAGGAAAACACAAGACATCAAATAATGTTCATGACATAAAGAATAATGGACATATAAACAAATGAATGCCACAATATATTTGTTTTCTTTGTATCCTTGCACCAATAAAGCAACAAAGGTCCTCCAAACAAATCACAAACATAAAGACATGCCAAGAAACACAACATGGGAGTTCACATCACGTGTGATAGGCTGTCATTAGGTCTTATCGCTTTAATTGAAAATGCATCATTATATCGAACGGGTAGTGTTCGAAGGTTGTATGCAATAGGGGACATCTTAGCTAACTCTACTAGATTTTTTGAATTCTTAAAACATATGTAAACAAAAATGTAACTAGAAAGCAACTAAACTAGAAAGCATAAATTTGTTTAAGCTAGAAAGCATGAAATGTTTAATCTAGAAAGCATGAGATTACCAAACTAGAAAGCATATAAATTACCTAAGAAGAAATACCTGCAGTAAAGCTATAATGTTTAAATGAAAACAACTATCAACTAACATCTAACTTTCTAATAGAAAATAAACTTAACAACCTGTAATTGACAACCAGAGTGAGTGCTCCAGAATTTCAAATAAACAGAACTAAAGTTTGCAACTTGAACTACGACCAGAAGGAATAATTAACAGAGCTCAAAACACACAAATAACATTCATCCACATTTATCATATACAAAATAAAACTAACATAATTGAAAACAAAGATACTTATCTATCCCTACAAAACTCCCTCGAGTGGCTAGCTCTCGGGTATGCCTATGGTTAACTCAGATCACATGAAATTTTGTGCCTTCAAGATTAATACATCCAAGATAATTCCATTGTACAATACTAGTAACTCAAAATAAGACTGAAAAAGCTTATTTTATTCATATCAGAAAAAGTGTAACACAGAGGCATAGTTCAAACCATATCATGACAACATAACAATATTTAGTATGCATTATTTCTAGCGGTTATATATATATACAAAACTACTAACAAAATCCTAGTTTTCAGATGGCGAAAGATCACCATTGAAAAATTATTCTAACAAAATTCAACTAAACAACGGACTAAGGTCCATAACATAAACATATTAAAGGCTCAGAGTGAGCCATAAAGTTTTTAAACTAAAAGTAAACATAGAGCATTAAAAAGACTTGTTCCATTATGCACTCCTAAAATTCTGGCACCTAGACTTCCGAAGCTTTATCTTCAACTGTTTGAAATCTGCTTTAAGTCCACTCGGTGCATAATGTCTTGTACAATACTAAAAACTATACCATTATGTTAGCGTTAGTCAACTTATTTCAATCAATTTTAGGAAATAAAGATTATACATCTTTTTACAAAAAGTAAGCAATTATTAATCCTAAAGATAAACAATTGGCATGGTAAAAGTGATTGGTGGAAATAAGGTAGGGTATTTGGCTTATTATATTTATGAGGTTATTTATACCTCATCACTCTCCCCCTCCTAGAATTGAGTAGGTCCTCCTGTTCTCTATTGTGTCCTTTGTCTTTCCATTTCCCTGTTCCTGTTTAACTCCTCATATTTGGCACTGAGGTCATATGGATCTTCTACTTCTCTATCCCAATAATTAGGGTTCCTAAGGAAACCCTCATTGAATTTAACCCTTACTTTCCATGAATGTAAATTTTTAAAATTCTATTTTATCGTGACATGTACTGGAGGGGGTGGTGAAAGAAGTAATGGAGGTCTATACCTCATTCCCATCCATTCAGTTTTAAGTTGTTGCAAAATATCTGCCAAGGCCTCTACCCTTTTGTAAGACCACTTAATAGTAATAGGTGAAATCACCTATCTCCTTTTAAGGTACATAGGAAGAGGAATGCATCTCTCTTCACAGGTATTCAATGCTTTTCCTACCAATTCTGGCCCCTGAATTGTGAAATGCTCAAAACAGATTCAAAGATTATCATTGTACTTATTTCTCACAGTTTCATTGATCCTAATGCTTCAAAATTGAGCTTTAAAAGTAGAAGGTTTCCTATTAGGGTATCTCATCTATAGTCCAAAAGTATTTTCCACCTGTAAATACTCTTTAGTCCTTTCTTTCCATTCAATCCGATTTTGCATTATGGACATGAATGATCTGAGTTGAACTTCATTGACAAAGAGATTAATAAAATAAATCAGTATTCCTTTCTAGGAACAAATTATGTACAAAGAATTCACACAATAAATTCTGTTGAATAGGTATTGATTCTTTAAATGCTTTTACAAATTCCTCATCATTCAGATCATGTGGAAGATTGTATGAAATTCTTAATAGTTTCCATCTTAACAATTGCTCATTCAGAAACATAAAATAGAGTCTAGATAGCTTCCTACAGGCTAACAATAGTTCCCCAATTTGGTGTGCATCTATCTTAGCCTTATAAATCCTATCATATGATTCTTTTAACAAAAATATCTCCTTCTTTAGCCTAGCTTTCTCTATCCCTGCCTGTTTTAGGAAATAAAATTGTTCCATCCATTTTTTTAGCATTGGAGGAATATGGAACTAGAACCACTCCATCTTTGTTGGCTCAGTTTATATTTCCCTTGATTCCATTTGTGGCTTTATTTTAACTTCTTGCAAGTCCTGTTCTAATTTAACAGTCCTACTCAAAGCTCTGCATTAAGTTCATCTTTCTATTCTTCCTATTTCTCTGAAAATGCTTGGATAGTTTACAATAAATTATCAGTCAAAATTTTAATTTGTTGGTCTTTCTCAGATAAATTTTTCACATATCGTTTACCTTCTTCATTCCATTGTTGCACCTGAAATTGTAGTTCTCCAATAGTTTTATCTTTTAGTTCTATTTGAAGCTTAAAATTTGCAATTTCCTAATCTCTTTTCTTCAAAAGTGCAGTGTGTACATCTATCTCTTCCTATTGCTGATTGATTTGTTCTTCATTTTTCTGCAATTGGCATTTCAATTGAATAATTTCTTCTTTTAATTCCTCTAACTCTGTTTCTCTCTGATCAAAATTTTCAACCTCTGTATCGGTAGAAAAAGGAAAATTAGGAATTTCTACATCATCACTAATTAAATTTTCCTCATTATACAACTCAAATGAACCTAGCTCAGTAACATTGGAAACTAAGGTAGACAAATGCTCCGCAATTTCATCCTCAACACCTAAATAATGTGGCGATTGTTCCCCTTCTTCTTGTCTTGGCTGTAATGACATATCCTCCCTCTTGACCTCAAGGGATTTATTGGTTTGTTTTTCACTTTCTTTTGCTGCTTCCTCACAAGGCTGAACCTTAGTTTCTAATGATTGGGCTTCAATATTATGTAGTTATCGACCATGCTTTTTCTTTTTAGGGGCATTTAATTGATCACTAGCTACAAAACCACTAATTTTAGTAGCTAATCACTTACTTCTCCTCAAAGGAGGAGATGTTATTCCAAACCTCTTTTTCTTCTTGTGAGGAGGAGCTTCCTCACCTCTTGAATTTATTATTTCAACATTTTTTTGATTGCTAGGGGTTTCTAAAATATTGGGTAAAATTTTTGGCGCTTCGTCGTTAAGAGCTATTGTGACATGTTGGGGTTTAAATCATTTATAGGCTCAAGAGAATTCTCTTCCAAATGTTGAGCCACCCGCCCAGATGACTCACCTTCTTCAACGTGTCTTATGGGCTCTGGGTTTTCAAATTTTTGAAGAAATTTTTGCCACTCATTTTCTATCTTCTTTTGGAAATGATGTTTACATATTAAGTGGATGAGGCCATGATGTTTTATCAGCACTGAACCAATTTTGAATATCTCTATCATGTTAATAATAGAATCACAAAGAAATGCAAGAAAATTAACCCTAAGTGTAGGGTTTCTAGAGCCATGACAAAAATGGGTGAGTAAGCGAAAAGGTGGACCTACAATTACTGCACATTGTCCCTCACAAGTGAAATATTTAATAATCCAAGCCACTACTATTCTCCATGGCTTCGGGATGGACATTCTTTGGAATCCTTTGTTTTTCCCTTTGGTACTTACAGTTAATAAAGGTTGAGGTTCTCCTTCCCTACTAAAAATCTCTACCATTTTCTGATAGGAAATATTGGTGGTTTTTGACAAATTAATACCCTCATTTTTAAGACTAGACAGATGAGAAATGATCTTATGAATCACCTTGAATCGCTTGCCACGTACTAAATATTGACCATTCGAGAAATTCTCTGTAAATTCTTTCACCAGTTGCTTGTTGTGCCCCTGAAATTTCTTTATGAACTCCAGCCACCCAACTCTCTAGAACAATTCTGAAATACTACTTAGTGCCAATAAATTTCCAATCAAATTTGGTTCATATTTCTACTTAGCTCCTCCTGTACTGTGTTTTCTTATGGCTCTGCTCAGTTTCTGCAAAAATGTCATGGCACTCAAAGAAAATTGTTTAAAAAAATATGAATTGCATAGTAAAGAAAATGTAAACTTTTCAATCACTTGTACTTGATACATCTAATAGGACATGAATTAATTATTGATTTTGGGCTTCGTTGTACTTTCATCATTACTTTGCATGGGAAAAAGCACAAAAATTTCCATACCTCAAGCAAACATACAATCATACTAAATTTGGAAAGGTTGGTGGTTCGTTCCAATTTATTTATCTTTATTCAAAATAATTACCTACTTAAAGTAAAAGTTGTATGTACCTTACGTCCCATCATCAATTTGAAAAATCACTTACGTTTGCTAATGTAACGATATAATTATATGAGTTGGCGAGGGTAGTGATAAATTTGTTATGCATGAGGATGGGAAAACTAATTAATGTTGGGATTATTATGACAAAAAAGTATCCATAATAATTTTGATTTATTATGATAGGAGGTGGCAATGTAGGGCATGGATTTCGATGGTGATGGAAAAATTTAATAATGGGCATGTGTATGACGTTGGAAAAATCAAAGCATTTCAAAAAGAAAAGGATTTACAAAAATATGAAGCATCACAAGAAGATGTGGCTAGAGTGAAGAACAAAAAGTTTTGGAGCATGTTGAGAGATGCACCCAAAATGAAAAAGTGAAGTGGCAAAATTTTGGAGCATCACTGGGAGATGCAGCTGGAGTGAAAAAGAAATTTTTGGAGCATCATTGAAAGATTCAGTCGGAGAAACAACAAAATTTTCTGGAGCATCACCAAAAGATATTGTTGGAAGGAAGAAACAACAAATTTTTGGAGCATCATTGAAAGATGCAGCCAGAATGCAACAAGATTTTTTTTGGAGCATCGTTGAGAGATGCCACCAGAAGGAGGAAGTAAAAATGAAGGACTTTGGACTTAGATTTTTTGGAGCATTGTCGAAAGATGCACCGAAGTGTAGGAATAGAACAAGGAATGACACCAGTCGGGTGTGCAAGTTTCGGAGCATCAGAACAATCAAGCCAACAAGTTTCAGAGCATCATAGCAAGATGCACTGGAATTTGTGTTTGGTTAAAAATAAAATCATGCAAGATGGAAACAAAATTTAGCCAAGTCCAAAAGATGAAAAATTCAAAAGAAATGCTTTGAAGTAAAGTAAATATATACACATGCAAATTATTATTATTATTATTCTTTTATTATTATTATATATGATAGAAAAATAAAAACTACATTGGATTTTCCATAGCAGAGTCGATGCATTGGATTTCTCCTTGCATTTCTACCATTTTTGTAAATTCTTCTTTATTGACAGGTTTATGGTAGAAGCGTAACTGATGACCATTGAATAAAAGGGTTCGAGTGTCACCATCAATGGGTTTGAGTTGCACTTCTCTATTTGGAAATACTTTAGAAATTTCATATGAACCCAACCAATGAGTCCTGAGTTTCCCTGGTGATCTTTATATCGGGAATCAAATAGCAACACCCAATCCCCATTATGGAACTCTCTTTCCTTTATATGTTTATCATGCCAGGTTTTTCGTTGTTGTTGCACTAGCTCAGTTTGGTGGACATCTAAAAAAAATTCATCTAATTCACTTAGCTATAGGACTCATTCAACCTGGGCTCGTTTGAGATCTAAGCCCAACTCCATTGTTATCCCTAGGGTTTGTAGTTCAAATTCAATGGTTAGAAGAGGTTTCTTCCCAAAAACTAACTCGTACAGACTAAAACTAGTGGTTGATTTCCAAGTTGTGTTATAAGCCCAAACAACTTTAGGTAGTTTCTTGGGCCAGTCTTTTCTCCCTGATGAATTTTTTTTTGTTAAAATGTTTTGTAGCTCCCTATTAATGACTTCAACTTGACCATTTGCTTATGGGTGATAGGGTGATGACTTTTTATGGCTTACCTGGAAATGATCAGTGAAAGCTAACAATTTTTTTGACATAAACTAGGGTCCTTGATCTATGACAATTGTTTTAGGGGCTCCAAATCTGAGGAAAATATTGTTATACAGGAAGTCAACTACTTGTTCTTCCCTAGTGACTCTTAGAGCTTGAACATCTGCTCACTTGGTCAGATAATTGGTACAAACCAAAATGTACTCTTTCCCTTGTGAAGGGGGGTCTATAAGATCGATAAAATCCACCCCCCATTTTTCAAATGGTTCAAGAACTACTTGGGGTTGCAGAGGCATTTCATTGGATACAGTGGGTCTCCCTACTCTTTGGCATTCATCACAATTTCGAACATATTTCTTTACATCTTTATGCATAGAGGGCCAGTAATACCTTACACCCAAAATCTTATGAGACGTCCTCTTTGTAGAATAATGGCCTCCAAAAGGGTCATCATGGAAAGCTATAAGAATGCTATATGTTTCATCTGCCCTTACACAATGTTGTAAAACCATATCAGGACCTCATCAAAATAATATCCCATTAATCCACTTGAGCGAAGCGCTTTCTCGAACAAGGCATTTCTTTTGTTTTGATGTAAAATATGGTGACAACTTTGAATTGGCCAAATAATTAGCAATATCAACAAGCCAAGGGGTTTTAATGGAGATGGAAAATGAATTTTCATCTAGAAATTCATCTTGGATAGGAGCATAGTCTCCATTATCTTGTTTGATGCGAGATAAGAAATCTGCAACTACGTTAAACTTCCCTAGTTTGTGAATAATGGCAACATTGAATTCCTGTAAAAGCAACAACCACCTGATTATCCTTCTATTTACTACAAGTTTATTCATTAGGTACTTAATGGCTAAGTGGTCTGTGAACACTGTTACTTTGTACCCTATGATGTAATGTCAAAATTTCTTGATTGCATGTACTACAACAAAGAATTCTTTCTTTTTGGTGGTGTAATTCCATTCAGTGGGAGCTAGATTCTTACTAATAAAATATATAGCATACTTTCCCCTATTCTCATCCTCCTAACCTAATACCACCTCAATAACATCATCACAAGCATCTACATAAATATGGACTAGAAGGTTCCAATTAGGTCCACGTAGGACAGGAGTAGAGATGAGTTTCTCCTTAATGATGTCAAATGATGATTGACACTTCACTAACTAGATAAAATCTACATTCTTTTGGAGGAGGGAAAACATAGGAGCTGCAATCTTGCTGAAATTTTCTATGAATCTCTAATAGTATCCAACGTGTCCTAAGAAACTTCTAACGTCAGCTTAGTTTTTTGGAGTCACAATTTATTGTATCACCTCAATTTTCTTAGGATCCACTTTTATCCCTTCAGCTAAAATATGGTGTCCCAATACTATTCCTTGTTCCACCATTGTTAAACATTTTTTTGTGACTCAGGGATAGCCGATGGTCCTCACATCACTTCAAAACTTTGTCTAGATTTTGAAGGCCTTCATCAAAAGTGGACCCATACACAATGAAGTCGTCCATATAGACTTCCACATAGTCACTTACTAACTCAACGAATATTGCCAGGATAGCTCTCTGAAATGTTGCAAGAGAGTTGCATAGCCCAAAGGGAAGGATGCAATATGCGAACATTCCCCAATGGAAAGTAAAAGTTTTCTTGTCCTGGTCTTCAACTACAACTTGTATTTGATTATATCCACTAAATTCATCAAGGAATGAGAAGTACTTTCTTCCAGCCAAATTGTCCAAGACTTGGTCTACAAACGATATAGGGAAGTAATCTCTATGGGTGGCCTTGTTAAGTTCCCTATAATCGACACACACTCTCCACTTCCCATTTTTCTTTGGAACCACTACCAAAGGAAACACCCATTTGCTGTCAAAAATGGGATAGATAAATCCTACTTACAACAGTTTCTCGATTTCAGTTTTAACAATGTCTTTCAAATCAAGATTGAGTCTTCGCTGTGGTTGACGAACAAGTCTAACATCCTCAATATAGATGTGGTGGGTAAAAAAATTGGGTGTATTCCTCTCATGTCTGTATAATCCTAAGAAAAATCTTTAGATCTATTCACCAAGATATCAAACAATTTGTGCTCTTCTGGCTCTATCAACCAGCTGTTGACATTAAAAGTTTTTCCTAGTAGTAACATAATGGTTTTGATCCCTGGATGGTTGGAGGTGATAGTATAAACTTCTCTAGTCAAAGTGTTGAGAGGACAACTATGTGGTATGGTTTTATGAAGTCTGGCAATATATTCAAAGAAGTAATCCATTTTTGGAAAGATATTAGCTAGAGGAAAAAATAATCCCATGAAGCTAGTGTAATCAAATTCAGTGTGATCAATGTTGATTGGGTCCCCTAGAATCTCATCTATGTTTAACATTTCTTCATCACTTGAGTCCATGAAAATATTTTCCATATTATTTTCCAATTCATCTTCCAATTCTTCACCATGTTGTTTTATGACTACCATAGCAAGTGATGCTAAATATTCTTGTTGGTGAGGACCATCTAGTTCATCAACCCAAAAAATTTATGCTCAACAAGTTTAGCGAGAGGATACAAGAATAAATGTTTGTTATTAGGACCATGTGAAATGGTCATTCCTCCCTCTTTGTAGTCAATCTTGGCTACAATGGTACCTAGCCATGGCCTTCCTAGGATTATCAGATAACTGTCCTTTGGTGTGAGAGATTGGATTACTTGGAAATCTATTGGATATTCCCAACCGCCAACCTTAACAAGAACATTTTCTAAGACACCTTTGGGAATAGGGATGAATTGATTTTCCATTTGTAACACTGTAGTTGTAGGACGTAAATCAGTGAGTCCCAAATTTTCCATCACATCGATAGACATTACATTAATGGCTGCTCCTAGGTCCACAAGTGTGTTAGGTATTGCTACCTCATTGATTGTCACTGTTACGAGTGGACTACCTGGGTCATCATATTTCAGAGCTATGGTTTTTCCAACCAAAAAGTCAGCTAGATAACCATTTATGTGAACAATATTTATCCGTTTTGGTTTCCTTCCTAGTGTTTTGATGCATAATTTTTTAATTAGCTGGTTTAGTTCAGGAGTCTCTTTATTTTCTTGTAACAAAGGAACCTCAATCTGCAATTGTTTAATCTCTTGTATCATCACAGTTTTGATGGATAAGGACATTTTCGAAGGGTTTTTCAAGGTGGTTGGTTTCAAATGCTTCAAAAAAGGTGCTTGAGTTTTCTCATTTAAGATGAAGTCCTTCTTTAAAGGATCAGTTGGAGGTTGACCACCCTCCTCCAGAGGTAACTTGGAAGTTCTAGCTGGAGATGGTAGAAGGGTCTTGTCTTGGGTACTCACTAGGTTTTTCTCTAAAGGTGTGGAAGATTTCTTATCCATCTCAATAGATTCTTTAATGGGATCATCTAGGATCTCAACTATGATAGGCTCTTGGAGTGTTTTTCCTAACCTTAATTGTAGATTTCCATAATAGATAACATTAAGTCCAGCCACATTGTCCTGTTATGTGGAATACACTAGTGTGTTCTAATGATTATTCTTTGGATTAGGAACAGGTTGTGCTCGAAGTTGTGGTTGGTTGACCTGATCATTTTTTTGAGGGTTCTGAGGAGCTGGTAAAATATTATGTTATGGATTAGGCATCCTCCTAGGCCCAATGTAAAACTGATTTTGAGGTTGATTCCATTGAGGCACAAGATTTTGAGGGTACCATTGTTGTTGAGTCTGATTTGGCCATTGAGGGTTTCCACATGATTGATTTGCCCATTCAAGTTGTCTCCAAGGGTAAGCTCCCCAGTTAGGTAGTGTTTGAGGCCAAGGTGTCACCCACTGATTATTGTTCCAATTGTTTGGGGGCCACCAAGAGGGATTTGAGTTCTGACCATAAGAGAAATTTCCTCCAGGTTGTTGATACTTAAAATTTAGCTCCTCCTCCACTTGAGATACCCTTTTCTTGGAATTTTTAATTGCATTTAGGATCTCACATTGGTTAGTGGCATGAATCTTCTCACAAACTTGGAAAATGTTAGTTTTATCAGAAGGGCATTCTCTTAACAGATATTTGTTTTGACACCTAGGACACTAGATGGATAAGGTTTCAAGGTTACATGTTTTGGCCTGTATCCCATCCAACGTGGTGTTTAGTTGCATGAGAATGTTAGTTTTAAGATTTTCTATCTCCTCACACAGTTTTACTATTTCATTGGACCCTTTAAAAAGAGTAGACTTACGAATACCTCCACGAGTACGAGAGAAGTTCTGGCATAACTCAGTGATATCATTGAGTCCAAGTTGAGACACATCTTCTTTTCCCATTAAATCTAGGCTTCTCCTAGCATCTTCATCAAATCCTTTGAGAAATATTGTCTTCAGAATCTCCAAACTTATGGCTTCTCCGCCACATCATTGAGGTAAGAAGATGAACCTATCCAAGTAATCTTCTAGGCTTTTGTCTTTGTTCTGCCTTAGTTTGAACAAATCTTCTTTCCTATCATTGAATCTATAATAACTCTGGTATTTATCCAAAAAGGAAAACTCCATATCATCCCAAGAGATGATCGACCTTGAAACTAATCCCATGAACCAGCACATTGTAGTGTCCTTCAGGGTGGAAGGATTTTTTTTGAGTTTCTGGTTATCATTCTTGTAGTCATATGTCTGACACAAAACTTTAAACTCAAATAGAAACTCGTCAGAGTCTTTGAAGGATAAACCTCTGAAGTTTTTTCAAGAAGGTTGGTAAAATATTTTTTATAGGTGTATCATCATCTTGATCGGTAGCAATAGGATAAGTAAATGTCTGCGCTTCCCCTGCTGGGTTAGCACCATTTCTACGGTCACCCATAGCATTGAAAGTGTTGATGTAAGTAGCTATGGGAGATTTATTTCTCCTATAAATTTGAAATATATATTAAATAATTCAATGAGGCTAACTTTGGAGAAGTGACGCCTCACTTCAAAATAATAATTTATATTTTTTATTGAGGCCGACTTAATAAAAATATGTCTTATTTTGAGAAGCCATCTCAATTGGTGAAAGAAGTCGACCCTTCATGAAAATATATATTGAATTGTATAATTACAAGGTGACTCACATTCATTTGGCATCCAATTTAATTATCAAGACAAGTTTTCCTACTTCATTGAGGAGTTCAACTTCATACAACAGATCGATACTTGCATCAAGGAGATCGATATTCTTTATTTCTTGTGTATTTGCATCTAGAGAGGTGCTACAATATTTGCATCAGTTCAGCCTAGTGTGTGGCCGAATTATAAAGCAATTTGATTCTCTTTTTATTCAATATATAAGTGATATATTGTGGCTGGGTTTTTCTCCCTCAAGAAGGAGGGTTTTCCCAAGGTATCTTGTTGTGTTCTTTGTTCTTGTGTTGTTAATCTGATTATTTCATTTATGATCTTAAAACTACCAGAAAGGAATACGTCCCTCCTCAAAAGTTTTCTCTAATGGCTGAAATTCTGGGGTATTGAAAGGAATACTTTACTCTACAAGTGTGTGTTCTGATGGGTGAATATGGAGGTCTCAGGTTGATCCTGCTCGATCAATTCTTCGATGAGTTCTTTAGCTGATACTTCTTCCTCCCGGCTTGTAGTTGGAACGTCTTTTGGGGGGGTTTTTGGTATGAATCTTTCATGTGGTTCTCATTTCCTGACCATGCAAAAAAAGAAGCTTGACAACTATCTATTTTTTTCTTGAAAGAGGTATTCAAGAAATCTCCTACTAACACTAGAAAAGGAATATTATGTGGCAATGATGCCAAAAAAGTTTGCAACTTGAACTACAACATGCAGGAATAATTAACAGAGCTTGACACACACAAATAACATTCATCCACATTTATCATTTACAAAATAAAAGTAGCATAAATGAAAAAAAAGATACTTATCTATCCTACGAAATTCCCTCAAGTGGCCAGCTCTCGAGTATGCCTACGCTTAACTTAGATCACATGAACTTCTATGTCTTCAAGATTAATCCATCCAAGATAATTACATTACATAGTACTAGTAACTCAGAATAAGACTAGAAAAGCTTATTTTATTTATATTAGAAAAAGTGTAACATAGAGACATAGTTCAAAACATATTATGACAACATAACGATATCCAATATGCATTGTTTATTGCGGTTACATATATATACAAAACTGCTAACAAAATCTTAGTTTTCAGATGGTGAAATATCTCCATTGAAAAAGTCTTCTAACATGATTCAACTAACCAACAGACTAAGGTACATAACATAAACATATTTAAGGCTTGGAGTGAGCCATAAAGTTTTTAAATTGAAAGTAAACAAAAAGCATTAAAAAGACTTGTTCCATTATGCATTCTTGAAATTCCAGCTCCTAGACTTCTGGAGTTTTATCTTCAACTATTTGAAATCTGCTTTAAGTCCACTCGGTGCATAATGTCTTGTACAATACTAAAAACTATACCATTATGTTAGTGCTAGTTAGCTTATTTCAATCGATTTTAGGAAATAAATATTATACATCTTTTTATAAAAAGTAAGTAGTAAGCAATTATTAATCCTAAAGATAAACAATTGGCATGGTAAAAGTGATTGGTGGAAATAAGGAAGGGTATTTGGCTTATTATATTCATGAGGTTATTTATACCTCATCAACGTGCAAGAAAACACACAAGCGTACTACACATGTGAGTCAATTTAAAGAAAATTATCTGCATCCCAATCTTATTCGCCATATATAAAAGGTAAAAAACTAGCCAAAGGGACTATACCAAGTGTTGTACTAGGAGCATCACTAAGTTCAACATGTGGTGAATCACTCTCATCAGGAGGATCATCACGGTTGACCCCATATAAATCCATAGACTTTGAGAATAATAAAGATAGTTCATTATGCACTTGCCAATCGATTTTGGCATCCTCATCCTCATCATCTAGATTTAGTACCATGGGTGGTTTAATGACAATGTCAGTTGTATGTTCTTGTTTCACTCTTTATTTTAGTTGGGACATTTAGGGTTCAATTTCATGTTTTGGTGAAATTTATAACTCATTTTGATTTGTTTTCATAGGTGTTTGAGCATTAGGTAATGTTTTATTGTTTTCATCCAATAGTTGATAAATAACATGACGTTTACACCTACACTCTTTAGCATTTATGTTTCTTCTTGTGCAATTTTTAATTTGTGAAGGGGTAAGAGCGGGTTTGTCAATCATTGGTATCTTTTCTTCTTTTAGAGGATGAATTGAAGGGACCACCCAGGAATGGGAAACTGCTTTCTCCTTGGGTCTATAAATTTATTTCTCTTTTGGTGGCACAAAGGTAATCATGCGATTAATTCTTGGTATTTTGTATGATATTGGTAGAGGAATTGCAACATAAATGGCTTGTGAACTTGGAAGGGTAGTTGCTTCATACATGGGTTCATCCACAACTTGTGGGCTGGGAGGAACACCATAGCCCTATCATTTTTAGGAATATTGATAAGGGATAACTCTGTTATGCGCTTTGCCTTAAATTTTGATATGACCTAAAAAAGAAATATTCACGAGGCTTCATAGGTTCCATGGGTTGAGGCCAAAAACAGTCCAATAAAAAGTTTCCAAAGGAAGCCAAAGGATTAAACCCACTATGATGGACTGCATATATTTAATGTTCAAATAGGAACTTTATGCACTTGTGAATGAATAATGGGACAAAATTCATGGAGAGTAGCCATGGATAGCCGGGCTTCACATGAAACTAATTCGATGTTAGGACGATGGAGAATGATACATCTAGTTTTGGTCCAAATTTAAGTGGAAGAGTGATCAAACCTTGTTGCATATGTTGTCATTGATGTCAAAGGGGTAGATCAAAAGAGTAATGATAATTAGTATCATTCATACATACTTGTACCTTATCTTCTGAATTTTATGATAAGTGTATATTGTCAATATCCTTAATGAATTATGTTGATAATGGATATCTTAAAAGTTGTGAAGTCTTGTGTTGGCACCAGATAAGTAAAGTTACTAAAACTTTGAAGTATTTTGGTTAAGTTCAAGTCAGGAAAAGTGTCTTAGGCTTAGAATAATATACTATATTTTACCACATTTGATGTTATGGGCCTACGGATAAAGAAGATAGCTTGTAACTGCTCCCAAGTATGTGTGGCTCAAATTTGAGATTGTGAAACCTACCACAAAGTGTTTTAAAGTTAGCAAAGTGAAGGTAGTAGTGAAATAGTGTAGTTGCAGTCACAAAGATATGGTATAATGATCCACACTTCTCCCCCATTAAATATATGGTTCTGTGGTTTGGAGAATTGCTAGATACAAATAATACACACATGTGATTCAATTTTCAAGTGACATTTTGTACTGCAACAATTTTTGGAGTCATCTTTGCGAAGATATGTCTTGTTGGTTAAAGTAAGTAGAGGAAGATAATAGATGCCACTACATTTCATTGCATTTTGACATTAGGCTTTTTTTATCAAAAAATAAATTCATATGGTCAGTTGGTATGCTCAGTTAAATTTCTAAATGTTTTTGTATATCGTAAGTGTGATTTTTAATGTTTTACATAAAGACTGTGTAAGCAGAGTGTATTAGGGGTACCGACATATGTGTTCAAGTGTTTGTACTAGCATTAAATTATTTTAAATGGTAAAAAGAGTGTATAGGGATATTTGGAAAGTTGTATAATGTTTATATATGATTCACATGATGTTATTTGGTCTCTTTGGTACCACTTTTGGTCTGAAATTGATATTTTAGGTACATAAAGTGTTTTTGGGGCTGACTTGATATGCTAAGATGATTGTACCAAGTTCTTGAAAGTGTGTGCTAGTGTGGAGATATGTGATAAGATAAAATAGGTCCTAATTATCTCTTGGTTTGAACTGTATTTGTTTTCTATTATCATGGATGTCTTGGAGTCGATTTGTTGTGGTCGTTGCATGTTTCATCTTGGTTGACTTAGGAGATTTTTTTTGAAGATTGCAAAGGATATAAATTTAAGATCAAGATTCTTGAAAAGAGTGATTGATGAGTGGTATGTGTTAAAAGGTGACGTGCGAATAAAATGATTACAAAATTTGTTTTGATAATGAAATATGGAAAAATATCAGTTCAGGCATGATAGCTCAACAATGATGTTGTTGTAGAGATAATGGAGAGAGGTGTGATGATAGATAAAATGTACTTGATGATATTTTGATGTTGTCGAGTTTAGTAGAGTGGTTAAAAATAAGTAAGATAGTATTATAGAGCTTGGAAAGGTCAACAAAATGAGAAAATTATTTTTTGTAGAGGTTGTAGCCTCATTCTTGATTGGGGGAGTTGCAGTGATTGAGGGAGTTGTAGCTTCCTTTGGGTTGTAGCCCATAAAAATTGTTGTAAATCCTATTTAATTTGTGAGGCTAGATTTGGACAATAAATCCAAGCCACTTTCTCACTATGGTTTTTCCCTTCTAGGGTTTTCCACGTAAATTCAGTGTTATGGTTATGGGCTTATGTGTTCTGCTTATCATGGTGTAGTATAGAAAAATGTACACCTTTAAATTTTAACTCTATGTTTGGGTCCCTTAATTTAATTATACTTAATTGAGCCTCTAATTGGTGCAATTATGCTTTTAAAATCCTAATTAATCCTATTTTCTAAAAGGGAAACCTGTATTGAACAATTACAAACATTAATTAAATTGCCTTGGAAATTGAGTGTCTTGGATTTAGGTCCTAGGACCCATTTTCCCAAGGGCTGATGTGTCCTCCTTAAGTTGAGGATCTCAATTTTTAATATGTTTTGGCAACATTTTTATGATTCAAATTTGAATTGCAATTTTTAGCCTTTGATGTTTAATTATCAAGAAATTAGGAAATTACCTATAAATACAAGGTCTTTTTATCAATTCAATATCTAAAATCAAGCTAAGACTTTTGAAGGAGAAAAATTATAGTAGATTTATCAATCTTCTATAGAAGCATTCAAGATCTTAAGCATCATGTCAAAGTATTTGCATCGTACAAAGCTATGTCACACTTTTATAAAGGAAACAACCAACACTGATCTAACTTTTAAACTTGAATCACTAGAAAGTGGCATATATGTTTTGAATTTTGAAATGATGTAAACTAATAAAATGTGTATTTTTTAGTATATTCTATGTTTACATTTTTTTACAAAATTAAAAAAATATTTGACTATAGTTTTTTACAAATTAACACTATAAATTAGTTGTTGATAAAATCCTGAAAAATGACGTTACATTAGACATCAAGCTTTATATAGTAAATTTTAATTTTTTTTCCTTCAATTTTTTTGTGTATATTTATAACTTTAAACTTTAGGGCATGGATATATTTTTTGCAATTTTAATAAATATATATTTTTTAAATAAATATTTAAATATGCATGTATTAAAACACAGTTGTTTCCACTTGACGTCAAGTTTTATATTAAATATTTATCTAAAATAAAACACAAATTATACTATCTTAATCTAGATTCTTTTATCTAGGGCATCATATATTTTTAATAAGTTTTAGTATTTTCTTGACATGGTAATCAACCTAATATTTTTGTGTTGATAACCTACTTTCAGTAAAAAAATAAAAATATATTATAAATAATAATTGAACTATTAAAATAAATTATTTGAAAACTACACTTATGGATTTACAAAAGGGTATTTTTACATTTAAAAAAAAATGTTATTTATATGAGTAGGAGTTGTTGAAACATTAATTTTTTTAAATAATTTTATTTTTTTAGTAAATTGGCCTCAAAGTGGTGCTAAATATGCATTTAGCCAAAAAGTTTAGTTGGAAAAGTTGTGGACATATTTAACTTATCTAGAATGAATCTTACTAAATCATATGTTTGACCAAAATTGATTTTTAGTTATAAATACTAAATTCAATTGTGTTGATAAGTTGGTCGAAAGTGTGACACAACTTTGTACTTTTAACTAGGAGCTAACATTGTGATGTAGGTTTCAAGCATTCAAGTCAAAATTAAAGCATCAAGATCAACATCCAATCAATCCATTTCATGCAAGATCAAGACATTGGAGAGATGTGTTAGACTTTAGTCCTCGAAGGATCTTCATTCAAGGGTTTGGTGAGTTACAACATAGCATTGTTCATTCATCGTTCCTTCCATTTATGTTTCATTTTATTTCAAGGTTTAATTACCAAAACGGGGTTTGACCAAGGCAAACCCCCATTCACCAAAATAAATAATTTTCCCCTATCTTTATATTTGCAAATTTGCAGGTGAAGATTGATCAAAAGTGCAATTTTACAAAGTTGTCATCAAAGTTGTTAAGACACAAAATCTTACTTGTAGAATTTAATTCTTACTTTCCAACAGTGAGATTCTAAGAAATCAAGGGTGCAGATCTAGGAGCAAAGGACTATGAAATCATATTTTGGATCCCTATAGCGAGACCCATTCACCCTAAGGCGAATTAGTCCCAGGAGGACACTCAATAAAAAATTTTGGTGACAGGTGCATGGTGCATTACCCTTCTCAAATTTGTCAGAAGTTTGATTTTTTTTATTATGTTATGCTTTAAATTGATGATTCAAGTTTCACATTGCATAATTGAGTTCATTTAGTATTTTTAGTTTTTCTCCCCAAAGTGCAATTCAAACATATTTACCCCATCCTCAATCATAAGGAAATTTGTACGATCTCCAATAGGGTTGACTTACATAGGGTTCAAAGTAAATTCTACCTTTGGGGATCTCATTTACTAATGAAATAAGGAAGATAGGTGCATCACATATTAAATCACCCCATTTTAATATAGAAAGCACCTATTTTTCATCATTTCGCATGGTTCAAGTGTTTTCATTTATTAATTGCTATTGGAAGTGAAGCATTTTATTAAGTACTGATTCACCCCCTCTCAATACCTTTGTGTGTTAAAAAATTGATATCAGAGTTAAGTTCCTATATACAATATCATAGCTAAGGTAGATCTTGGAGTGGAACACATGGGAATTGAAGTACTGCTTCATAATAAGAATCCTCTAGAAGATGGAAAAGATATGATAGTATTTAATGAAGAAGATTGTGAAGTTGACTTTGAAAGAGAACTCATTTCTGCACTAGAAGATATAGATGTAGTAAGGAGAGAAAATGGAGAAGTTAAGATCAAAATCATAGAATCAAAAGAAGCAATTATCAATTTGAAAGTTCAAGTTGAAGAAGGTAAGAGAGTTACAAATTGTCTAAATACTAAGCTCAATAAAAAATAATTTGAATGCTCCAAACTTGAAGAAGAAATTATCTCTCTAAGGAAAGAATTGGAGAAATCAAAGGACCAGATAGACAAAGGTCTAAAACTCAAGAAAAGACCAACATTCTTAATGAAAAAATTAGTTTTCAAAGACCTCTAAATAATAAGGGTGGCCTTGGATTTGAAAAAGGTTAGGACTCAAAAAAATATATACCTGAAGGCATTTTTGAAATGAAAAAGGAAGAGGCCTATGCTAAAGGCTCTAAGAAGACTAAAGATGAGAAGCAAGAATTGGATGATGACCTCATAAAGGTTAGTGATTAGAAGAAGGGCTTCAAGAGATCTCCTCCTAAATAGGTTGCTACTCCCATGTTCTCTCAATAATTTCATGGTTATTGTTACTCTTGCAATAAATTTGGTCATAAGGCTATTAATTGTAGAACTAAGCTAAGAATAAATGATTACATGAGCAAGAACTCATTTGTGCCTCCAAGACATGATGTTGTGATCTCTCATTCCTTTTATGGCTATTGTTATGCTTACAATATGTTCAGTCATAGGGTTGTTTATTATAGAACTAAAGTAAGGAGAAATGGTTTGGCCCCAGAATATAATGTTCTCTACTACAAGTGTAATGATATTGAGCATAAAGTAAGATTCCATAAGAATAGTTCCATTAAAACACTTGTTTAGCATAGGAAAATAGAGGAACTTTGACTCAACAAAATAAGGTAATGGAAAAGATACGGAGAAAGAAATAAAAACAAGATGAGAAAGAACTTGTGCTTCTCTCTAGTGCAAAAGACTTCATGGTTGATTAAGAGAAGGCATAAAGTTAGGGGGAGTTGATCATTGCATATTTGTTCCCCCTAAATAATTGTGGCTCCTACAAATGGAAGCTAAGCACACATACGTTTTGGTATGAAAATAAAAAACGTAGATGATAATTAGGCTAGAATATTTCAATCCCCCAAATTTTTGGAGTAAAAAAATGATATGTGAAGGATTACATAATGAATTTGGGTCTTTGTGAAGCCACAAAGTACTCTAGTAGCAATTCACCCAACAAGGAAAAGGTGCATTAACTATGAAAATCTAGCGCAAATATATGTTACTTATGCTTTATTTTCACGATCCAATCTTATTTGAAATCAAAGCTAAGAAGAGAAAAGGGATTTCAGAGGATCAAATGAATTTGAGAGGAAAGGAGGTGAAGTGAAACACTAGTGTTTGAACACAAAGGTATTTTCTAAAACTATTATTTCATAAAACCCTAATTTTTGAGTTTAAAAGAAGTTTGAGATGGAAAATCCTTAGTTGGTGGATGTTACTGAGAAACCAAGGTTGAAATACTAGAAGTATCCTTTTAAGGCCATGAATGTTGACAAGGATGGAGCATTTTCCTTCGTTCAAAAAAATGTTGTATATACATAAAGGATGTTAGAATATATATTCACTCCATATTGAGTGAGATAAACCATGTGAAGTTTGAGGAGCTTAGAGATAAACTCTTGGATGATGATGACCAATACAAATTAGAATATGTAAGTATGGGAGCTAAATAGATGGATATATGTAAGGATTACCCTAACTTATGTGATGAACATGAATGGATGAGGTAGTTTTTTAGTAGAATTCATGATGAATTTATATAACTTGATAAGCCCTATAAAACCACTAAGGAAGCAATTAGGGTTATTGTTGGTTGTGTTCTATTGGACCCATTTCAATGATGAAATTCATAAAAACGAGAAGGTTATAGAACTGGTAATGTTTGACAAAAGGACGTTAAGTATAAATGACATAATCGATCTAGGGGTCTGGTCTGCCTCTATGGGCATTGCCTATAAATTTTATTACACAAACAAAGATGGATCTTGTACTTGTACCACAATTCACATTGCTTACTAGATGGTAAAGGAAGGAAAAGGATTTGACCTCTGTGAGGTCATGAGAGAGAAACTAATGGAAAATGTGAAGAGAACAAAGGAAACAAGCTACAAATTTAGATATGTTACCTTATCATTTGTCTTGTATTTTAATTCTTGAATAAACGTCATAGTTTCAAAGGTAAAGTCTGGAAACAACACATTCATGTTGTTGCACAAATTAAAAATCATATGAGAGGTTTTGTTGATAATAAGATCTGTAGCATAATGTACTAGGGTTTTTTAAAAACCATACAAACTAAAATGCAAACCAGAGATAGAGGCCCCTCCAACATAGTGTAGAGAGGGGGGATTCACTACTCATGAGTTCTTTTCATTCAGAGAGCCACACAAGGCGAATTTACCTAAACTACCTCAAGGAATAGTGTGAGAGTTTTAGAATTAGAAAGAGCAAGTCACATATATTTTTTAGACAAACTGACGAGCTCTCAGCCAAAGGATGAAAGCACGGGTCTGGGATGATAGTGCAACATGCTAGCATCTCTCTGGCACGTTGTCATTTTGTATGGACCAGAAAGCAAGAATGTCATAGAAAATGGAAAAGTAGCTTCTAGCAACCTGATTACTAGAAACTTTCAAGGCATGGGAAAATAATAGAATGTGATTGAACTGAAGTAAAGTAAAAATGATAAAGTCAGAGAAGAAAGGAAATTCTCACAACCACAAAAGTGATGAAGCCTCTAGCACATGAATATCTTCAATAATTGCATGCATAAGATCTAGAGAAAGTGTTGGGAATGTATAGGGGTTTGCCTCAGTCAAACCCCCATTTTGGTGTTCCCACCTCCACGGACAACCAAAAAGATAGAGAAAAATGAATCGAAATGGACAAAGAATGTGGTGAAAGCAAAACTCGCTTCAAGAGTAGAACCCGCACCACCAAGTATGAGTGATAAAAGCAATCCTCGCTCGAGGAGGAGAACTCGTATCACAAAAGAGGTGATAAAAGCAATCCCTGCTCGAGGAGGAGAACCTGTATCACAATATGTAGATGCAATCAATAGGGCATGTGTGAAATCCCAAGATGCTCACAAGCATAAGGCAAGGGAGGTATCACATGCAAGAGCCAAGGGCTACAAAGAGTGTTGCAAGGATGTGAGAACTTTAAAGAATGTTGTTGTAGCAAGCAATGGAGCCGTGTGAGAAAAATAACAAGAGAAAATGTTAGAGTGAAAGTTGGACAGGAGCTAGAGCACCAAATGAATTGAAAAGATAGCTTTTTAAAGAGGGAAAAGAAGCTTCTTGAGTCGTTTCAAGGCATCCCGGGCCGTTACCACCGATAAAATGAGATGAAAAGTGACAAACATGCATGAAAATGGTCGTTTGAATGTTGAAATGTTGCAGGACGCTAGCACAACGTACAGAGATTTTCACGACATGCTAGTGTTCGAACACATCATGCTACAAAATGATGAGAGTAGGAGAAGCATCAGGTTTAACACAAAGTTGACGCACGAAGGTAGCTGCTGAAAAGGGGTGTTGAACATCCTGAGAAGGGAAAAAGGATAATGTAGGGGCTAAAATGAGCCTACACAAGATGCTAAGGAAGTGGACACTAAAGCAAATACAATAATGTATGTGAAATTTCAAGGGGTGCAATTTTACATTACATTTTGCCCCCACTTTAGCAAGCATATGAATCTACACTAATATGCACACTAAAGGAAATCTAATAAACATAAATAACATCATGAGCCAAAAGGATACTGTAGAGGAAGCATAAAAATATTCAAACCAAGGAAGCATGCCCCCAGGCTGATGACTTGCAAAAAAATTCATTAGACAAGAAAAAACTACACAAAACAACAATGTTAGAACATGAGA